>PVIU01000281.1:47241-368445 GCA_004026605.1 Ondatra zibethicus | reverse complement strand
CTTCCCGAATGCGTTTCAACCTTGGGGGTCCCTATCCAATCCTGAGGATCCTGGTGTCCACAGGCTTATCTGCAGCCAATTGAGGTTCGAACCGTGTCTTTTTTCCCTATATAAGCAGCCTCCATTTGGAGCTCGTCCCTTTCGCATCCCCTTCGTCCCTTTGTCCCCTTCACCTCTCACTTCTGCACTCCCTACCTTTTGCTCTCCCTCCCCCTTTTTCCCGTAAAACTTTCAACCGAGAGGCTCTCTAATAAAGCGTGATACGAAAAGAATCCTGAGTGTGGTTGTATTCCTGCTGGTCGGGGGTCGACTAGAATAGCCTAACACTGATTCTGTCACAGGGTTATTAGTAATCACTATTACATAAGCTAACGATAAAAAAGAGGAAGTGTGGCAAAAAAGAAATACAAAGTGTACAGCTTGAGGAAAAAAAGCATATCAGGATGTTTAATGTTACCCCCAGTATTCTGAAAGCAATAAGGAGACTAAGGAGACACCTGATCTACGTTAGGATAAAGGGAGGGGTGCCCTCAGGGTAAGACCCCACGTGCAAGGGAAACATCAGGGAAGCATGCTCGAGATGTTGGAGATGCCAGAGCCATAAGACGTCTGCCAAAGATTGCTTCAGACAGGGAGCAGAACTAGTCTAAGAATGAGAAGTGAGTTGCAGGCAGCAATGCTGGATAGGCAGAGTCATCTAAGCCCGCTGACCCCAGCATTGCCTGCAACTCACTTGTGGTTTGAGATGTGCACTCTCAGCTGTTGCTATAGCCACCTGCCACTTGCTACCTTCGCAGGTCTTCAGTGTGTAAGACAAATTTTTGTCATGTAAAATTATTTTTAATTAAATTTAATCTATTATAAATAAGTATCATGCCACATTTTGGCCATAGGGAAGGCATAGAGTGTAAAACTAACAAGAGCTTGAGTTGAGGGTTGGGGAGATATTGGTCTGGTGAACAGGAGGGACTTTGGGTACCACTGGCTGCTGGATCATTGGAAGTTCATCATCATGGACTTCTGATGGCTCATGGGGTTCCAATGGCAGAAGCCACAAGTGTGTAAGAGATATATTTTCAACGACTAAGATTTGAGCACACATTTTTTTGAGACAAGCATATAGCCTAGGCTAACCTTGAACTTGCTATGTTCCTAAGCTGACCTTCCATTTGTGATACTCTTCTTACCTCAGCTTCCCAAGTGCTGGGGTTATACTACCACACTTGGGTGACTTCCTCAGTCTAACTAGTTGCTATCAGACCCTGCCCTTTCTACTTACCCACTGCTGTCCAAAGCTGTCTTCTAGGTCATTTACGCTTGCATCATCCCAGTATAGACGGATACCCAGTAGATCCCAAGGCTTAAAACCATTCTCTGCCAGGATCACAAAATAGGTGAAAAATCCAGCCAGCGCCTGTATCATCCCTGTGAGTGACAGCCATAGGGGAAGAGAGTCTGTTCAGAGGGTGCCCCAAAGACATATCATAGAAGTGGTGGGCTGGCTGGTCCTGGCTACTAGCTGGGTTAGTGTGTATCCTCACAGTGATGAAGATTCTTGTCAGCAGCAATCTGAGCTTGCCATCTCTGAGAGACATGGTTCCAAACCCTGACATTTGTTTCTAAACTCTAAGCCAGCAGAGAAGAGTCACCTTAAGCCCCCTCTGACACCAAACTTGGAGCTGTAGGATTTAGAGTTTGCCCTGCTGGGTTCAGTCTTGTTTTGGTCTAGCTAAGATCATCTTTGACACACATATAGTTTTCACTGTGTGTATGGTCGGGGGAGGGGATATTCACGGTGCTGACAGAGGTCAGAAGAGGGCTTCAGATCCCCTAGAGCTGGAGTGACAGGTAATGGGAGCTGCAAATCGAGCTTGGGTTCACTGCAAGACTGGATGTGCTCTTGACCACTGTGTCATCTCTCCAGCCCTTGAATCAAATAATTTTAAAACTAAAAAGGACTATGGTATCAATTCATCCTTTCTCTCTACTGAGTGATAGCTGAGCATCAGCAATAGCTAGCTATAATAGTAACATTTGTCCATGTCACAGAGCTTTGCACACAGGTTCTTGTGGACATAGCTCCTTCCAGTTCTGAACTGTTGTCCTAAGTGGGAAAATCAAAACACATGCCTCAGTTGTCTTCTGGGCCCTAGAGGCAAGTAAGCAGTGAATCGGGTTCCCAACGGGTCTGACTCCTACGTCACTGCTGTTCAGACACATCTCCTTCCCTGAATGGTTTCTTCTGTCTCTAATCTCTTCCCTATCCATCCCTACTTTACTCTCTGAAACACTCTATCACACTGAGCTGGTAAAGGACCAAGACCTTCTATGGTTCTTACATGTTTTTCAAGGTTGGGCCCAGTGTTAATGCTAATATCTACAGCCTTATTTTCCATTACTTCCTGATCAAGACTAAACACCACCAAAAGAATCTGCCCATCACTAACCACATTTTGTGACTTTCCTTCCTCTGCTGGCTCAGCATACTTGCCTATCTATTTACTAGTCCAAACCTTATCTTCCATCTTAAGTTGTCTCCTCCCTAAAAGTTCTGCCTCTTCAGAACAGGTGAGGTAGCCTACTGTGGGCTCCTGTAGCACACTACGTCTTTACTTCTTGCTTAGCATGTGAAAAGGCGTAACGCTATCATTTTATGTAGGTTTCTCTTTGTCAGTGGTCTTTATGGGCAGATCAGAGGCCAACAGTTCTTTGTGGGTCCAGGGCTAAGCAGTTTGTTGTTGAGAAACTGTCTTCCTGACTTCTAAACAGAGGTGTCTAGATGGCCAGAGTCAAGGCAACCCTCTCTTTCCCTCCACCCCTCACTTCTCTGGGCTCACCGATCTGCCCATAGGCCATGCCAATGAGCCGGTGGTTCACAAGATTGTCAGTTTTGGGGTTCCGTGGAAGCCTCTTCATGATGTCACTTTCAGGTGTCTCATAAGCCAAGGAGATTGCAGGGACCTGGAGGGTGCAGGGTGGGAATGACAGGTACACAGAGACAGTCTAGCTTTGTCCCCTCTTGTGACAATTTTTTTCCTATTTTGACCTATCTTAGGAGATCCCAGAGTGAGAGCTGGTGCTCACCATGTCAGTGCCCAGGTCAATGCAGAGAATGGTAATGGTACCCAGAGGCAGGGGTATACTTAAGATGATGAACAGCAGGAAGGGGGTGATCTCAGGAATGTTGCTGGTCAGGGTGTACGCGATGGATTTCTTCAGGTTATCAAAGATGAGGCGACCTGGAGAGGACGGTCAAACTTCTGTGAGAAGGAACCAGAGGACACACCTCCGATAAAGCCGCTCGTGGCAAGCGAGAATGCTAGGAAGGAGTGGTCCATGAAATGCTAGCAAGTCCAAGACCTTGTGGGTGGGTCCATGTTTTGTCTGTAAATTGTGTGACCATCAAGCAAAGCCATGATTTATTAGCCATGGCCTGACTTTGTACTCTTGGCTCTTGGATTCAACATGGCTAGTGTTACCTGATCTCTGAAAATTAGCAGGGTTGGGTAGAGTTAATCCTGGAGGTGTCTGAGAATGCCAGGATTAAAGACTTTGCAAGATTACGACTGAGTGGAAAGAACCTGAGCTTGGTATAGGCTTGGGTTTGAATCTGATTTTCTGCCTTACTTGTGACCTTGCTCTCCTCTTATGTCTCTCAGTGCAACTTCTCCTGCTTTGCAAGATTGCTAAGTCCTTTCTTAGCCACTCTTCTAAAGGCTGTCACCCTTCCCTGAGTCCCATGCTTTATTTTTTTTCCCATTGCTTTAATATACTATGGAATTTGCCTTGTTTGTTGTCTGTCTCTCCCCACTACAGAGTAAATTGTATGTGGGCAGGGATTTCTGTCTTTTGCCTACTGTATCGGGGTAGTATCTTGTAAATGGTGCTCAGAAAAAAAAAATTTATTGAATTAAATAGATTTAAAGTACTGCCAGATTCACACTAGATTTCAATAAAATAGATTAGTGTGTCTTAGTACGACAGCTTTAGAGGGAAATGAGGGAGCCTATGGAGTTCTTCTGTTTCAATGGGCATTCTCTTTAGAATCCTGTAGAAAGAGGGTAATTGGGTTCATGCTGTTAATTTGCAGATAATCTCCAATTGGTCTTAACATGTCCCTGTAATTCAGGCAACAAGTTCCTAGGGGTCCCTGCCGAAGACTGAAGCATTGCGTTTCCCAGGGTATGGCTACCTCTGAAAACTTGCAGTGGATACACTTGAATTCCAGTGAGACCATAAAGAAAGAACGGTGCCATGCCAGAGTCTAGGTCTCCCTGGAAACCTTCCAACTTTGTCTTTAAAAAGAACACCCTTAAGGATTAGCTGCATCTTTTTTGTTTTTTTAAATATAGGTTCTCTCATGTCACACGGGCAGGCCGCAGAATTGCTCTGTAGCCAAGGAGGACCTGCAAGCCGTGCTCCTTCTGCCTCCATCTTCAGAGTGCTGGGGTAATAGGGATTTGGTGGTGCTCGGACCTAAAGCCAGGGCTTTATGCATGCTAGTTAAGCAATCTCCTAACAGAGCCATGTTCCTCCAGCCCAAGACAAATGGACTTTTCAAGATTTGTGATTTCTTTTGCGGTCCATACAGGATTAGGAAGTTGGATGGTGACCAAAGACAATGAAGGTAATGCACACTAAGCCCCATTCCAAGGATCAAGTCCCACTATTAGGTACCCTGCCTCCTCACCCTCCTCCACGCCTGTCACGATGGAGGCAAAGTTGTCATCCAGAAGGATCATGTCAGCGGCCTGCTTAGAGACATCAGAGCCAGTGATGCCCATGGCAATGCCGATGTCGGCCTTCTTCAGCGCGGGGGAGTCGTTCACCCCGTCACCAGTCACTGCCACAATGGCTCCCTGGTGAAGTCCAGACAAGAATGGAAAGTCTATGTGTTAGATGCAGGCAGGTTCAGTCCCAAATATCAGTTTGATCCCAGCATCTCATTTCTTAATACAGTCTTGTTTGACTTATCTATGCTCAGCCCTGTCTCTGCTCCCCTGAGCTATGGAAGCTTTCAGAAAGCTTCCAAACTAAAGGCCATCACTGAGGCTCAGCATGGAATTCTCTCCAGGATCCTTCTACCCAGCCCATCTGTTCCCCTGCTGGGTTTGTGGCTGGACTCTGCCAGGCTCCCTGGGGTGCCTTGACTCCCTTACCATTCTCTGACATCCCTCTACAATGATGAGCTTCTGCTGAGGAGAGGTCCGAGCAAACACTATCTCCTTGTAGGACTTGAGGATATGGTCCAGCTGTTCTGAGTTCATGTCCTTAAGTTCTGAGCCGTGCACTACAATGGCTTTAATAGACCTATGGGGAGGAGTTTCCAAAGGCTAGATCAGAGTGCTGGGGACTCACCTCAGGTTCCAGAGTGTTCTCTGCTGAACCCTTAAGACCTGGTTTTCTTCCCACCCAATCTTTTTGTCCTCAGTGTGTAGTGTCCTCAAATTGACTCATCCCATCCTTGTTCCCCTTGTCAACCACTCTTCCCTTTGGCTCTATTTCTTTGTCTGTCTCCTCTTAAATGCAGTGACTGAATCATTTAAGTCACTTCTCTGTTATTTATTTATTTATTTATTTATTTATTTATTTATTTTTGGCAGAGTGTATATACCACAATCCTACTTGCTGAAGGAGACTCCAGAACTTTAGGAAGTGGTTTTTGATGGGACAAGTTGAGGATAGAGGGGGGAAATGCGGCTCTGAGTTCTGTTGGGGTCTTACTTGGTATTGATTTGGCTGACAGGGACATTAAGTCGAGTAGCCATGTCCTCTGCTGTCTCGTTGGCTTCTGAAATGATGCCCACACTTTTGGCAATAGCTTTGGCAGTGATGGGATGATCCCCTGTTACCATGATTACCTGGGTTGGGAGGGGGAAGGAAAAGGAGAATGTTTTAGATAAGATCTGGATCCATTACCCCCTAAATAATAGCCCATTCAGTAGCTCAATTCCAAGCACAACTCATACAGGCCAAGAGCTATGCTACCATGGTGTCAGTCCTTGGAGGAAGGCAGGGATGCCAGCTGATATGACAGATCCTTCAGGTTCTCTACTGCCCAGGAAGAGGTCAGTGACTTGGAAATACTGCAGAATTCCGAATTCCATCCAATTGTTCCAGAAGCTGTTTGCAACTTTAAGCAACAACACAGAAGCGCATACCAAAGAAAAGGAATGTCTGGAATAATCTGTTGCGTAGCAAAACTTCACCAAGGCCCTGTGCACACAGAGCCGCACTCTACCCCTTGCCTTGCCTGGTCCTACACTTTCTACTTGGAAGCTAGCCGTGTCCCATTCCTACCCAAAGATGAGGTTCTTGTGTCCTATGCTTTCATAGTATTCTGGTCTTCCCATGTGCTTCTACTTGGCACTTCTCTCTGTGATGCTCTCTTTCCCACTGGCCTGAGAGCTTTGTGAGGGCGACATGGGCAGGCACTCTGCCTCTCTACCATGGCCTGCATTTAACAAGCCATCAACACAGAATTCCAGGATGAGAACCGAAGGGCTGGATGGAGGCTACCTGGGAGCTCCTTCTCAAGGATCCCAGCTGCCCTGCAGGCAGCCATATAATTTTCCAAGCTCTGATAGGGAGGGAGAAGTAAAACACTGACAAAGCAAAAACAAATAAATCACTGCTCTCAGGAACAAAGGTCAATATGCTTTCAAGGCATGGGAATATGCACGGCAGTGGTTTTCCTTCAAGAACCAACTATAGGTTTCACAAACCCCCATCCTTCTGAAACGCTAGCACCACCCCTGACTTGATGGAAGAAGGCAGCAAAGATAGCTAAGCTGTAATTACCAAGGACTTAGGGAGACCACACTGAGCTGGTGTACCAAGCCCTAATGTTGATTGTTCAGCCTCATTGCAGGACAGTGGATCATCAGAAGCTTGGCCTGTGGGCTACATGATGGCGAGAATCTAAGACGGAACTACAAGAGGACTGTCTGCATGTGGCTGAGACTGAGCCCTTCGTGATGTGATTCTGGGTTGTACTGTAATGTAAGTTTTCCAGTGGTTCATCAATAGTGGCCTAGGACCTGCTTCCCAAGACATGCTGCCCCCCTCACACATTCCTAGTGTCTCACCATGTTGGACCATTTTATAGACTGTTATCTAGTGGCTTCAGCTGTACTACCTCCCTGCCAAGCCAGAGAAATAAAAATACAATGCTCTTTCAAAAGTGAGTTCCTTGGACACAATTTTACTAAGCCCCCATACACTCATATAATTGGAGTGCAGTTCTACAAAAAATAGCTTCCTTTGAAGTGAAGGGGATCCAGCTGCTTTTGGAATCCACCAGGTTCTGGAAGAATTTAATTCCCAACATGTTGGTGCTGCCTATACCTCTGATGTTTCCACACCATTGTACCAGCTACCCTATGCTCCCTTCTACCATCTTCCCCCAGACTAGATCATCTGAAAGAAGCCTTCAAATGCTGGTAAGGAAACTATATTCCTCGGGCAACTTTCAAAGTCTGCCTTCTTTGTAGAGGGAGCCAGGGTTATAATGTGCCAAGTATCTCTATTCTACGGAAGTATTAATGATTAATATAACGGAATTATTTTTTAATTTTTTAAAATCGCATTTATTTCAAAGTCATGGGCATACAGCTGCCTGCTTAATCCTCCAGTCATTTCCCTGTAAAAGGCTTTGGGGGTCATGCAACAATTATATGGGTTTTTTTTTTTTTATTCAGTAGTCTGTGACAGTCATCAGCTCTGTGTCACCACCACTTGGTGAGGGGATGGTGGCTCGGGAAGGGTTTGCTTCAGAACAAACTCCTACGTGTCTATTACATTTTGTACATTTTGAGAGATGTTGCCTGCCATCCTTCTGTCTTATACTTCCCTACCGGGAGAGGGAATGATTCACAACTCCTCACTGAGCCTACTAACTTCCCATCGGGCTAGAGTGCAGACGGAGGTACACAATTGTAATAAGACCTACAAACAGGCCCCAAACAAGAGCTGTTCAGACAGCATTGAGGCCTCCTAGCTCACGACCAGCCCTATGAGTCCTCACAAACTATAATGAGCTGGCCGTGCCTCAGGCTGTGGTGACATCCTGATCTGTTGGGCATCTTGATGTGTATTACTTCTTCGCTCCCTATTTGGGCCTCCCCACCTCTTCTTGCCAAAGAGATCCACAAATCCCCAGGTGAGATAAATTGCTGGCTATAGTCATAATGTTATTCCTTATTCGAATAGTCTACCTCTAAGCTCAGAAAACTCAGATGAATCCTTTCCTCCACAATATGGGAGGGTATCTTACAGCACTTTGGGGAAACATCAACATTGGTTATTGTATGGAGATGTTCTGTAATAATGCCATCTCCACAAAGAATTTACTGCCTCGATGGTTTTGTAAGGTGGTGATTAAAAAATTGATGCATCCTAATTTCCCCCATCATTTCTTTAGTTCCACTGCAGGGAAGCACTATTTAACTAAGCATTGCACAGGACGACTCTGAGACAAATTGCCAACAGTCGCAGGTCTAATGGAAGAGTAGCTCCAGCTGAGACACCTACTCCCCCAAAGTGCCTCCAAGGCCTCTGCTCTAGCCAGTTCTTCCCACGTCTAGAGGATGCAGGTGATTCAGAATATAAGGTATGAGCAGCAAGTGCCAAGATCTAATCTTTTAAGATGTGAGTCTTGGGCCAGTGCGATGACTTAGTGGATACAAGCACTTGCTGTACAAGCCTGACAACCCGAATTCAAATCCTGAAGCACCCAAGGTGGCAAGAAAGAACTGACTTCCAAAGTTTTTCTCTGAACTACCCATGTGCATCATGGCATGTGTGTTCCCTCACTTACCTATGTACACACACACACACACACACACACACACACACACACACACACACACAGTCATTCATTCAATCAGCACTTTTAAAAAAATGATATGAGCCTTTGACCTAGAAACATGAATAGACAGAGTCTCAGAAATGGGAAAATTCCATTGCTGCCTCTCTATGACAGCCAAGATCCACCTCATCAGAGACTTTCCACTTCTGGGTCTGCGATAGTGGAGTTCCACTTTTAGTTTCAGTTTTTCTTTGAGGATCAGGGGTTTGCAGCTGCTCACTGCATGTCAGCTCCCCAGCTGTCTATTGCCTGCTCCAGCCGCCAGGCACCTTAGCCTCACAGTGTTACCGGCCATCCCAACACTAGCTCCTCTTATCGTCTGTAGAGCAGCAGTAGCATGGTCTAGGAGCTTGTTCAACCTCCAGGGGCCTAGATCTACTGAGTCAAGATAGGAGGAGATGGGGGTGGGGTGAGGAGAGAAGAAGAAGAAGAAGAAGAGAGAGAGAGAGAGAGAGAGAGAGAGAGAGAAAATATTCCCACACTGGGCTAAGAAGCATTGCTTGACAGTGGTTTCAAACTTGTGTGCTCATTAGAATTTCCAGAAACTTTTAAGTACTGATGCCTGAGAGCCATCCTGGGGTTTGGGGTTTAGCTTAGAGTTTTCACACTTCCTTGGTGATTCGAACTATCCATGAGAGACAGGCTTCTGGAGGAAACATCCTATTAGACATCTCCTAAGAGTAGACACCATAAACTCAAAGAGGCCAAAATCAATTAAACCGAGGTTAGTCGGCACCTACCTGGGCCAAGCTTTCTACTACCTGCTCCAGCTTGTGACAGACGAGGGGCTTTTGGAGAGGGCAGGAATTTACCTTAATCCCTGCACTTCGACACTTGCCCATAGCGTCAGGCACAGCAGTTCGAGGCGGGTCGATCATGGATATGAGGCCAGCGAAACACAGATTTTCCATGGGAAAATTTAATTCATCTGTATTGAACTGGAATCCCTTAGAGAAGTTGCTAGGCAAGTTCAAGAAGCAGAACCCTGGAGAGAGAAGAAGGGCCCAGCAGTCATTCCCACACTATGTCTCCTGCCACACACCCACAAAAGGTTACTTTGATGGCTTTCTTTCAAAGCTACCCGCCCCCCCCCCAATAGCTCCTCACCCAGCACGCGCTCTCCCAGACCTCCCAGTTCTAAGTAGGCATTTTGGAAGTCTGTCTTCATTTCCTCGTCCATAGGGTACTCCTGCCCATTCAGCATGAAACTGGTGCAAAAGTCCAAGATCCTCTCGGGAGCACCCTTCATCAGCAGCACATGGGCTTCGGAGTTATCTTCCAGAAGGTGGATGGACATCTGGGGAGCGGGGATGTAGTGAAAGAGCCCAGCCAGGGAGGCAGAGGGGGAGGGAGAAGGGAAGGCATGGGGCAAAAATCCAGAGGGAAGTTTTTTAAGATTAAGTAAGACTCTGACAGCCTGCTTCATAGCCACCTCCCACCCTCAATCAGGCCAAATCAGACTCAAGCAGAGCCCCGTCCCATCATTTGCACTGGAACCTAGTATTTGCTCAGAAATTCTCCGAAGGCATAGCAGGTACTCTCCTTTTTCCCTGATTCCTTGCTGATTTGGATGGTTCAAGTGAGTTCAAAGACCAGTGTATTCTTAAACCAGAATCGTGTCTTATCTACTTTGTGAGCTCAGCTAAGTTCAGTCAAGCCTGAAAAACCTTAGTTCCTTCCATAGACAGTGAAAACACCTTGTCTACTTTATTGGGTTTCTTCTTTATAAATGACTTTATTTTATGTGCATTGGTGTTTTGCCTGCATGTGTGTGAGAGAGAGGGAGGGTGTAAAATCACTTGGAGCTGTCATGTGGGTGTTGGGAATTGAACCTGGGTTCTCTGAAAGAGCAGTCAGTGTTCTTAACCACTGAGCCATTTCTCCAGTACCCTTTATTGTTTGTCTGTTTTTAAGGAGAGATAGTTGTAAAAACAAAAGCAAGCAAGCAAACAACCCTAAACATTGAAAGTGAAAAACAAAATAATTTAGCCATAGCCATTGTTCTACAGGCTGGAGATACCCCCAAGGAAGACTGCCTACTGGCTGGATGCCTGATGGTGGAGGGTAAGGTATATGTTCATGATACAAATCTGCAGAGACCACACGCCAGAGGGAGCAGTCAGGTGGCTTGTGTTTAGCGGTTCCCTGGAGGCACCCCTGTAGAGTTCCTCTTTTGACTTATAGGAACTGCCTGCTATGGCCCCTGTTGGAGACTGAATCAGCAAATTGAGAGGAACTGTGGGAACACGGAGGAGGCCAGACAGCACTTCCCGGATGTCGAGTGGGGTGAGCTACTGATGTGTAAAATGTGACTACGATTGATTGGCTAGAGAGTGATTAGTGTGTTCAAGATATGCTTAAGTGGTTAAGAGAAAAAATCTTGTTTAAAGGAGGAAGCTATAAGATTGACAAAGCTCAATCATCTCGGTGCTCAATGGATCTTTGCTGAATGAATATAAGGCTCAGGTGAGCACAAGACCTTCTGACTAACGTGGTCACGGGGAATAAAACTGGATACAAGATTATAGTCAAGGGCTTACAAGATGGCGCCACAAATAAAGATGCTTGCAGTCAAACCTGAAGACCTGAATTTGATCCCTGGACTGACAGTGGAAGGGGTGGACCAGTTCCCACAGATCGTCTTCTGGCCACACAGAATCCATTGCACGCGAACACCCCCCCCCCACAAAAGGAAATAAGTGTTTTGGCTGGATGTGGTGGCACATGCTTTTAATCCCAGCACTCAGGAGGCAGAGACAGGTGGATCTCTGTGAGTTTAAGGCCAGCCTGGTCTACATAATGAGTGTCACACTATGTAAAGAGACATAGCCTCGAAAAGAAAAAGGAAAAAAAAAAGCAACAAAAAAGGAATGTGTTGTTTGTTTGTTTGGCAGGATCTCACTATGTAGCCCTGGCTGGCCTGGAACTTATGTAGACCAGGCTGGAATTTACAGAGATCCTCATGCTCCTGCCCCTTGAGTGCTGGGATTAAAGGCATATACCACCATACCTGTCCCCCCCCCAAAATTGTAAGATTACAGATAAAGAAGATGGAGAGAGAAATCAGAAATGCTCAGACTAGAATCTATTTGATTTTCATTTCAGAGATGGTAAGAGAGCAAGCTCTGCAAACAACAGACAGGCTAAAGAAGACACATTCCTTTCAAAGACTGGAGTCTTTGCCCTTGGAGCAAGCTAATTATAGCAGTTCACTAAGTCTGCCAGAGCTAGTGTCTGCTGGAGCTGAGTCCAGCGGATTGGCCTGTCACACATGTGTACCACAGAGACCAGTTCTGCCACTTGAATGCTATTCAGTAGCTCATACAGTAATTTTGGGGAACATGGTTGCTTGTTGGACATCCCAACAATGTCATGAATATGTCCGACTTTTATTTTTAACCACATAGAGGGAGAGGTACCTAATTCATCCAAAGGCTTTACTCACACTCTGCCAAGCCACAAAATTCCTGTCTGGCTAGTACGGCCACCAAGTGTCAGGGGACAAAAAAGTGGGACTAAGGTTTGCAGTTTATTTGCAGATCAGGGAGATCTGTTTTATTAAAGTGACTGAGACAAGTTTAGACAGGAAGTATGGATCTACTTATCTCTTAGGTTCCATCAGAAATGAATACTAATTGAGTATTAAGAAATCTATATAGATTGTGATTATGTTGTTATGTCTGAAGACATAAAGGCAAAACTGACTTAAGAGTCTCAATTCATACACTCAAATGTCTGGTCTTCATGGAAATACAAGGAATGGGATTGCTTGAACAAACTGGCCTGGTCTGCCTCCAGTCGTAGAGAGGCTGCTCACTGTTCCCTACTTTCTACTGAAATCCTGTCTTCAAATTAGGCTTGCATTCTTGCTCCACCATGGGTTATTTCGACTTTTCTTCTTATTCCTTCTCCTCCCTTCTTCTCCTTCTTTTTTTAGACAGGGTCTCATCCTATAAGTCAAGCTTCCCTTGCACTGAGGGTAATACTCCTGCCTCAGCCCCCTCCTCCATGCTGAGAGTCTAGGCATGAATTACCGTGCATAGCCTTTCCCGATTTCATTGTTTGTGCCACTGGCCATTACTCAGCCTTTCCCTTTCCTACCTGCTTCCTCCCTGGATAATAAATCAATGCTTTTAGAAAATAAAAACTATGACACATTGTACTGGTGACCCCTAACTGCCTCACTGATGGCCGCACCAGAACTTTTTGGAGGGAAAAGAGCTATTTGATGGCGAAGGAAACAGAATGGCTTGCAGACAAACTTTTGTCTACATAGCAGATATTGGCGTAGACTAATAGCTGCTTGTGACTCCGATGTGACTTCCACCAGCCAACCTTGACTGCTTCCGTCTCAGCGAACTTGGAACTTGCTCTGTAGACCAAGCTGACCTCAAACTCACAGAGATTCACCTGCCTCTGCCTCCTGAGTGCTGGAATTAAAGGCATGTGCCACTGCCCGGCCTCAGTGAGCATTTTAAGATATGTTTTCGTTGCAGGTGGCAGGGGTGAAAATTCCGCTAGGAATGATTCCTTCATCACCTAGTTCTCCTCTCTTCACTGCCACTTTCCTGGAGGTGAGCGTTCCTCCTAGTTGGCCTGCTGGCTCTCCAGAGCTATTGCCCTGCTCAGAAGTACAGCTGGAAGCCAAGGCATAGCTTCCCTACTGCAAGTCCATGCTGTCCCCCACACCCCGCCAGCCAGTCTCCTACCTTTCTGGGTTCTGTACCTGGTACTTGTTGGTAGAATTAAAGGGGATCTCTGCCACCTTGGGGTTTTTCTGTCTCATTTCATTCACAGGGCTGTAAGATTGTTCAATGAATTTGAGGAGCGCTGACTCAGAAGCATCCCCTGTTGTTGCCCGCTGCAAGGAAGGGTTTAGATGAGCCCCAGGGGTACACTATCTGGGCATAGGATTTACCTGTGGTCTCAAGGAGAGAGGCTATTGGAATAGTGAGGGAAGGGGGTGTAGAAAATCACTGAGGGCGGGCAGAGAAGCAGACTTTTTTGGAAGAGGGGCAGAAATATACTTGTCACCGAGGTACCCTCTTTCCATTTGATACCTTAGCTATGGGAACAGATTCCTGATGAGGCTTAAAGTCAGCCCGGTTACAGAGGCCAGCAATTCGAGCCAGGTGAAACCAGGTGTCCGAGGACTTGGGAAATGTTTTCCCTAGGGAGGAAGGAAGTGTTAACAAACAGAATTTAATACAAGGGATTACACTTGGGGGGAAGAGGTAGGGGATTAGGAGGTTTGAGGTCATCTCCAGCTACTTTATTGAGTTGAAGGCTAAACAAACACGGTAGCTGGAGGTTATTCATATTCTCTTTAACAACCAAGTACTGCCTCCTCCCATCATTCCACATTCCAGCTGTCTCCTATTTGCCATTCTTCTAACGATCCCAGCCCAAATCCTCCTTCTCTTGGCTACCCATGCCGCTAGTCACCGATAGTATGTTCCTCACTGGTGTCAGCCTCATACACAGTCTTATCAAACCACAAATGGGCCACGGTCATGCGGTTCTGGGTGAGGGTGCCCGTCTTGTCCGAGCAGATGGTGGAAGTGGAGCCAAGGGTCTCCACCGCCTCCAGGTTCTTCACCAGGCAGTTCTTGTGAGCCATGCGCTTGGCGGTCAGGGTCAGGCACACCTAAAGTCCCCAAAAGAGGCAAGAATGGATTGAGGGGGCGGACTACTCATGTTATTTTGCTTTTGAAATTCGGTCATTTTTTTATTTCCCTTTTATCCTTGCCCAGTCTTTAGAAACCTCACCTGTGATCATCATAAAGAATATTGAGGGACTGGAGAGATGGCTCAGTGGTTAAGAGCACTGACTGGTCTTCCAGAGGACCTGGGTTCAATTCCCAGCACCCACATGGCAGCTCACAACTGTCTGAAGATCCAGTTGCAGATCTTCACCAATGCACATAAAATAAAGTTAAATAAACCATAAAAATATTTAAAAAAAGAATATTGAGGAAGTGATTTCGATGTGTCCTTTATGGCAAGAGTTTCAGGGCCTTCCTTCACCAGCATGGCTGTCACAGAGCACAAACCCTTCCTCAGAAGGCGTTTAGACCTCTATCCAGTAGCCTCTTCTCCATCCTGGGCTGCTTCCTCTCTCTCAGATCCAGTCTGTCCAAGGACCACACAGAGAGGTTATGCTTTATTATGGCATACAGCGCTGTGTATGGACCTGGGCATTTTGCCAGTAGTTTCAGAAAAGTTTGGCAGGAGGGAATGATGACATTGGGAAGCAATGTCACAGTATTGAAAAGTCCTTGAGAAATCATTTAAATCAGCAAGTGTTTGTTAATCATAAATCGAATGCAAGGTTGTTTTAAAAATGAACAAATTATTGTGTTGTGGATGTATAAATACAGAATTCCAATTATGGAATTGCAATCACTAGTCCCAATGTTTTAAAACCAGTCCAAACACACCCTAAATGTTATTCTTATTCCTATTTTAAGAAGAATATTGAGAAGCTAGAGCATACCCCAAACAAGCTGTTAGTATGACAGAGAGCTAATACCTTCTCATAGGAAGAATGGTTAAGGAAAAGATTACCTAGAGAATCTGAGGGGGCATGATGACTACATCAAAGGGGGTGGGGACTAGAACGTAGGAGACGGAGAATCAACTTATTTTGGTTGGGAAAACTAGGATGAAATAGGGAATCAAGCCAGGCAGTGGTGGCGCACGCCTTTAATCCCAGCACTCGGGGGGCAGAGGCAAGTGGATCTCTGTGAGTTCAAGGCCAGCCTGGTCTACAAGAGCTAGTTCCAGGACAGGCTCCAAAGCTACAGAGAAACTCTGTCTTGAAAAACCAAAAAAAAAAAAAAAAAGGAAAAGAAAAGAAAAATAGGGAATCATATTCCTGCTCAACACAGTGAAATTTAACCAAGTGATCCAAGAGCAAACTAGGCAGAGACAATGAGGAGCTATGTTCTCCATTCTCAGAGAAAACCGCACAGTTATCCTCCATGGATCTTTATAGAGGACGTTCAGTGTTGCCTCAGAGGCTCACTTTAAATAGCCTTGAAGTCCTTTCCAGTAGGACTCTGTAATTCCAAATTAATCTTTCTCTAAAAACTTTGAATACTTTTCAAGTATTGATTACTTGAGGCCCAGAGATCTTAAGTGGTTTGGCAGAGTTTAACAGCTCGAGAACAGAATGCACTTTTGCACTTTTTCTCTCTTGCGCCCTGCTTCCTCTTTCACTGAGGAGAAAGAGGTATGGGTAGAGGAAGTCAGTGTAATGTTGGGAGCTAACTGGCCACACTTAAGATGTTCAACAACAGCAAAATCCATACGAGTGATTTCATTCCCCTGGGGTTACTTGTCTGCCCAGAGGCCACCCCCCACCTTGTTGACTCACAGTGACAGTGGCCAGCAGCCCTTCGGGCACATTGGCCACAATGATGCCAATCAGGAAGATGACAGCATCCAGCCAGCCGTAGCCCAAGATAAGCGAGAGAGAAAAAAACATGATGCCAAGGAAGACGGCGACAGCTGTGATCAGATGGATGAAGTGTTCGATTTCAGCAGCGATGGGGGTCTGGCCTAGCACTAAGCCAGACGTCAGGGAAGCAATTCGGCCCATAACTGTGGAGTCTCCTGTAGCGATCACAATACCCCGGGCTGTTCCTGTGGACCAAGGAAGAAGCTGTGATACCCATACCGTGGGAAACTAAGAAATGCCTGCATTGGTATCTTCTCCCAGTTATTGACATAGAACTTCTAAAATCCTTAGATTGGAAGGCTAGGAGAAGCTTTTGTTATCATAACTGGTTCCTAACACTTCATAGCTTCTGGAGTGATAGAAATTGTCTGGTATAGAGCTTCTAAACACCATAGAGTTCCCTAGGTGGTAAGAGAAACGTGTTTTAATGAGGCAACTCTTGGTAGGTTCTTGGCTAGCCACAGGAAGAGGGATTTGCCTGGGAGCCAACTATGTAGTTACATGGTGGGCTTTCAGCTCTACAGTCCAACTTCTGAGAAGAGTGAGGCTGAAGGTTGAGTTGATTACCAATGGCAAATGTTATAACCAGTCATGTCTATATAATAAAACGCCCATTAAAAAGCCAAGGCAACTGGGTTTGGAGAGCTTCCAGACTGGCAACACATGGAGGTGTCTGGAGGATGGCACTCTCAGAGAGGATCCAAAAGCCCCACCCAGAGAACATACAGAAGTCCACATACCATTCCCTACACATGTCTCCCTTCTGGGTGTTCACTTGCATCCTATCAACTGTAAGAGATGTAAGAAATGTAGGCCGAGTGCTTCCCTGAGGTCTGTGAGGCTCAAGGAAGAAGTCATGGGAATCCCAGTGCACAGTCAATCTGTCAGAAGTATGGATGACAACCTATTACTTTGGATTAGAGTCTGAAGCAAGAAGAGTCCCATGGGATCGAGCCCTCATCTGATGCTATTTTGAGGCAGTTAGTGTCAAAATTGGACTGAGTTTGGGGGAACTGATAGGGAATCCCTCCAGTAGGACACAGGATTCTATGCAGACAGAAGTAGTAAGGGGGAAGCCAAGGCCTGCTAAGCATGCTACAGGGCACAGTTCAGCCCCCCCCTCCACTCACAGCAAAGAGCTCTCTAGTCCTCCGTACTGGTAGTTGAGAAACTCTGCCTGATGAGCCCCCTCCCTGCTTTTCTGGCTAGAGCTAGTCTGACCTCTGCTGGGTAGCACAGGCCATCACAGCTGTGCCCTGGCCTTTTCCAGGGCCCTTTCTCCCCACCAGCTCTGCTCTCTACCTAGAAGGGCAACTTGGACCTTGTGGTTGACTTTACCCACGCGTGGTACAGGACATTCACCTACAAATTTGAAACAAGATTGTTTAAAACCATCCTTCCTGCACTGCCACAGTGCCTGTAATTCCCACCATTCAAGTCATAGAATTATCAAGAAAAGAAACTCATGGAAAAAGCAGAAAGGTCAACTTCGTAAACAACTATCTCTTTTTCCTGAGACAAAGGACTATGTTCTCGGAAACTCAGGCTTCCTCATACTTAAAATGGGATGACGCACATCCCAGATGATGTAGGTTACACCTAGAAATCCAGCATTTGAAAGGCTGGGGTAGAGGACTGCCCAGAGTTCAAGGCCAGTGTGGGCTACAGTGTGAGGCTTTGTCTAAGGAAGCAAGAGGAGGAGGAGGAAGGGAAAGGAAGAGAAGAAGGAAGAAGAGGAAGAAGGAGGAAGAAGGAGGAAGAGGAGAAGGAGGAAACAAAGTACCTAAAAATTGTGTAATTAAATGTAATTAATTGAATATATAATATAATTCATGTCCAAAAGTGTCTAGAACATGGTTGGCTATGTGGTAGGCTAGGCTTTCAACTTTATTCTCACCTTCAGATGACTAAATGATTTCCTGAAGGACCAGTATAAAATGTTACGTGTGGCTCAGTAGGAGCAGCTCCCTCATATACAGGGGCAGGGAGCAGCTTGGGGTCTCCAGTTCTAGAATCATCTTCAGAAAGAGTCCAGGAGCAAGAGGCCAGAGAGATGGCTCAGTGCTGAAGAGGATTTCCTGCTCTTGCAGAGAACCTGGCCTTGGTGCCTAGACCTACATGATGGCTCACAGTAATCTATATATAACTGCAGTTCAAGGGGATCACTTCCTCTGACCTCCTTGGGCTCCTGAATACACTGGGACATGTATGTAAAATCAATCTCTCTCTCTCTCATCTATCTATATGGATATATATCTATGATATATCTCTCTTTCTCTTTCTTTCTTCTTCCTTCTTTCTTTCCTCTTTCTTTTCTTTCTTCTTTCTTTCTTTCTTTCTTTCTTTCTTTCTTTCTTTCTTTCTTTCTTTCTTTCTTTCTTTCTTTCTTTCTTTCTTTCTTTCTTTCTTTCTTTCTTTCTTTCTTTCTTTCTTTCTATGAGTCCAGGAGTAGAGTTCTCAGCTGGGGCAAGCCAGTATTATGAGGAAAGAGACCCTGGAAGGGGTCACAGTATAAAGCACCCCACAGACAATCTTTGAACTAGTTGACAGAAGTGTTCTAAACCTTTATGAAAATACTAAAATGACTGAAAGATACTGAAAGGATTTCATATTGTTGATAGGGTAGGTGTGGGTGGCTATAGTGTCATCTTAATCTATTTTGTGGGATGATTTAGCTTGAAAAGATGAAATATAATAAATGGTCTCTGTGTGTCTAGAGACAGAGTAGGTTAGCGTCCAACTAGAAGATGACCGACAAGGACAGGTATCCTGTATCCTAGGCCAGACTCCATAGATCATCAGAGAAAGAGTGCAGGCTCCCTAGAAACATGGGAACACAGAGAGGCATTTGTGCCATTGCCCGTCAAGGTCCATAGCAATGACAGCTGGGAGACAAGGCTAAAGTGGTATTTATATAACTAATTTGTAAATTGGTCTAGGACAAAGATTAATGGGGGAGCTAGCCTAAGGAAAATTACTGAGCAAGTTGCACAAAAATTTCTTAGTTTGGCAGACATGGGCGTACACTCCTTTTAACTTCAGCACTCAGGAGGCTGAGGCAGGTGGATCTCTGTGAGTTCAAGGCCAATCTGGTCTACAGAGTGAGTTCCAGGATAGTCAGAGCTGCATTGAGAGGCCTGACGTGTTTCAAAAAACAAAATTCCTTAGCTTAATCTAGCTAGTTCTAACCTCTTGGCTACATGTGGGTTCTTTTTGTCTATGAAATAAATCCCCCTTTCACCCAGATAGACCCTTGTTTCTCGACTGGAGTGTCCTCACCCACTCTTCCCTAGCTATCAGCAGCATGTGCTTAGTGGATGAAAAATCCTACTTCAGAAAGATACATCTCAGAAAATTTCCTCCTAAAATGCAACAGCAGAAATCCAATTTTAGAGAAATTTTGTTAATTTACATTTTTTTGTTCATTCACCTAATTGTATATTTTATATATTGTGTACAAATCATGTGATACTATCTTTTCTGGTTGGATTCTTCCTTAAAGTCCATTGAGCACTAGAGTTACTAGTAAGGTATTTTCAAGAGAAATGGTTTGAGGAGGAGAGGTCATTAGCAATCTCAGTGCTGAGCAGAGTGGAGCAGGAGAGGAAAGAGCATGGCCTTTGGGAAACAGACTTGCATTCGAATTGGCTAATCTATCTTCCTCTTTTCTGCTGAGTCATACTTAAGTATGGTGCTCATGGAATTTCCTTAAACTTTAGACTTTGTGTGTGATACTGTGAGAATCAGAAAAAAAAATGTTTATAGCAGTTGACACTAACTACATGCGTTTATGCATTCAGCAAAAAGCAATTATCTCTAGACAGCAAAGCATTTATTCTTAAGCACTAGTAATGGTTTGCAAGTGGATTCCAGGGTCTATTTAGGTTTCTTTAAGGGCAAAGGAGAGAGGGACATAATGATGCCAAGCCTTTTGTCACTACTTTGGTCAGAACCAACTTCTGGTTCGGGGTGCCTTCCTTTCATTCTAGTGACAAAACCAGCATTTGAATGGTAAGGTTTGAGGGACACCCCTGGTAACTCAAACTTGCAGGGTTGCTATCTTCCTCTGCAAGGTAAAAAGAAGTTAGGAGAATGACCCAGCAGGGATGGATAACTTTCCTCCATTCTGTATTATTTTTAACACATAAACCAGTCTCTCCACCAGCTAAAACAATTGTCAACAGCTATAGGGCACTTACAGAGTATTAGACCTGGTGCTAAGCATTTTGTATTTATGTCACTTAGTCCATAAATAACCTATGAGTAACAGTATTTAGTATGCAAATTTGGAAATGATGGTGTTGACATTTTGCCAAAGGTCATCAAGCTTCAGAGCAATGGAGAAGCCAAGTTGGTAACGGTTTTCCCACTCCAAAATCTTTAGAAACAGAAGGTTGAAAAGTCTTGTGTTTCCACCTCTGCTTTTGAGTCTGTGCTGTGTATGGTGCACTATTCACCTTCTACACAGTTGGTGGAGAAGAAGATGATGTTCCGGGTCTCCAGAGGGTTCTCATGGGTGCAATCAGGGCAGCGAGACTGGGGTTCTGACTCCCCAGTCAGGGAGGAGTTGTCTACCTGAGGTGGTAAGGAGGATAGGTTAAAAGGCAAGCATAGGAGAGATTCATTTATGAAGACAACATCACCTCACCTATCCTAACCATCATGTCATTAACATACAGAGATAAGCAAATGTCCTCCCAGCTCCTTATTGTCTCACTTTTTCTTTCTGAGACAGGGTTTCTCTGAAGCTTTGGAGCCTGTTCCTGGAACTAGCTCTTGTAGACCAGGCTGGACTCGAACTCACAGAGATCCGCCTGCCTCTGCCTCCCGAGTGCTGGGATTAAAGGCGTGCGCCACCACCGCTGGGCTTTGTCTCACTTCTAAACCATCCTCATCACCACAAGGTTCTGAATAGTAGGGTCATATTTTCTGTACCTAAGCCCAGGTCCTTATCATACCTTCGAACCACACATTGCCTTAGACTCCCTCCTATAGCTTTCCAGACCTCCTCACCTTACATCCTTGTGCAGCGATAACCCTGATATCAGCAGGGACTTGGTCTCCACCCTTCACTTCTACTAGGTCTCCCAGAACCACGTCTCTTACATTGATTTGCATCTTCTCTCCACCTCGAATTACCAGAGCTTGCTGGAGGAAGATAACGTAGGATTGTTATGCAGCTTCCTGCCTTGCCCATCCTGCTCCAACCCTCGAAGTTTCCGTTTCCATCTCCTTTCTTCCGTGTTATCCACCATAATTGTCTTGAAAGAGTTTCGGCAGATTGCGTACTTCTGCCATCGCTGTCTGCAGAACCTTTGCAATGTGACTTTGGTGGCCTTGCCATTAAGAGGTGGGATCTATCTCTTAGTTCCTAAATGTAGACTTGGCCATGTAATCGCTCCTCCCACCCCGTAAGATTTTAGCAAGTGTGGTACAAAGAAAGGCTTAGAAATTCTTTCATGCTAAGGTTTTCCCTGCTATTCCCGGGAACCCCTCTGCTCCCATGAACAAGCCAGAGCCCCAACCAACCCAGTCATTTCAACTGAGATTCCAGAGGAGTCAATAAAGTTATTTTGTATTTCTACCTAGCACCAGACCAGTCAGCCCAGACCACAGCAGCAGCCCAGACACAAAACTGGGACAAAAGCCCTGTTTGGGGCAGTGTATTAGGCCACTAGTACTACCTGATAAACTCCAAGTTCCTAGTCAAAACTCTTACTGGAGGAAAAGTTTAAATTATGAAGGGAGAAGAAACCCTTAAGCAACAAGGCTAGAACATGATAATACTGTTGCATGATTCTGGAGACTTTCTAAGTGACTAGACCTGTATTTAGGAACTCTAATCCGCTGTCATACTATTTCCAGACACCTTACAAAAATTTAACTTGAAAATAATTTTTAAATTTAGGAAAAGTTTCTGTAATGAAAACAGTGACAAGCACACCTGTAAAACTTTTACCATCATCGCCTACTAACTTTTAATCTCATTTGCTTTGTCCTTTTCTGTGTCTAAGTTACATGCATCATGACAATTTATGCCAAATACTTCTGTGTTTATTTTACAAGAACTATGTTATCTTCTCTCTTTAAAAAAAGATTTTTTTAAAATGTACTTGTATGTATATGCACCATGTTCATGCCTGGTGTCTGCGAGGCCAGAAGAGAAGGAAGGTGAAAAAAAAAAAAGAGAGAAGGAAGGTGAAAGTCCTTTGGAACTGGTCTTATGCCTTTAGGGTATGGGAACTGAACCCAGGTCCTCTGCAAGAGCAGGGTCTTAGGGTTTCAATTGTCGTGATAAACACCCTATCAAAAGCAGCTTTGGGAGGAAAGGATGTTTGCCACTTACACTTTCCACAGCACAGTCCATTTGTCCAAGGAACTCAGTAACTCAAGGCAAGAACCTGGAGGCAGGAACTGATGCAGAGGCCACAGAGGGGTGCTGCTTATAGCTTGCTCCTCATGGCTTGCTTAGCCTGCTTTCTTATAACACTCAAGACAGTCAGCCGAGGGGGGGCACTGTCCAGAGTGAGCTGGGGCCTCCCACATCAGTCAAGGAAATGTACTACAAGCTTGCCCACAATCTGGTGGGGACATTTCCTCAACCGAGTTCCCTCTTCCCAAATGACTCTAGTTTGTGTGTCAGGTTGACATAAAATTAGCCAGTGTAAGCAATCTGAACAGAGGTTGACAAGTGCTCTCAACTGCTGAGCCATCTCTTGGCCCTGTAGTGCTCTCTTATAAAACAGTGCAGTGGTAGCGCCTGCAGGTTTCACAAGGATGCAGTACTCACATCTACTCAACATTCCAGCTTTTGCCACTTGACCCAAAATACCTTTTGAGGCCTTGCCTCCTGGGCACAGCATCTATAGGGCCAGGCCCGAGACCTTTATCTTTACCAGGATATTCACACTCCCATATCTTTTCAGCTTCTTTTAAACTGGAACATTTTCACAGGTTCATTGACTTTAATGTCAGCCTAGCCACTGGCTCTCCCCTTTGTTTTTAGTAGAATGTTCTTTTTTGGTTTGTTTGTTTGTTTCTCGAGACAGGCTTTCTCTGTAGCTTTGGAGCCTGTCCTGGAACTTACTCTGTAGACCAGGCTGGCCTTGAACACACAGAGATCAGCCTGCCTCTGTCTCCCGAGTGCTGGGATTAAAGGTGTGCGCCTCCACCGCCCAGCTAGTAGAATGTTCTTGTTTGAGTTGTGGAGGGTCTTTCTTCATTTGATTATCACTTCAGACTAGACAATTCTTTGGTGGTATCACCTGAGTTTCACATTTTCTCTTGGTAGTTTCTAGGCCTCCTCATTACCAGCCTCAGCGCACCCACAGTGGGTTACAGACTCCAGGGGACTGAGTGATTATACAATTGGTCACAATCTGCACTTCCTCCCACTAGGTCCTCCCACACAAGTCCTACCTACCTGAGGCACCATGTTCTTAAAAGATTCCATGATCTTGGAGCTCTTGGCCTCCTGATAATATGAGAAGCAGCCAGTAATGAGGACCACGGCAACGAGTACGATACCCAGGTACAGCTGGAGACAAGGGAAGAAAGTGTTATTAGCACATCCTTTCCTCCTTCTTCATACTCAGGGATTGCCAAGGCAACAACTTCCTCTGGATGGAGGAAATCATGGGACTGAGTTGCAGGGCAGAGGGGCTGAAAAGAATCAGGGATGGTGGTGCTGGCACACTCGGCTTCTTAGTAATAGAAATCTGAGCCATTGTGGTGAGTGATCAGAAAAATGCCAGAAAATGTGTGGCTTCCTCCCCCGATAAAGGTGGGAGGTGGATAGTGAGCCAAGGAAGGTGAGAGATGGAGAGGCTGACGTTCTGAGAGTAAGAGAAAAGGGTTGTAGACGCTGTGACCATGGCTGGCTGGGATGATGCTTCTCAGGGAGCTGAACCAGAAGCTTCCTAGAGAAGAGGTTTCAGGGGACCAGAGGGATCAAGAACTTCTCTAGAAAGTTCTGAACTATTGGGGATTTGGACCAGAAGACTTGGGGAGTTCCGGGCTGTTGAACATGAGAGTTTCAGGGACTTAGCCACAGACTAGACTAGATTAGGAGATGAGCAAACTCACATTATCTTTGTCGGTTTTTTCACTGTAAAGTACGTGTATGCCATAGGCCAGGAAGCAGAGAAAGGCACCAGTCCACAGCAGGAGGGAGAAGCCACTAAACATTTGTTTACAGAATTTGACCCACTCTGGTGTGGTCGGGGGAGGGCTTAGTGCATTCGGTCCGTTTGCAAACAGAATCTCCTGGGCGTCTTTGAGGCTATGGCCCTGGGTGGAGAAGAAATAGGGTTCAGAGAGAAGGCAAAGTTACAATCAAGGATAGGCGTGGCCCCCCCGCCCCCAAACAGGCCTCTGAACGCCCTTCTAGGTTCTTCCTCGATAAGGCAGGATTTTAGATGTCGTGTTGTATAAAAGGTGTCTTTAGCATGCTTATATAGAGCTTTTTCGATTTGTTCGTTTATGAATTGACTTACAAACATTTGAACTCTAATGCTTTACCTTGGGGCTTGGTAGTATGATAGGTGCTGAGAATACTGTCCTGAGTAGGAACGGTCTCCACTCCAAGGGTCTGGTGAGATGGCTTAGTGGGCAAGGGTGGATGCACAAGGCCTGACAACCTCATCCAACACTTGGACTCACAGGGCGGAGAGAACTGAATCCCACGTTGTCCCCCCTCCATGTGCATGCTGTGGCGGCTTTACACCCACACACATAAACATAGGCACAATCAACCCACGACATTAAAGAATACTCTTAGGGAGCTCAAGTCGAAGACAAGCATATACAAATGATTATGGTGTCCCAGCCTACCCAGGGCTATGATCCACGATGCTGGTAATATACTAGCATTTATACTTTGGCCTTCCAGTTTGGAAATAAGGGAAAATCAAACTAAAGACACAAATGCCTAGAATTTTTTTCTTTTTCCTTTTTTGTTTCGTTTTGTTTTTTTGGAACAGAGTTTCTCTGAGCACCTTTGGCACCTGTCCTAGAACTGGCTTTGTAGACCAGGCTGGCCTTGAACTCACAGAGATCCTCCTGCCTCTGCCTTCTGATTGCTGGAATTAAAGGCGTGTGCCACCACCACTCAGATAGATTTTTTTATTATAGTCTTATGCACATACTTCTGTGTTTTTTTTCTTTATATTACATGAAAATAGAATCCCAAATCTATCAGCCATTCCCTAAACCTCTCCTCAAAAAGACCCAAGGGGTCTCCATTACTCTCTAGGGATCCATAAGGTCTAAAGCTTTTAATAATACATTGTCTCCTTCACTCATTCTTGAGAATGGATGGTTGGCCAGCAAGTTCCAGGACAGCCTGATCTATATAGTGAGTCCCTGTGTCAAAAAACAAAAACCCCAAACAAACAAAAAACAAATGTGTATGATAGATGTTATGGATTGACTTTTAAATGTTCCCCAAACAACCTGGTTCCCAGCTTATGGCAGGAATATTAGGAAATAATTTAGGTGGAGGAAATAGGCCACGGGAAGTAGGCCACAGGAAGCAGGCCATGGGAAGGCATCCTTGAAAGGATTCTTCCTCCACCTTCCTGTCTGCCCTGAGGTAAGCAGCTTTGCTCAATCACGTGTTTCCTTCCTCCCCTCAGACTCAGAAATAGTGGCTTCACTGGGCAGTAATAGCAAATGCCTTAAATCCCAACACTTGGGAGGCAGAGGCAGGCGGATCTCTACGAGTTCAAGGTCAGCCTGGTCTACAAAACAAGTTCCAGGACAGTTAGGGCTACACAGAGAAACTCTATCTTGAAAAACTAAACTAAAAATAAAGAAATAGTGACACCAAGAGACCATGGCCTGAGCCCTCAGAGCTGTGAGACAGAATGACTCTCTACATTGTCTGTCTCTGTCTTACGTTATTTTTCTACTGCTGTGAAGAGACACCATTACCAATGCAGCTTATACAAGAAAGAGTTTGCTGGGGCTCACAGTTCCAGAGGGTTAGAGTCATGACCATAATGGCGGGGAGCACGGCAGCTGACAGGCAGTAGCTGCGAGCTTGCATCCTGATCCACAGGCATACAGCAGAGAGAGAGGTAGCTGGGAGTGGCTGGACGTTTGAAACTTCAAAGCCTCAGTGACACACGTCCTCCAACGAGGCCACAGCTCCTAGTCCTTCCCAAGTGTTCCACCAACTGGAGACAAAGGTCTCAAATATATGAGCCTATGGGGCCCTTCTCATCCAACCCACCACAGATTCAGGAATTCTGTCACCTAATAGAAAGATGATACTTCAAGATTTTCAGTCTTCAGGAAATGTTTCAATAGGGTTTAACACCAAAAGAGGAGAATTCAGATTTTTCTATTAGAAAGCTAGTCATTAGAGAAGTTTGGAGGCTGAAGAGATGGCTCAGTGGTTAAGAGCACACTGGCTGCTCTTCCAGAGGATCCGGGTTCAATCCCCAGTCCCCACATGGCAGCTCACAACTGTCTGTAACTCTAGTTCCAGGGGGATCTGACACCTTCACACCAATGTACATAAAATAAAGTTGTAATAAATGACAAAAAAAGTTATGTAAAATATAGGTGGGCAGGGTGGTGATGCACACCTTTAATTCCAGGACTCAGGAGGCAGAGGCAGGTGGAGCTCTGTGAGTTTGAGGCCAGCCTGGCCTACAAGAGCGAGTTCCAGCCAGCCAAGGTTGCACAAGGCTGCTGTCTTGAAAACAAACAAACAAAAAAGAAGTTTGTAAAATATAAAATGACTAATTTTTTTTGTTTTGTTTTTTTGTTTTTCGAGACAGGGTTTCTCTGTGGCTTTGGATCTTGTCCTGGAACTAGCTCTTGTAGACCAGGCTGGCCTCGAACTCACAGAGATCTGCCTGCCTCTGCCTCCCAAGTGCTGGGATTAAAGGTGTGCGCCACCACCGCCTGGCAAAATGACTATTTTTTTTTAAAAGTGTAGTTGTTTGATTAAAATATTATTGCTACTAGTTTACAATAAACCTTTCCTTTTTTTCCTCCTCTTTCTTTCGAAATTCTGGGGGTTGAACTCAGGGTCCCACTTGGGGGGTCTACCACTGAGCTACATTCCCGGCTGCTACTCTATTTGTAAATGAACTGGAAAATACATTTAAAGTTTGCCAGCTTTAATTTTACTGTGGCAAATACTGATAATGTTATTTCTACCTAAGCAAAAGCTCTGTGGAGTCCTTGATAAACCCTAAGAAACTGAGCAGATCCCGAGGATAAAAAAAGGCAGGCCTCTCCGATCTACCTGTAGGCTCTCTCCGGGGTAGTTACTGGGGTCATCTCTTCCAGCTAGAGTTTCATGGAACTCTGCAGGGATTGAGGGTAAGAGGTACAAAGTTGGGTTTGAAGATGAGGGGAGGGGTCGGTCTCTGCATTGCCCTTGTGGCCCCAAGTCCGTGAAAACCTCTGCCTCTGTTGGGCAGTTCACACTTACCTTGGTCAAGTCCACAGAGTACTTGGCACTCAACTCATCCAAGGTTAGTTTGTGGTCATCCTAAGGGGACAGAAGAGTCATCACGGTGAGATGGTGACCTCAGGTCACAAATGCAGAGAGGAGGGAGGAAGCGGGAAAAGGAAGAGTCCTGGCAGTGTGCTTTGTTCTCCAGGCAGGATGTGGAAGGCAACCAGGCAGAAGGCCTAGGGGTGTTTGAAGGGTGATTTGCTTTGGCTTTCCTCACCATATCCACTTCCTTCTTCAGCTCATCTAAATCTTTCTTCTTCTTTCTCCCTTTTCGTAGATTTTTATTCATCATTATAGGCCTCGCGTCAGGTCTTGGGCTTAGATTAGGCTCCTGAGGGGCCACGGTCCCTTTTTCCTTTCCAGGCTCCATAATGTGATCTCTAGACACAGCTGGCTCGGCTCAACTAGTGGGAAGAAAGCAAGGAGGGTAAAGATTGGGAGCGAGTGGCAGGAAGGAGCTGGAGGTGGGCAGTGGGGTGGGAAGAGTAAAGGCCAGCCACGGCGTGGGACCAATGGGGAGAGGAGTCGCCGTGCAACACGGGAAAGGAAAGGTGCAGAAGGGGGCAGGTCTGAGCGGCAAGGGTGGAGAAGGAAGCACCAGGCCGAGTGAACCTAGACTCTGCAGGTAAGGGTGGAGGTACAGAGAGGGAGATGGGCATGGAGGGTACCTGGTTACCTAAAAGATGAAGACTGAGGGGCTCAGCAGGTGGGAAGTGCAGGTGGGAGCCGAGGTGAGAGTGAGCTTCTGGGCAGGCCAGTGCCCCAGCCCCAGGTCCTGTGGGTGCCATGGCAACAGCCTAGGCCTGGCATCATAATGGGCTCATGAAAGTTCTAATCAAGAACACACAAACCTCTCTGTCTTGGGATGAGGATGACTGGAGCAGGTTCTGCCACAGAGAGACTTTAGATCAGACAACAAAACTAGAGCAAAGCCTTTGTATGATCTTGTGACTTCTGAGGCTAGGAATACTCCAGTTAGGTGGCTCAAAAATTAAAGACGTGTGTGTGTGTGTGTGTGTGTGTGTGTGTGTGTGTGTGTAGTTATGGGCCTCTTGCTGGTTCAGAACTTGCTCTGTACTAGACTGACCTAGGATCTATGTTCTTTCTCTTGTCTCTGCATCCCTGAGTACTGGGATCAGTGGTGTGGGCCACCATTTTCAGTTTTAGTGATGCTCTGACAATGACCAATATTGAATTTAATTTTTCAGTTTTGGAGACTGACTAGGGAGATAAACTCTGGACTTTGGAATTTGTCCTGTGTTTGAATACGGAGTCTTCGTCTAATAGCTGTATGACTTTGTACAGATTAACTGCCCTTTCTGTACTAACCTTTTCTGTTTAGAAAAATACCTTCCACCTTGTAAAGTAGCAATCGTAAGAATCAAAGCGAGGCACTTTACCTCCTAGCTTCTCAAACTGTGTGTGGCCACCCCGTATGGTTGTATAACTAAATGATTGTGTGTGTGTGCAAAAAATGGCAACAGTAAAAGTTTCTGATTATACAATAATGACAGATTAATTTTAAATCAAGCATGTGATGAGTCTGAGGTGTTTCTGGCAGTGTAACGCCATGCAACTTCGTCATAGCCTTGGTTCTGAACACACAACATGCACACTTGGTACTGCTACATGGGTACAATTAATGCTGCTGGAAGTACTGTGGCCCAATTACACACTGTGTGTGTGGCGTGTGTGTGTGTGTTGCATTGTACATGATCCAGTTTGTGTGTGGAGGACAGAGGACAACCTGGCTCCTGGGACTGGAGCTCGGGCCCTCAGGGGTGGGCAGCAAGTTCCTCTACTGCTGAGTCATCACCTCCACCCTGTGTTTTTACTATACACGCAAAGTTTTCTGTTCTTACAGAAACATGACAGAAAACAGTTTCTGAAATGTACTTTTCCCGTTTTGTACTGCATGTTGATGGGAAATGCTATTCTCAGCATTGGTGATTGATTATAAGATAAAAATTTTGATCAGCTCTGAAAAATATTATTGGGCAATAACAAACATTCAGCCAATATTTAATTATGTAAAAGTAAACAAGCAAATTCATATCATGAACACACAAAGTTGTGTAACACTTTCTTGGGAGAAAAGGGGTCACGTAGAACATTTGAAGAAGCCTTCCTTGCTCCACACACAAAATAACCTGAGAGTGAACGGTGTGTGTTCAGTGACTATTTTGGATTCACTCTTAGTGGTTTTATGTGCAGCTAAATGTGCAGTTCTCCGTGGAAACAAAACTGTCCCGCATGATATGCCGTATCCCCTTCCTTTAAAATGTCTTGGCTAGCAAGATGGCTCAGCAGGTAAAGGCACTTGTTGCCGAGCTTGATGACCCAAGTTCAATCCCCAGAACCCACATGGTTGAAGGAGAGAACCAACTTCCACAGATGTCTTCTGACCTACACGTTCATGTAATGCACCTGCACACACAAAAAAATAAATGTATGAAATTAAATTATGTGTTTATCTTTTCTGTTTACCTTCTCTAGTATCTCACTAAATGCCTTGACTTTTATGTGATAGTTATGCCTTAATCGTTTTTAAGTTTTTAGATGTTTATGCCTTAACTGTTTTTAAATTTTTAGATTATAGTATAATAACATTTCTTTCGTCTCTTTCCTCCCTTCAAACCGTCTCATATGCATCTCCCACTCTCCTTCAGATTCCATGGCTTTTTTCTCTCTAGTTGTTAGTGCATTGTGTTATTTTTTTTTAACACTTTATTCAAATGGATCTAAAGCAGCTACGAATTTCTATCAGATATTATATTTTTTCAGTTATGAGATCACATATGTTTCAGTTATTTGATATTTAACTGTGTTTTGGCTGCATGTGGTTTTGGTTATGATGGAACTTAGAGCATCTCTTACACCAATGATGTCCTTTGCACTGGTTCCCCTTCCCAGCCAGAACAGAGGTTTATCTCTTTCCTTCAGAGGAAGGAAAAAGAAGAAAATAAGTGGGGCTGTAGACATAGCTCAGTCCATGAAGAGCTTGCCATGTAAGCCTAAGGCCTGCAGTTCAGATCCCTAGCGTCCACACGAAAAGCTGGGTGTGGTGATGCGTGTCTGTACTCACAGTGCTAGGGAGCCGGAGAAAAGCGGATCCCTGGTGTGGCTGGCCGGCCACTCTAGTTGAATCAGTGCGCTCCGGCTTCAGAGAGACCTTGTCTCAAAAAATGTGGCAATAGCTCTGGCCTTCACACACGCACACACCCCTCCTTTGCTATCTATAAAATAAAATAATATCAATAATATCAACACTTAGGAGGTGAACCAAAAGATCCTTGAGTTTGAGACCAGCCTGGGTTACATGGTGAGATCTTGTATTTTAAAAAAAGTATACGCTGGATGGTGGTAACAAACACCTTTAATCCTAGGAGGCAGAGGCAGGTGGATCTCTGAGTTCAAGGCCAGCCTGGTCTACAGAGTGAGTTCCAGGACAGCCAGGACTACACAGAGAAACCCTGTCCTGGAAAAACAAACAAACAAATAAAATAAAGCAAAAGTGTAAAATGAAAGCCAGACGTCCCCTTTTCCCTTCCCCACAGCCGTTCCAAGGCTGAAACAGTTGATATTAAAATGCTGCCCGTCTTTCCAGTTTTTCCTGTTTGTTCAAGTAGAGACCTAAGAGGAGATGCATTTTTAATCTTCACGTGGCTATTCGATTCTCTCATTTATCAACTTGTCAGGAGCATGATGCTTGTCTCTTAGCTCCTGCAGGCTTTCCACGGTCTGTACTGACCACGGCTTGTACCGTAACTCCCACGACTGAGGTGGTGAGAGGCTATTTCCCATCTGTTTTCTTAACCATGAAAAGCATTGCCATGGAGGCAAACTGGTTAGAGGTAGCTTTAGCCTCTATTTCTGTAGAATCGATTTCCATTGCTGAATCATATGGTAAGCTCATTTAAAGTCTTAAAATATTCTGCCAACTGCTATTAAAAGGGCATTGCCTTGGAGCTTAGCCGTAAGATGTAGCAAAGGCCACCCTCCACACAGGGTGACCTTGACTTCTTAAGAGTTTTAATTTTTTAAAGTTATTGCTTGTGCATTTTCCAATATGTTGGTGGATTGTGTTCTGGATTGCCGTTCCCCTCCTGTGAATTATACTATCATTTGTTCAATTTTACATTGTTTTCTTTTTTAAAACTGAGTTATTACACTCCGCTGCCTTTACACTGCAAATGTTTTCTTGGTTTTTTTTAAACATTTTTTTTTTAAATATTTATTTATTTATTATGTATACAATATTCTGTCTGTGTGTTTGCCTGCAGGCATCAGACCTCATTACAGATGGTTGTGAGCCACCATGTGGTTGCCGGGAATTGAACTCAGGACCTTTGGAAGAGCAGGCAGTGCTCTTAACCACTGAGCCATCTCTCCAGCCCCAAACATTTTTATTATATAAAACAATTTGGAAATTTAAATATATTTGATCATATTCTTCCCCTCCCCCAATTCCTTGCAAATCCTCTCCTCTCCCCTACCCACCCAACTTTAAGTTCTTTCTAAAAGACAAAAAAAAGAAAATAAGAATAACCCCCAAAAGCCTAGAATACAAAATATATCAATATTCAAAAAGAAAAACAAACCAAACAAACAAACAAAAAACCAAGCAAACTTTAACCAAAAAAAAAAAAAAAAGCACACAAAATGTAGTGGAGCCCATTCTATGTAGGGCAGCTACTCCTGAACATGAGGTCTGCGCTGGAGTGGTTGCTATACTCAGTGTCATTCCGTTGGAAAAAACCGATCTTCTCTCCCACAGCAGGTAGAAATGACAGCTTAGTCGTTAACTTCTACCCTAGTGGCTAGGTTTTCACTCATTTATTCATTAATTTAAAAAAAAAAAGAAAAGAAACGGTAAAATAAAAAGTATCAGATCGGCCAGGTGGTGGTGGCGCACGCCTTTAATCCCAGCACTCGGGAGGCAGGCGGATCAGTTCAAGCCAGCCTGGTCTACAGAACTAGTTCCAGGACAGCCAGGCTACACAGAGAAATCCTGCCTTGAAAAACAAAAACAAACACCTCCAAAAACAAACAACAAACCCAAACAAACAGAAAAAACAAAAACCTAGCAGATCAAAATTGGACAAGACAAACCAACAGAGGCAAAAGAACCCAAGAGAAGGTAGAAGAGTCAGAGAGCCATTTGTACTCAGGAGTCCCATAAAAACACTAAACTGGAGGCCATAGTGCAGACACAGAGGACCTGCTGTAGACCCGTGCGGGCCCTGTGAGTTCGTATGAGCTTTGCCCAGGATGATTTAGAGGGTTTTGTATTTTGATGTCTTCCATGCCCTCTGTCTCTTACATTCTTACTGCTTCCTCTTTCACGAGGTTCCCTGAGCTCTGCGGGGAAGAATCTGATGGAAGCATCCCATTTAGAGCTGGGTGCTCCAAGGTTCTCCGGTTCTCTATGTAATGTCTGACTGTGGGCTTACATATTTATTCCCATCTGCTTCAGGATGAAACTTCTCTGATGATGGCTGAACAAATTACTTATCTACGAGTTTAGCAGAATGTCATTAGAAATTCTTTTATCATCATATAATTTTTTTTTTTAGATCAGTCTTATTTGGTTTTGTCTAGGTCCCTGGATTATCTAGTCTCGGGTTCTTGGTTACCCATGGAGTGTTGGATATGGGTTCTATCTCATGGACTGGGCCTTAAGCCAGATCAGCTATTGGTTGGTTACTCCCACAAGCTTTGTGCCGCCATTGCCCTAGCATTTCGTGCAGGGAGTACCCCATTGTAGACAAAGGGTTTGTGGCTAGCTTGGTGTTTACATTTCCCTTTTGATAGCGTGCAGAGTACCTTCCTATGCCAAAGACCCTGGGATGTAGGGGTGAAGGTTCTATGTAGGCACCAGCTCGACTTGTTCCTGTTCAATTAATTATATAGGTGTTCTCTTCAGCAGTGGGGCTTTCCTGTCAGTTTATGGGGAACAACCTATAGTCTTGGCAACATCCTGGGTTTCAGGGGGTTCCTGTAGGTTTCCTTTGGCCAACAATTCAATTAGATGTAGCTCATTCCTGGTACTGGAAGCTTCATTTGATGACAAGAGATGGTCAGTTGGGATTCTGTCTCCATTATTATTTGGCAATTTCATTTAGAGTGCCTTCATATATGTATATATTTTAGGAAGTTTCTTCTGTATTAGGTTTCCATACCACCCCTCGAATGCCCCTTAATTTTAGCTGCCTTTCCCCATATTCCTTCCTACAACTTTCTCTCTCCTCTCCCTCCCTCCTTGGTCCTCCCATCCCAGATCCCTCATCCATCCATAAATATCTATTCTATTTCTCTTTCCTAATGAGATCTTGTCTTTAATATCAATCACAAAAGTCTTAAAGTTAGAGGAAGTGGGAGACCTCTCAGAGGGTAAGAGCACTGGCTGCTCTTCCAGAGGACCCAGGTTCAGTTCCCAGCACCCACGTTGCAGTTCATAGTCATCTGTGATTCCAGTTCCAGGAGATCCAATACCCTCTTCTGGCCTGTGGGCACCGGGCACGTGTAGTGCACATTTGCACATGCAGGTAAACACTTGTAAAGCTAATTTATAAATAAATTAAAAGAATGAGGTTGGACTGAAGCTGAAATCACAGTTTCTTTTTTTTTTTGAAGACAAATGACATGCTTTTAGCACACCCCCTTTTTTTTAACATAGCATTTTAAAAAATTTATTATGTATACAACATTCTGCCTCCATGTATGCCCGCATGCCAGATCTCATTACAGATGGTTGTGAGCCACCATGTGGTTGCTGGGAATTGAACTCAGGACCTCTGGAAGAGCAGCCAGTGCTCTTAACCACTGAGCCATCTCTCCAGCCCCCCCTTTAAATATATTTATTTTTATTTTATGTGCATTGGTGTTTTGCCTGCATATATGCCTATGTGAGGGTGTCAGATCTTTGAGTTACAGACAGTTGTGAGCTGCCATGTGGGTGCTGGGAATTGAACCTGGGTCCTCTGGAAGAACAATCAATGCTCTTAACCACTGAGCCATCTCTCCAGCCCCCACAGTTTCTTTTTATGTAATGTCTCTGTGGCACTTAGATGTGAACCTGGGAGATTCCCAGAGGCAGAGATGAGGGGACATAATTCATTCAAATTGTTTCTGGAACACTTATTCTGAGACCCAGATCTTAGCCCCCAAAGCTTACCTTTTCAGAGAAACCTCTGCAGGCTGAGTGCAAAGTGGTGCCTCTGGCCAGCCCTATCCATCACATCACTTCCCAAGGCTTTCTCCCTTGGAGATTGCCTTGCCCATTATCTGTTGACTTGCTAATTGCCCATTCCCTGCAACCTTCGCTGGCTGTATACCCAGCCTCTGGAGTGCTGTCTGGCACAGGGCAGCCAGTCCACAAATAGTTCCCGAATCGAAGTCAAATGAGGGGTGAGTTTCAGATTCCATCTGTAGAAGATTTTGATAATGAAGTCACTGAGATCTGAAGTGTTTAAAACCTGTTTGGTTAAATAGGCTAAGTATCAGACTTCCCTATTCGTTTACTCCCCCTCCCCCAGACAGGGTTTCTCTGTAGCTTTGGAACCTGTCCTAGAACTCACTCAGTAGACCAGGCTGGCTTTGAACTCATGGAGATCCCCCTGTCTCTGCCTCCTTAGTGTTGGGATTAAAGGCGTGTGCCACCACTGCCTGGCTTAGTTTACTCATTAAAGACTCGGGTTCTTGCCTGGCTACCACTACACCTGACTGTCACAAACCATGATTTATGTTTTATAAAAATACAGTGAAAACTTTCGTTGACGTGGTGTTGCCTCCTGTGGGGTAACTTGTTTGTCTCTGTACCTTCAGGCTTCCTGAACGGCGGCCAGGATTCGTCCTCATGTATTCAAATGTTTATTTTTGTCATTCTGATTTTAATTTTTCTTTAATACAGTATGCTGGACACACTGAGACTCAAGCACAGCTTGTTTTGATTCTGTTGCAAAAACAAGTCCTTTGTTCCCTGTTTTCTATTTCCAACACTTAAAGATGCATTTGGCTAAAGTTTGTGTTCTGTAACTTGGAGCCTACAGCTCAGGGCCTTTTGTTGTTGCTGATCTTCCTTTGTGTGGGTTGTGTCTCAGTTACTTTTCTAATGCTGTGAAGAGACACCAAGACCAAGCCAACCTACAAAAGGAAGGTTTGTTGGGGTTCACGGTTCCAGATGGCTCGAGTCCATGATCACCATGGTGGGGACATGGTCAACAGGCAGGCATGGTACCCGGGTAGTAGTGGGGAGCTTACCTGTTGAAACAACTGTCACAAAGCAGAGAAAGAGAGAGAGCTAACCAGAAATGTCCTGGACTTTGGAAACCTCAAGGCTTTCAGTGACACATCTCTGCCAACAAGACCACGCCTCCTAATCCTTCCCAAATAGTTTTGCTAACTGGGGACCAAGCAGATGACTATAGAAGCCTATGGGGACTGTTTTCAATCGATCCCCACAGTCTGTCTTTCTTGGTGTTACAGGCAGTTGTGAAAATCAATGTGGTTTTCACTTGTTATAGTTTGATTCCTTACTTTTTTTTTTTAAACATTCTTACTGTGTATCCTAGGCAGCCTCAAATGTGTGGTTCTTCTGCTTCAATGTTCAAAATGCTAGGATTTACAGATGTGGGCTACTACTCCTAGTTAATTGAAAAAATTTCTGCTTATGTAAATGGTCATGAGTGTGTAGATTCAGGTGCACATGCGTGTGTGTGTGTGCGTGCGTGCACACAGGAAGAAGCTGGTTATCTTCCCCAATCACTCCTCACCTTATTTTTGGAGAAAGAGTCTCTTGCTGAACACAGAATTCGGCAAGACTAGCTGACCAGCAAGCAACAGAATCTTCCTGTCTATACCTCCCTGCGTTAGGATCACAGCCACATACAATCATACCTGGCTTTTTACATGTGTGCTTGTGGGGGGATCTGAACTCGGGTCCTTTGTGCTTATGTGGCAAGGGCTTTATCAATTGGCACCTGCCTCCCCAGCCCCCTCCCATTTGCATTTTTTTTTAAAGTGCTAACTGCTTACTCAGCATTGTGAAGGTATAGTTGTGGTTAGTTTTCTGGACTTCATCCCTTTCTCTCTTCTCTGAACACAATTGCATGTCCCAGTATGTTTTCCCCTCAATATCTGAACTAGGAGTAGATGCTGAGTTTTACAGATAGACTTCTCAGTGTCATTTGAAATGATTATTTGTTCATGTTTCCAGTCCGTCTGAGTTGTAACTAACATTTTCCTTGTAATATACTCCCTTGAATTCCCATGGAGTTATTATAAGCATTATAAAATTTTATTAAAAATGATACTTGTCTCTCATAAAATAGGTTAGGCAATTCAAAATGCCCCCCCCATATTCTAGTAGTGTTGAAATAATATATTCTTCAAAGAATTCAAAAATAAAACTTGAATCTTGGAGCTAATTTTTTAAAAAAGTATTTTATAGTGTGTATATGTGTCTACTCAAGTGTAGGTATATACACCACGTGTGTGCAGGTGCCATCCGAGATGGGAAGAGGGCATCAGATCCTCCTTGAACTGCAGTTTTATGTGTTTGAGAGTCATTGGATGTGGGTGCTGGGAACCAAATATGGGTCCTCTGCAAGAGCAACGAGTATTCTTCACTGCTGAGCCATTTTTCAGCCAATATTTGGTGTTGAGACACAGTCTTACTCTGTGGTCCAGGCTGGTCTTGAACTCACACTCCTCCAGAGGCTGAAATTACTGACATTTGCCATTAGTCTACCCAGCTCAAGGAATGTTTTTTTTTTTAAATATTTATTTATTATGTATACAATATTCTGTCTGCGTGTATGACTGAAGGCCAGAAGAGGGCACCAGACCTCATTACAGATGGTTGTGAGCCACCATGCGGTTGCTGGGAATTGAACTCAGGACCTTTGGAAGAGCAGGCAGTGCTCTTAACCACTGAGCCATCTCTCCAGCCCCTCAAGGAATGTTTTTTAAAGCCTCTTTTGGCTGGGTTCATACATTTAATCCCAGCACTCCAGAGGCAGAGGCAGACAGATCTGGGTTTGAGGCTAGCCTGATCTACACCTCTAGTTTCAAGCATGCCAGAGAAACACAGTGAGACTTTGTTTAAGAAAAAGATTGTGTTTTTTTTTTTCTATTCTGTATCTTTCTTTGTTATTTGCTACCATTTTGGGGTATGTTCTTAGTATTTTGATCTTTCTTCTGGCTGTCTTTTTCTGGTAAATTATCACATTTCTAGTTCTCTTGGTAAAGGAGTCATGCTATGGAGAGTACTTCTTCCTGGGTGGAAGCTGGCCCTACTTTCTAGCATTACTTTCAGTAGCATCTCCTAGCCCTTGGCAAAGACTCTAGAAGGTAGTCGGATTGCTCTCTATTTTTTCTTCTTGTTTATTTATGCATTTTGTGTGTGTGATGCAGTAATTTCATGGAGATTGGTCCCTCTATTGGCTCACATATTTGCATGTTCACATATTCCCAGTTGGTGGACTGTTGTGAAGTATGAAGAGATGTGGCCTTGGTGATGTAGGTGTATCTCTGGGGAGTAGGCTTTGATGTTTTGAAAGCCTTAGGTAGGCCCAATCTCTCTCTGCCTGATGTAGCTCTCAGTGACTTGTCTATGTCTGCTTAATTACATGTCCATGTTATGCTCCCTACCATGATTATAATGGACTGCCCTTTTGAAACTATAAGCAAGCCTCCAATTAAATGCTCCCTTTTGTAAGAGTTGCCTTGGACATGGTGTCTCTTCACAGCCACAGGACAGTGACTAAGACAATGGGTGTTTTGCCTGCATGCATGTCTGTGTACCATGTGCACACAGTGCCCACAGGGACCCCCCCAAAAAGGTGTTGAACCATCTGGGACTGGAGTTACAGAAAGTTGTGAGTCACCATGTGGGTGCTGGCAATTGAATCCTGGTTGTCTCTGGAAGGAAATCAGTGCTCTTAACCAGTGAGTCATCTCTCCAGTCTCTATCATGTGAATATACCTTAACATATTAATCCACCCATCCATCCATCCATCCATCCATTCATCCATCATCCATTCATCTATCATCCATCCATTCATCCATTCATCATCCATCCATCCATCCGTTATCCATCCATCCATTCATCCATCCAACCATCATCCATTCATCCATCATCCATCCATCCATCATTCATCTGTCCGTCCATCCATCCATCATCCATCCATCCATTCATCTCCATCATCCATTCATCCATCATCCATCCATCCATTATTCATCCATCATTTATCCATCATCTACCCATCCATCTACCCATCCATCCATCCAACCACCCACCCATTCATCTGTCATCCATCCATCTATCCAGCCACCCATCCATTTTCATACCTAAATTTGAGTTAGTATTACTAATAAAAGGAAATTGAATAGAAAAGAAATGACAGGAATGTTAGCTGCCTGAGGGGCTTCCCCGGAGAGGTAGTGTCTAAGTTAATGTCTGAATGAAGAGGGGGTGGGGTGGGGAAGCCAAGCAGGGGAAAAGAAAGTGTTCTTGGCAGAGGATTCACCTAAAACACAGACCTTGAGGTGAGATCAAAGTAAGCTTTAATCTGGTTTTATTCTTTTTTTTTTAATTTTTTTTAATATTTATTTATTATGTATACAATATTCTGTCTGTGTGTATGCCTATAGGCCAGAAGAGGGCACCAGACCCCATTAAAGATGGTTGTGAGCCACCATGTGGTTGCTGGGAATTGAACTCAGGACCTTTGGAAGAGCAGGCAATGCTCTTAACCTCTAAGCCATCTCTCCAGCCCCCCTGGTTTTATTCTTAACGTTTACAACAAAAACTGACATTTTAAAAGCATGGAGTGAGCTGCAGTCACTGTGACAGCCACTAGGATGTCCTACCACCACCACCACTAGTTATAGTTATAACAAAGGAGCCAGTACAGAGCTTATGCTGGAGCTGATTTCTCATGGTTATTCTGAGATTCTGGTGTAGGTCGGCAGAGCCAGTGTCTCCCTGTCTCCCATCCCCATTGACCCCTGCAGAAATGTGGATCATGCAACCGTTTCCCATCTCAGTGCACAGGGTTCCTCCCTACTGCTCATCTCATGCATGCTATGCAAGAAGGTTGCCAGCATCTACTCAGGTAGGTTTTGAGGCTGTATGTGTTTTACCGCATCCCCTAAAGATGGCTTTGAGTACAGTATGGACTGCTAATCGGTGTGGACTTGGCTGCAACAGCCCCAGCAAGCACCCCCCATTCCATGCCTCTAAGATTGGGAGTGGGCTGAACATCCTCATTCCATGCTTCTAAGATTGGGAGTGGGCTAATTTGGTTCTGAAATGGAAAAAGCAGAAATGACCGTGCTTCTCATAGACCCACAGACACTCTTTCTTCTGGACAAATTCTTGTGGCTTCCTGGCGGGGCTGCCATGAGGAAGAGAGCTCTGATTACATTTTTCTTCTAGGTTATTTTGCAACCTAACATCTTCCTCTTCAGCTTCCCCCACAGTACCGCCTGTGGCCAGATTATTTCCCTACTATTCCGGACATTTGCCCTTTCTTTCGGTTCCCTTTCCAAGCCAAATCCTTCCACAGCACACATACAAAACCACAATTTGAGAAGGAGGCAAGTATGAAGTATAGAAATCAACCATGGGAGTCACTTCCCTTTACTCATAAAGAAACGCAGCTTTATTATTTTCAAGTACATATGTAGTGCCTCAAGCTAATACAGAAGGTCACCATTAAGGATCTTGTAGATGTTTCTTCAACAGATATATCAGGACTGAAGATAATTAGCCTATGCACTAGCAAGATTCTAAAGGGAGATTTCTAAAGTGCCTGAAAAGCATACTTTGGGACAGACTCAATATGCCACTCCTAGCAATATTGTTTATGCACTTAAATTACTGACCAAATGACTTCTTTATTGATTGTGCAAAGGTAAACTTTAGTTCAAAGTCAAGATCTCAAATTAATCAGGCCCAAATAAATATGGTGTCTCATTTAGACTTCCAACCCAAGGCCTTTGACTTATGAATTTCAACTTACTTGATAAAGCAAAACTCCACTGTGATGAGACAGTGGCTCTGGGGAGGCCTTTGGGCCTGGCCTAATGCGTGTCTTGTCCTTCATGTTTCCACCTTAGGCCTTCTGGTTTCCTTGCTGTCTCTCACTTGCTTGGCTCATTCACCTAGGTCCATCTATGCAATGCTTTCTAGGCCAGGCTTAGACAAAGGGCAGCTGTCCGCAGAGCAAAAATGTTAGGTGAGAAGGGAGTAAGGAAAGACAACTCTATTCCCTAGGAACCTGAAGCTAGCTTCCTGTCTCAAGAAAAGTGGGTGTTTGCCTAGGAGCAGTGGCCTTGCCATCTAAGACATCAAAGGCAGATCTTTAATCTCTTAAGATTTTCTCTCATGTCTAAAGTTTCTGACAGCGTCATGACCTAAGCTGATTATTCCTGTCAGTGGCCAGCTAGGCAATACTGGAAATGATGTGGGTTCAGCAGGATGGGCATGAAGGGGAAGGTAGTGGGAGAGCAGGGAGGCAGAAACTGGCAGCTAACTGGGATTTCAGAACAGCATGGTGCTTGAGAAATTATTATAAAGAGGGGATGTTCCCAAGAGCATGTAATCCCAAGAGTTGGACCTTCCTGGCCTTGTGGACAAAGGGGACCACTATCCAAGGGTCATTGGGGCACTTGGTGGCCACACTGCCTCCTGGTCTTGCCCCTTGTTGCTAGTCTAATGAGATGGGAACTTGATCTACTTGTGTCTATAAAGGTAGGACACAGAGCCAGAACCCATACCACCTCCCTGGAGACTCAAGGTGACAAACTTGTGGTCACCGCCTGTCTTTATTCCTTTGCTGTCTCCCTCAGCCAGCACATCCCAATCTCTCCTTGCCAGCCCAGCTCTCCTTCCTAGGTTCCTGACTGGCCTTGCCTGGGAGACATTCCTAACCTCCCCAACCAGCTTCCCCTTCTGGCCTTGGACTCTCGCACTTCCAGAGGGAGAATTTTGTGTTTTTAAGGTCTGGAAAGGGAGGAACGGGGCAGGCTCAGGAAGGAAGCTAAGGAAGGCAAGAATGGGAAGAGGAATGAAGCCAGAGATGTAGATACTTGGTGGTCTGAGAGGATTTCCTTCTGGAGTAGACAGGACTGACCTTTGGGTGGTGATCTGTTTGAAGGATACAGGTGAAGGCTGGGACACAAGGAGGACTGGGGCAACACTTAGTGCTTTGGGAAAAGTAGGGGACATGGTAGAGTGGGACGAGAGGGATCTCAGGAGGGGACCCCAGAATACACTGTCTGAGGGTTCACAGTTGGACCTGTGGAGCAGTTACCTCAAGTTTATTTGCCCAACTTAGTTCACCCCGTTGCCTCATTCTGTCTCCCCCAAATCTTCCACTAAAATACCACCACAGTTTTTCCAGCCCTACCCTCCACCATCCCAGCAACACCTCCAGAGCACCCCATCTCTCCCATTCTTCCTTTCTCCAGTGATCTCAGTAGTATGTCTCCTTCTCCACCCAGCCTGTGAGAGAGATGGGATAAAGGTTGCAGCAGGAACATAAAAGGAAGCAAAAGTTCAACTCCCCAGGGCTCAAATAACTGAGATCAGAGGGAAGGAGAAGTCTGGGGAATAGCGCAGAGGGAAGGGACAAACCCCTGCCTGGTGGGTGGGCTGTATAAAGGGGATGGAGGGGACAAGCCTATCTTCTGGGGAGACTTGTATTTCATTCAGTAGATGCTGTAAATGCCTCCAGCGCCCCCCCCCCACATAACAAGTGTCTACAGAAGCAGCTGTACCAATGGCGCCGCGAAGAACCGTGCTGGAGGACTGACAGCGCTTTACATTGTTTCAGAAATCAGATCTCAGACTTTATGTAAAAACACCAAAGTTTTAGATGCTGGATCCGTTAGAAGACCACACATCTAAAATATTGGACTTCTCAGCCCAAACGCCATTCATGGACCGTGTGTGGCTTGTAGGTCATCCCTTTCAACCCAGCAAATGATCAAAAATGCTTCCAGAGAAAATAAACTTTTGGTTGACTTGGTTGATGCCAGGAAATCAGGAGCCCTGTGTCCTGGTACCATTTTCTATTCCTTGCCTTATCATCCTAAGTGAGTAAATCCCCTCCGTGCATCTTTCTATCAGCAAAATGTATAGATGATTAGATGATCTCCAAGGGTCCTTCTAATCTGATGGTCTGTGATCCTAGAGCAGTGGTTCTCAACCTGTGGGTCGTGACCCCTTGGGGGTCAAACAAACTTTTCACAGGGGTTGCATATCAGATATTTGCATTATGATTCATAACAGTAGCAAAATTACAGTTATGGAGTTAACAATGAAAATAATTTTATGGTCAGGGCTCACCACACCATGAGGAACTGTATTAAAGGGTTGCAGCATTAGGAAGGCTGGGAACTACTGCTCTAGGTGGGACACAGGATCTAAAACGAAGAGGCCAGGGTGGGCCTGCTCAGGGCTTCTGGGACCTTAGGGTCAGAGTTGTCTGCAGAGTGGAACGCTTACCCCCAGGGTACCGCCGCAGGATGAGCTTGCGGACCTCATCGTAGATGAAGATGAGGAGACTGTAGGGAAAGGCACAGAACCACCAAGTGACCCTGAAAAACAGTGGAGGGAAGTGTCAGGGGCCTCAGAGGCTGGCACGGTGGCACAAAAGTAGAACAAAAGTGAATTAGAGCCTAGGTCCCAAAAGGAGCCCAGATTTCTCTGTTCCTACCACTCCTTCAGCCACCTGTAGAGACACTTACTTGAGTGGGTACATTCGGAGGGCCACCCCCATACCCGGACAGTAAGACAGGAAGGCAGCCAAGGCCGTCTCTTCTAGGAGCCCAAAAATCAGGATCTTGTTCCTAGAAAAGCAAAGAAAAGAAAGCAGGTGGCATTGGAGGAGGATGTTGAGAGAGAGCTCCAGGGGCAACCCTTGGAGCAGAAGGGAAGGGGAGAGCGAAATGTGAAGGATGGCTTCTTCATCCCTGTCATCTTCAAACCTCTTCTCATGCTTTATGTAACCAAAGGAAAAAAAATTTCTTCTAGCTGGACGGCGGTGGTGCATACTTTTAATCCCAGCACTTGGGATGCAGAGGCAGGTGGATCTCTGTGAGTTCAAGGCCAGCCTGTTCTACAAGAGCTAGTTCCAGGACAGCTAGGACTTACAAAGAGAAAAACCCTGTCTTGAAAAACCAAAAAAATTTTTTTTCTTCTGCTTGTTCTGTTCACCTCTGGCTACTGTGTATTATACATCTATTCACTCGTTCAATAATTATTTCTTATGTAACTCAGTACCAGAGATGTAGTAGTCAACACAGACAGCTTATAATTGTTATTGCTTTAGGCCCATGAGCTGGGACAATATTATCTTCCCAGCAAGGAGTCTTTAAAAGCTCCTCTGGGCGGAGCCCATTGGTGTCTTCTATTTCTCAGCATCTCCTATAGACCCGGGTGGTTGTGCATCTCAGACACAGAGTGAAGAGGATGTTTGCAAAATGCTGAGCCCAGCCAGTGCTTGCTCCTGTGTACAGGAAGTAGTTGATATATAGTCACTGTATCAGAATTTAACAGCACGACGGAACAAAGTTCTGAGAGCAGGTTCAGGAGTCAGACCTGTCCAGTGACACTAGCTTAGCCATTTCCTGACTTTGGGGAGTTAAAAAGTGCCTAATTTCTTAGAGCCTCACACTTCTTCTCTACATACAATAAGCATAAAAAGACATGTTTTCTTTGGTTACCTAGGGCATCAGACAATGTCTGAGAAGGATATGGGGATAGCTCTTTGCTTTTCTTCCACACAATCCACATTTTAAGTGATTTTTGCCTCTCAAGTTACACTTGCTAGTGAGTGATAACTACGTTAGAATTTATTATAAGTATTTGAGGATTCCAAGAACTAGAGTAACATGTCATCACTGTCTTCTTGGGGTTTGCCTAAGGATGGCCCACTAGAAAACCTAGCAGTTTCTTGCAAGTAAGAGCCTGGCTCATATGGCTTTTAAAAATACTGTTGAGAGTATCTCTGAGGACTTTTAACTTCCCAAGGATAGAAGGTGAGGCCCAGGCACACTGAGGCTGCCTCTGGGCCAGGTGGTTTGTGGATACTAATACCTCTTCCCTGTACTTAGCCAGAGTCACGTTGATTCTTTCTCATTTGCCTCTTGGGTGGTCTGAGCTCATCAGTTTGGTTCTGTCCCCACTGTCCTGTGTCACCCGTAAGCTGCCCTGTAAGTGTCTGGAATAGGACTGTGCCTAATTTCTTAGATTCTCCGGGACAAAATTTATTTGGGGGAATAGCCACCTTTGTCTATGAAAAGAAACAGAAAAGAAACCAGCCTGGTCCCTTTGGTACTCAGCCTCCACCTGGATTCAGATCACAAGGGAATGAGGTGCCGGGTGTGTGACAAGTGAGCTACTGCAGTGTGGGGTGGAGACCAACCTGGAAGGCCCTAACTAGCTGAGTGACCTTTTCCTCTAACCTTGGAAGACTCCTTGCCCACGCAGTGCACGGTCACACCCGCCTGGAAGACCCTGTCATGAGAGTACAGCGAGGTACTTCGTTCACTGCCCGGCTCGTGGTACCACACTGTAGGGGGCCTGAATATGCCCCCTGGGAGGATGCAGAACTACGGGACAGTGCCAAGTGTCGGTGTGGAGAACAGGAGACTTGACCCTGGGATTAGAACCGGGCAAAGGATATGGCTAGGTGCCACCTAAACAGGGACTGGAAGAGGAAGCGAGAAGGAAGGGTGAGAGGACACTAAGGACGATGAACATGAAGGTAGGAAAACGTGACGACAGAGTGTAGTTTGGTAGAGTCTTGCCATTCCATCCTCGTGTGTGTGTGTGTGTGTGTGTGTGTGTGTGTGTGTGTGTACGTGCGCATGTGCATTTCAAACCTGTCTATGGATAAGTAGCTAGGTTATTACAACCAGATACCTTCCGAGTAAACCTGAGCCCTGGGAGCTGAGGTGATCTGGTATTGGAATCCTGGTCTATATGGGTTGGTGACCATGTCTAGAGGACTTTCTGGGTGGTAGGTACTGGTCGCGGTCGGCGCTCACTTCATGCCCTGCTGGAAGACTGAGTTGCGACGGGTCTTGCAGATGATGAGGTCAGCCCACTGCACAACCACGATGCTGGCAAAGAAGGCCGTGTGACATGTGAACTCCACCACCTTCCGCTGCTCATAGGTCTGGGGAGGGGGCAGACGGAAAGAGGTCAAGTGTGAGTGGATGGGATAGATAGGACCAACAAACAGCATGCTTTAGGCAGTTGTTAAACTTGGCACTTAACCCATCTTCTGCCCCTAGCTTGCTCCCGGCCGGTTCCTGCCAGGCCTTCAGCCCCACCCCTTCTCGTTTGCGTCAACTTACACAGTCCCACTCACCCACTCCTGCCCATAGCTGTCCTCCAGGTCATTGGTAGTTCGATCATCCCAGTCAAGGCGGATTCCCAGCAGCCGTGATGGCAGGAAACCGTTCTCTGCCAGTATCACAAAGTAGGTGAAGAAGCCACCCAGAGCCTGGATCATGCCTGGAAGTGGTTGTGAACAGAAGGTGGGACCTGAGTAGAGAAAGAGCCAGCAAAGGGCCACCCCTTGGGGACAGAGATGGAAGTCTCTGTCTCTCAGGGAGCTGGACTCTTTCTCGAAATTTTACTCATCTCTTTCAGGCATGGGATGAAGCTTTTGGGGACACCCTCCCAAGCCCCTGGCTGGGCGCACCAATCTGTCCATAAGCCATGCTGATGAGTCTCTCGTTCACCAGCTTGTCCGTCTGGGAGTTTCGTGGCTGCCGTTTCATGATGTCACTCTCAGCTGCTTCGTATGCTAATGAGATGGCGGGAACCTGTGTACAGAGGACGCGGGCGGGAGGAGGCATCTGAAGAGATCTGTATCTAGGGCAGCAACTGCTCAGTGAAGAATCAACAGAATTCAGCAGAGCGATATTTAAGATCCTGTTATCACTCGGGGTATTGTTTAGGGGTGGAGAGCATGCGTGAGTCCTGGGTTCAATCCCCGGTACTATTGAGTGGTGGGGAGAAACTTCCGGTTTCCCCAGGCCTGTGCTTATCATCTGCTGTCTACCAGTCAGGGGCTGGTCTGATACCCTGGCGCAGCTCCTTTGCTGCTCACCCCACCCCTGTTCCCTGTGATTGCCTGGTCGGATTGTACTCCACCCTCTGGCCTCACCATGTCTGTGCCTAGGTCGATGCAGAGGATGGTCACAGTGCCCAGGGGCAGTGGGATGTTGGCAATGATGAACAGCAGGAAGGGGGTGATCTCAGGGATGTTGCTGGTCAGGGTGTACGCGATGGACTTCTTCAAATTGTCGAAGATCAGGCGGCCTGTGGGGAGGTTCTGAGGGCATCAGGGAGGTTGGAGGAACTCTCCCCCGCCCTCACCCCTGAGGTGTGGCTGGCTGCTCAGTTTTCTAAGAGGAAGGTTTAAAGCTGAAGCAGTGCGGAATTTTAGTGTGAAAATTGGAGGAAGCAAAAGGTCTGGCTTCAGACATCCTGGATGTCACACAGCCCACCCTGCTTCCTCACCCTCCTCCACGCCTGTCACGATGGAGGCAAAGTTGTCATCGAGGAGAATCATGTCAGCGGCCTGCTTAGAGACATCAGAGCCAGAGATGCCCATGGCAATGCCAATATCAGCCTTCTTCAGCGCAGGGGAGTCGTTCACCCCATCACCAGTCACTGCCACAATGGCTCCCTGCCGGGAGGACACCAAAGGTGCTTGAGGACAAAGTCCTTGCCTGTCTGGCCCCTGACTTTGCCCTGTCTCTGCCTCCTGCTGTCTTGCTCACCTGCCTCTGACACCCCTCCACAATGATGAGCTTCTGTTGAGGGGAGGTCCGGGCAAACACAATCTCCGTGTGGTCCCTGAGGATCTCATCCAGCTGCTCCGACGTCATGTCCTTCAGGTCTGACCCATGCACTACACATGCTTTGGCTTCTCTGGAGGGTAGAAGCAGTAAGAGCTGACCATCCACACTCATGCCTGTCCTGCTGCCCCTCCCTGCCCCATGTGCCTTAGTTCCCCTGTGAGGTGGGACTCCATTATTACTTTCATGCCCTCTTCTATGACACTGAGTTCTGCTATTTCTCACTACATCCTCCCCATGCAGTATCACACAAGCACGAGGGTTGTTTGCTAGGCATATCTCATCCCTATGGCAACCCTGCAGTATGGACAGCATCTCAATTCCATAACTGAGAAAATGGAACTTCAGGACTGCAAGATGTTTCCAAGGTTACACAGCTCATCACTGGCACAGGCTGGACACAAAGTTGTCGGTGGGAATGGCCATTGGACAGGCAAAGGAAAGATTTTTGTCTAAGGGTTCCAGAGATGCTGTTCAGATATCCCCAAGGATCCCTGACAGCCTCTGGGAGAGGATGTGTTGGCTAGGAACAGGGTCTTTGTAAAGCCCTTACCTGGGATTGACTTGGCTCACAGGAATGTTGAGCCGGGCGGCAATGTCCTCCACAGTCTCGTTACCCTCTGATATAATGCCCACACCTTTGGCGATGGCCTTGGCTGTGATAGGGTGGTCCCCGGTGACCATGATCACCTGATAGGAAGAAGACAGAAGAAGAAAGTGTTCAGCTTCCTCTCCTATTCCTTTCCCTAAACCGTGTAAAGTTAGACTACTAGATGTCTGAGGTTGGTGAATCCCAGCCAGAAGAGAGGAGGTGTGTGTGTGTGTGGTATGGTGTGTGTGGTGTGTGTGTATGTGGTATGTGTGGTGTGGTGTGTGTGTGTGTGTGTGTGCATATGGTGTGTGTGTGGTGTGTGTATGTGGTGTGTGTGTGTGTATGTGGTATGTGTGGTGTGGTGTGCGTGTGTGTAGTGTGTGTGTACACAAATGTTTGATGGTAAGGGTAAGAGACAGTACAAACTATGTTGGGTTCAGGGTTCAGAGGATCAGAAAGAGTCCATTTAAACAGCCAAAAACATTTGCGGCAGATTAACAGGTTAATGAGGGTCCCTTGGCAGAGGAGAGTCTGTGTGTTCTCCCTAACCCCTGTTTCTGTCTCTTTCTCTGTCTGTCTTCTGTCTCTGTCCATTACCCCCCCACGTGTGTGTGTGTGTGTGTGTCTGTGTGTGTGTGTGTGTGTCCTCCACCTTCTCTGGGACAAGATCTTTAGGTATGTAGGCCAAGCTGACCTCAGACCCACAGGATCCTCTTGCCTGTGCCTGTCAAGTGTTGGGATTATGGGCATACATTCCCATGCCTGGGTTGTCTGGGAAAAGAAGCTGTCAGAGCTGGATGGGTATGCCCTTTAACAATTCCTCCTTCTCCTCTTCCTCTGCCCCCTATGAGTGTTTAGTCTGCATGTATGTCTGTGTGGTGTAGGAGGGTCCTTCTGTATTTGGGTTGCTTTTATTGGTTAATAAAGAAACTGCCTTGGCCTTTTGATAGGGCAGGACTTAGATACACATGGGAAGGGGACAGAGTTAGGGAGAGCTGCCCGCCATAAAGCTCCCAGGTCAGACACGCTGAGTCTTTCCTGGTAAGCCACGACTCGTGGTGACACACAGATTATTAGAAATGGGTTAAACGAATATGTATGAGTTAGCCAATAAGAGGCTAGAGCTAATGGGCCGGGCAGTATTTAAATGAATACAGTTTCAGTGTAATTATTTCGGGCATAAGCTAACCGCGCGCCTCTTGCAACATCAGTGTACCACATATGTGCCTGGCGCCCTTGGAGACCAGAAGAGGGCATCTAAATACCCTGAATGGTTGTGACCTGCCATGTGAGTCCCCTGAAAGAGCAGCCAATGAGTGCTCCTAACTGCTGGGCCACCTCTCCAAACTCGAACAGCTCCCTTTGAATACACTTAAGGAGACCAAAGTTTTGTGAGCACTCAAGATTTCTTCAAGGTCACAGGGACCCTGAACAAAGGTTTGATTCTCCTGGTGTCTCAAGTGATCACAGCAGCAGTGCGGTTGGCTAGAGTAGGGCTAAGATGGAGACAGTGTTCAGCTGCTGTCATGTCCTCCGGCTTCCAACAGCCCTGCATGGTATGGGGAAAAGCGTTTCTTGCCTTAGTGGGGATAATTAATGTTCTTTGCTGCTGCAGAACGCATGGAGTGGGATGAGAAGGGAGGAGGCCTGGGAAGAGGCTATTATCAGCATAAAGTGATCAAAGCTGGATGAGGACAGATTGGCATATGTGGGCTTGTGGAAGATGTCCCACAGAACTGAGGCAAGACACCTCTTCAGGCCCCCGCTGCCTTCTCTCCCACCCCCATTATTAACCTGAAACTACCCGCAACCTGCCTCCTATTGAAAACAAGTGTCTCGGCAAACCTCGCTGTCCTTGACTCCCTCAGGCGTTGAGACCCCTCACTCCCTTGGCTTCTGCAACTCCTTCATTTCTGCCCCAGCTGCATCCCTACCTGGTGGCATGTTCTTTCAAGCCTCCTCAGGGTGGCAGAATGGAGCCTAGCATAGTGGAGTAAGTGCTGCCTTTGGACAGGAACCTAAGTTTAAACATTGACCTTCACCAACGGTTGGACCTTAGACAAGTCAATTTTCTATTTCAGCACAATGGAAGGGGCAATCTACATCAGTCCAGGCTGGCATTATGCAGACACTCAATAAACGTTAGCTGTGTCCTACTCACCCCCACTGGTTTCTCTTTCTCCCCTTCCCCAGAAATGTTGGTGAACCTAGGGTTCATTCTTCACCCTTTCCTTGACTACTTGCATATTGACATATTGCTTCCTGAACAATGTGATAAATATTTTGGTAAGCCTTTAGTTTGTACGCATGTGCTAATGAGATTTAAATCTGCAGACCTGACTGTCTTTCTTGAACTTGAACTATATTCCGACTGTCCCCAGATTTTCTCTCTCTCCCACTGTGTGTTTCTCACAGATGCTTTAAACGGAAGGTCCATGCTGTACCGCTACCTGCACTCCCTGCGCCCCCTCCAGCTCCTCTCCTCTTAGATAGACCATCTGCTCTATTCACTGGGTCCTGTTCTCTCCCTTATCTTCCCACCCTGTGCCCAGCTTGCTCACCAAGTTCTCCAAATGCTTCTCGAATGCAACTATGTGTCTTCACTCCCTTTTTCTCTGTCTTATCCAGATCCTCACCCCTTGCTTGGACTATTGTGCATGTTTTAATCTGTCTCCCAGTTCCTGACTTCAGCTTATCCCCACATCTCGTCCCTCCTCCACTAGGTAGCCTTAAAGCTGTATCTGTGACAGTTGTGGTCTTCTATGGCACACAAGATAAAGCTTGAGTCTGGAATTTAAAGGAAATCTTTCCAACTGGCCTTGACCCAATGTATCAGTCCCAGTCCCCAGTGCTCTTTCATCATCTCTCCCCACTGACCTGTACACCTCCACCTCCTGATAGCGTCGGCACGTCCGGTACGTACTGTTCCCTGATCTAGCCATGCCTCCCCTTCCTTTAGAGCCTGCTGAATCCTCGGCAGCCTTCAAGGCCCAGGTCAAATATCATCCCTTCTGTTAAACCCTGTCTAGTTCTCAGAGGCAGAATTAACAGCTCCCAGTTAATTTTCCATAGAGTCCTTGCCCAGCCTCTGTGCTATTTCTCATGCCGCGAGGCACCTGATGGGGCAGAAAGAAGGAGTGCTGCTTCCAGACAAGCCAACTGTGCTTCATAATCCCAGTTCGCCTTTTACCGACTGTTCTATTTTGGGTAAACTATTTACCTACTCTGAGTTTCTGAGTGTTTGTGTGTTACAATGGGGGTAATAATGCCTATTTTCCATGCTGAGTGGTTACTGCAGTCAAAACTAACACATACACAGCACCAAGTCTTCTGGTGTGGTGGTTAAGAAATAGACTGTCTTGTTTCAAATTCTGACTTCACAAATTACTAGCTATGTGCTCTTGGGCTTGCTGCTTGTGCCTCAGTTTCTCTCTCTGTAACAGGGAAGATGCTTGTGCTTACCTAGAAGACCGCCATGCTTAGTGCTTAAAGTAGTATCTGATGCATCTAAAAAATTAAAATAACTTATCCTTAGGGCATAGATTACTCAATGACCTCAACTCTTAAGATTGTTCTATGATATGTTTAGAAGCATCAGCTCCCCACTGAGAGATCTTGCGATGTGGAAGCCAGGCCCATTTTCTATTCATCTTTGTATTCCCAGCGGTAAACAAAGACTTGGCTCTCAGGGAGCGGGTTGTGTTGCATTGTAGAAGGAGAAGGAAAAGGAGAAGGAGAAGAAGAAGGAGAAGGAGAAGCAGAAGCAGAAGAAGAAGAAGAAGAAGAAGAAGAAGAAGAAGAAGAAGAAGAAGAAGAAGAGCAAATGATGGCACCAGAATTGATGACCAGAAAAGGAAGATGTCAGGGACCTGTCTTGGAAATAGGAAATTGAGTTCCTGGATGGTTGGTTGGTTGGTTCATTAAATAACTTGGCACCTCGCACGGTGCCCGACACACAGTTGGTAAGCAATATATATTTGCTGGATGAAGAACAAGCCAGACAAATAAGAGAGAGCATTCAGTGAGAAGAGGTTGTGGTTGGACAAAGACTCAGTGTGGAGTCGTGAGTGAGTGAGGAGAATATGGAGTGATAAGGTGAGCTTGTTGAGGCAGACAAGAGCTTTCTAGTCCCTGTTCCAAATGGGTAGACTGTGCAGTTGGGCACTCAGATAACCAAGTACCCATGATGGGAGTGCCAGCTGGTGCTTAGAATGAGGAGGGAAAGGTGCACATGCAGGCGGGACAGGGAGCTAGGCTGGAAGATAGATAGGCACGAACAAAAGGAAGAAGCAAGAGCTCTCTCGTCAGGCAGATGGACAGCTTCTCTGTGTCAGAGGGAAGGAGGCCACCGGGAGCCTACGTCTCCTCGGGACAGCAGCTGCTGCGGTCCCTTGACCTCTGGTAGGTAGTCAGGCATACAAGGACAGAGGCGGGGTGGCCGGGAAGGAGGTTGGTACCTTGATGCCTGCGCTTCGGCACTTGCCCACAGCATCTGGCACAGCTGCCCTGGGCGGGTCAATCATGGACATGAGCCCCACGAAGCAGAGCTTCTCTGTGGGGAAGTTCAGTTCATCCGTGTCAAACTTGAAGCCCCGAGGGAACTTCCCAGAAGGCAGGTTCAGCTGACAGAAGCCTGAGGAGGAGCAGGAGGGAGGAGTGAGAGCGGCAGAGGGGCTTCCTGGTGGCCCCCAGGGCTCATCATGCTAGAGATGCTAGCAAGGCTCAGGAGCCCCCTTCTCGGCCCTGCTCCGGTGTCGGCTCCCTCACCTAGCACACGCTCCCCGAGTCCTCCCAACTCCATGTAGGCATTTTGAAAGGCATCCTGCATCTCCTTGTCCAGAGGAATCTCCTTGCCCTGTACCAGGATGGTGGAGCATCGATCCAGGATGCGCTCGGGGGCCCCTTTCATCACCAGCACATGACTCTGGGGGCTGTCTTCTCTCTCATGGATGGACAGCTGGAGAGGAGAAAGGCAGTCACAGAGGGCGATGTACTCACTTGGTAGCTTAGCACAGGGTCTGATAGGTAGCAGCTTCCAAGACAGAAGCTTTCCTTAACAACAAAACTCTAATCATCAGAGAGTGTCAACAAAGGAGAAACTATGTGTGGAAGGTGTTTGCATATTGTCCCAAGTCTTAAAATCTGAGAGTCACTTCCACAGAATGGTGATCGATTCAACAAATAGTTATTAAGATCAGTTAGGGCAGGCGTTGTGCTAGGGGTTGGATGGCTTTCATTAGCACCCCTGTTCCCCAATGACCCAGGGCCTTTACCTCTATGGTGCCTGCAGAGTAGAGCCAAGACTATTTTTGGCCTTAACAGATGCCTAAACACTGAGGGATATGGTAAGGCAATGACGGAAGTGTGCTTTAGTTATGTAGACGGCAGTGCTGGGGGACCATGGCTGGTGGGGGGAGGGGCTACCAGGAGAAAAGAGGAGGCACTGACAGGTTGCATGTAGTAAGGTTTGCCAGTCAGAGGATGATGGACGGCAAACACACATGCAGCTCGTCCATGTGTCCTGGGCGTGAAGCAGAGGTGGGAGCACACAGCCCTCAGATATTCCCATCCCTTCTTTCTGTTGACTCTCCAGTCACTCGCTCTCCCCATTTCGGTCCCTCTTTCTTTCTCTGTCTCACCTAGCAGCCCAGCCAGACCTGATATTTGTTGGTTGAGTTGAAGGGAATTTCTGCCACCTTAGGGTTCCTGTCCCTCATCTTCCTCACTGAGCCACAGGACAACTCAATGCATTTGAGCAGAGCTGACTCAGAGGCATCACCAGCTGTGTCCCGCTGCCAGAAGAAAATAGAATTCAGTGTCACAGTGGGGGAGGGAAGGGAGTGAAGGATGGGAGAGAGAGGGCATTAATTGAGGTCACCAAAGACAGCTACAGGCTGTGAGAGGGAAAGCTGAGCATCAACAGGGGCCTTGCAGACGGTTGGTCCCCTAACACATCTGTGCCAGCACTCACTGGCTGACCCCCTTACCTTAGACACAGAGATGTTCTCCTGCCCAGCCTTGAAGACAGCACGATTGCAGAGGCCGGCAATCCGAGACAGGGCTGTCCACGTGGGGGACCGTTTGTCAAATGTGGCCCCTGGGGAGAAATAAGGGAGGAAGAAGCTTGGTCCCCTGTTAGAGCATTTTCACACCCTCATCTCCTGTTTCTGCCAGGGCCCTCAGCTCTAGCCACTCCCCTTCCCCCTTTCTGGAGAACCAAATCACCAGACTGATCCTCAGTGGTGTCGGCCTCATGGATCTGGTTGTCAAACCACATGTGGGCCACGGTCATGCGGTTCTGGGTGAGGGTGCCCGTCTTGTCCGAGCAGATGGTGGATGTGGAGCCCAGCGTCTCCACCGCCTCCAGGTTCTTCACCAGGCAGTTCTTGCGAGCCATGCGCTTGGCGGTCAGGGTCAGGCACACCTAGTACGCAGAGAAGAATAAAATGGTCCAAGTCGCCAGGCGGTGGTAGGTCACACCTTTAATCCCAGCACTTGGGAGGCAGAAGCAGATGGATCTCTGTGAGTTTGAGGCCAGCCTGGTCTACAGAGCTAGTTCCAGGACAGCAAGAGCTGTTAAACAAAGAAACCCTGCCTCAAAATAACTAAATAACTAAATAAATAATCCAAGTCTAGAGTGACAGGTGTTCATGACCTTTTCCTTTCCTGAAGCTCTATTCCTTTTTTCCTTAATCCTACTTACAGATAAGATTGGGTGTGGCCTAGCAGTAAATAATGACAGTTGAACTGGTTCCTAGGTGTGTCTGTGGGAAACGCCCAGCAGAGAGCTGAAGATATCTGACTCCGGAGCAGGCACAAAGATGGAGAACCGCCTACACAGAAGGGACAGCAGAAGCTGCGGGAGAAAATGAGGGCAACAAAGAGGAGAGCGGGGTCTGGGGCTTCTCAGCCATTGAGTCTCTGTGAGGACACAGGACAAGAGAACCAGGACGGTGACACGTCACGGGAGCTGATGAAGGGCGGAGTGCAAGAGGGTGGACAGAAGTATCCATTTCAGCAGCAGAGTGAAGGATGGGAGCTGAGAAATGTCACTCGCTTTGCTAGTTAGTCACCGGTGACCTTTGAAAGAGTCTTTACAGCAAGTGAGACAGGATGGAGCTCAGACTGCAGCGGGACACGAGCTCGCAGATGGTGAGAAACATGACCATCACAAGCCCCCAAAGAGAAATCGAATGCTCAGATACAGCTCAACCCCAAATTTTTCAACTTATAACTCCAAGGCACGCATTAAACTATTTCTGTGTACAGTGTCTGCTATGTGACCACAGGGACTTGAAGGGAAGAACATTGCTGAGAAGCAATAAGCGACTGTGTTTGTATCAAAGGGGGAGAAGGACAAGGACAGTGATTGGCACTGGTTGTAATTCAGCCTGATCCACTCACAGTGACAGTTGCCAAAAGCCCCTCGGGCACGTTGGCTACAATGATGCCGATGAGGAAGATGACAGCCTCCAGCCAGCTGTAGCCCAGGATGAGGGACAGCACAAAGAAGGAGACCCCCAGGAACACTGCCACTCCTGTGATCAGCTGGATGAAGTGCTCAATCTCCATGGCGATGGGTGTCTGCCCGACCTCTAGGCCAGAGGCGAGAGTGGCTATGCGGCCCATCACTGTCCGGTCACCTGTGGCAATCACAATGCCCCTGGCAGTGCCTGCAGTAGAGGAAAGGACAGACGGGAAGTGTTCTGGGCTTGCCAATGACTGAAGTCTCATCCTAAGGAAACAAAACCACCACTGAGTAAATAAGCCAAAGACTCTAACCCCGGAGGCTACTTTAAGTAAACTGGGTTTACCCTCCCGGCATAGATCACCAATCTCAGATTTGATACAATCGCAAATTCTTTTCTTTTGTATTCGGGCCTGAGAAGACATCTTGCAAGTAATACTAAAGTTCAAATTGAAGAGATTCAATAAATGAAATTTAAACTGCCTGCAACATTTCAGCAAATCAATCTTGGACTAGATATTTTTCAAAAGCGTATTATAAACAGAAGTAAAGTACTTATTGATTTTGGGGGAGGGTTTGGACTTAAGATTTTCTTGGGCCAGCAAGACAGTTCAGTGTGTAAGGGCACCACCCACGAATTCTGATGGTCTGAGTTGAATCTCTGGAACCCACATGGTGGAAGGCGAGAACCAAGTCCTGTGAATCTTCCTTATGTGTACTGTGGCATGAGTGTGCTCACTTCACACACACACACACACACACACACACACACACACACACACACACACACACACACTCAGTGTTAGGTATGAATCTCTATAAAGGGAAGTCAGGTAATCAATCATTCACCACGTGTAACATCACAGGGGTCTTTGGGAAAGGAAGTGCGGTACCGCAGGAAGAGCATGCATGTTGAAGTCAGCCAAACCTGGGTTTGAATGCCTGTTGGACTCCTATCTAGGAATCAGTAGTCAAATGGGATAAGTGTGTGAAGCGCTTCGGCGAGTGCCTGACACATAGCAGGCCTGCAACACATGAGACCGCCATCCATTTCCTCCCCTCTCTTCAGAGCTAGCTGCTGAATAGGCAGTAAGAACACCTTATCTGACCTTTCAAATACATTCAGTTATGGGAAATGTATGATAAATCAGAACCTCGGTACATTAAAAATTTAGGAAATTTAATGTGTAGTGATTTTTTTATTGTAATTCCAATTCTCTGAAGGAGGGGACCAAGCCCAAAGAACCAATAAATGGAGGAGAAAGAGTATCAGGGGAGGAAAGGCATGGAGCTGGGATGCAAGAAGCCATTCTTTCTCCCCGTCAGAGAGGTCTGTGGGCTAGGAAGCCTCTCTGCTACCACCTCCTGCCCCCGGATTCCTTCCCAGTCAGTCCTGTCTGAGCTCTCCAGCTTGACCGTAGAGTATGGGCTGCAGTTGTCCTTAGATTCCTATCCTTACGTGGTAACAGCTCCCAGAGCTCTCATTGGCCACCAGTGCTCATCGCTAGAACCCAGAGCTGAGATGGAAAAGCCAGGGCAGACTGCACGTTACAAGAATTTTCTCCTCATTATGGCTTAGATGGATGATACAACCTGAAGGAGGAACTGATTTTCACCAGAAAGTTCTCCTAACTCAGAGTGAGCCTCCGGTTTCTAATGAAGAGCAAGGGAAAGAAGCAATTGGTCCAGAATCACAGACCTAGAAGACATCACCTGACTCCCCACACTCCTAAGAGTCAAGGCTGTGTGTGTGCTGGGGAGGGGGAGCATCTTGACCCACTATCTGAAAGTTTTGTGGGAGGCTTTCAGTCTGGGAATGAATAGAACAGACAGCTTCTTGGGGAGAGGTGACTTCCAATAGAGGCAGTCTGCCGTTGGCCAATGCCCTGCTCTCCAGAGATGATGATTTCTGCAATGTTCAGGGCCCTGTTCCCTCCTCGGTGCCCTTTATATGCAGAGCTTTTGCCAAATAAGTACAGCTACGAGAGTGGGCCCCTTCCCTACACTGTGCTGGGATGAGGAGCATTCTTGGGAGGCTAGCTTCTCACCTTCCACACAGTTGGTAGAGAAGAAACAGATATTGCGGGTCTCCAGTGGGTTCTCATGGGTGAACTCAGGGGAACGGGTCTGTGGCTCCGACTCCCCTGTTAGGGACGAGTTATCCACCTGAGGAGAAAAGGGGGGTGCAGTCACCAAACTGGCATCAGCAGCAGCCCTGTGTGCACACAGCTGTCTCCTGAGCCAGATCCAACCCCCCTCAATCTTCACGACAAGAGGGATGGAATTGCGCTGGCCCTCATCACATATCTATGACATTACTCAGCTTGGGAGGACCGGCTCTTCCTCCTGACTTTTACATGCCTTTGGGTTATTTACTTAACCCACAAGGCCTTCATTTGTTCACCTGTGAAGTGGGGAATGTAAACAGGATCGTTGCATTGCCCAGCTACAGGAGCACCACCGCCAAACAGGAGCAGTCTGTGACAATGCTACCTCCTGGGGTTGATCAGGCAGCAACATACAGCAGCCTTCATCACAGCATCATCTTTTTCCAGACCCCTTTCTAGGTAGCCAGGCCAGGCTGACTTTGAACTCTCCATCCTCCTGCTTCCACCCTCCACCTGCAGAGTGCTAAGGTTATAGGTGTGAAGACCTAGCTCCTTCATCTTTATTTCCTTAAATTTATTTATTTAATTAATTTAATTGTTTGTTTGTTTATTATTCGGGGCTCTCTGTAGTTAAGGCTGGTCTGGAATCTTTCAGAGTGAAACTGAATAGAGTATGTAAGGTTTCTGTCGCATAAATGGTATTCCATATACAATAGCTATAAAATGCCTATATCAAAGAAATCCCAGGGCATAAAGCATTACTAACACACATACTCAGAGGTAGCTGTAGCCATCGTATACTGGAAGGAGGTTGAATTGGGACGTTGAGGGGAAGCCTTGATGTTTGCCATTGGGTTTCTTTTAAACTTTCAAGAGGGCTTCTCTTGACTCTGCACAGACTCAACCACTTGCTCTTGGCGACCTCCTCACCTTGCAGCCGTGGGAAGAGATGATCCGGAGGTCAGCAGGGACTCGGTCCCCACCCTTCACTTCTACCAGGTCTCCCACCACCACCTCCTCCGCGTTGATCTGCATCTTCTCCCCCTCTCGGATGACCAGAGCTTGCTGTGGAAAAGCCAAGAGCACCTCGTGAAAGGGTCGTTTCCACCTCTGTGCTCTGATTGCTTGCTCTCCCTCCGAAGGAGGAGGAGAAACCCCCCCCCACCTTCAGCAGCAAAACTGGGCTCTGGTGTGGAGAGTTGAAAGGGGGGTTTTCTGACCAACTTTGTTCTATTTCAGACCACAAGACTTCCAAGAGGTGAGTCCTATGAGAAACCTTATGCCCCAAGCTGGATGGAGCCAGTCCCTGCCATCTACCTGAGGCACCATATTCTTGAAGGAGTCCATGATCTTGGAGCTCTTGGCTTCCTGGTAGTAGGAGAAGCAGCCAGTGACGATGACTACAGCAGCTAGCACGATACCCAGGTACAACTGGTGAGGAGAAAGAGTTTGACGCTCTTAACATTTGTCACCTCGAGGGGCACCTGTCACTTGGGATGACAGCTCAGAGTCATAACTGTGTGGGATCCCCAGCCTTCACCTGAGCCCAGGTGTCAGAAAGACAGTGAGTCTTTCTCTCCAGCCTCCCTCCCCCCAGTCTTCTAACCTACACCCCTAGCACGGAAGGAGCAAAGATGTGAGTTAACACGGAGTGAAGTCCCAGGCTTACAGACCAGCTCCTTTTAGTGGAATGCGTATGAAGGATCTTTCTCTCTCTCTCATCACTGACTGAATGTGTTGGGGGGTGGGTGCTCCACAGGCTCTCTTCAGCCTGAGGTACTGGGACTGTGATCTTGTTCCCCAAGCCCTTACCCCTTCACCTTATCTGGGGGTTTAGAGTCAGAGGGCAGAGTCATGGGCTGACTGGTCCAGGGGTTGGGTGCGTGGCTCACGTTATCATTAGATGGCTCGTCCTCCATGGCGGCCAGGATACCATAGGCTAGGAAGCAGAGGAGGGCCCCGATCCACAGAAGGATAGAGAAGCCCCCGAAAAGCTGACGACAGAACTTGACCCACTCAGGAGTTGTGGGGGGTGGTGTGAGGGCGTTGGGTCCATCCCGAGCCAGAATGTCCTGAGCTCGCTGGTTAGTGAGGCCCTGGAGAGTAAGAAAAGGTATAGGAGTAGGACAATGGAACAAACCCTATCCCCACCACATCTCTCAGCATCTTGCAGAGTAATGTCCAGCTGGAGAGAGAAAAAATCTCCTGTGGTTGGAAGGGGTAGGATCATCAGAAGGGACCACACAGAGAAACTGGGGTCTGTAAATAGGACTTGGGCCTTGAAGGCTAGAAAGGACTCTCGCCGTGGCTCCACCTTCTGTTATTCTTGGGTTGAAATATATTTTTGTTGGGACAGCATGCATAAGCACACCGGAAAGATTCCTCCTCTGACCGCCCTCCTTTCTTCCTGTAGATCCTTCCTTTCCCCAGGGCTCCAGGGTAAGTCCCGCAGCAGCAGTGCGGACCCTTAGTGTCATGTGACTTTGGCAACCACTTATCACTTTCCTAAGAAAGCCTAGCTATTCTTGAGGCCCCACACTAGATCAGAGGCCTCTTTCTGGATCCAGGCAGCCCTGCCATGCTTGATTCTAGAGTGGTGCTTACTATATCGCACTGGAATTCTGTTTGTATGGTTTTCGTTTTTAGATTCTTTTGCTACCGACTTTGAGCAGGACCCACTTGTTACTGACCTTCATTCGTCTACCTTATATGTGAATGTTGAGCTCCTACTACATGCCCAGCAATGGGAAGGATCTAGAGACAGGCAAGATCAACAAAGCCCCACCCACAATCTAAAGAGGAAACCTGCACAGTAATAAATACACATGGATGGCAGAGAGTAGAAAATGTCACAGGAAATAAAGTAACGTCAAAGAATGGGAGCAAAGCAGTTTAGGAAGAGACACAAGAGGAATGGGCCAGGGGTACTGTTAATTTTTTTTTTAAGACAAGGTATTGTTCTAGTTTGGAAGTGACTTTATAGCCCAAGCTGGCCTTGAACTTGTGGCTGGTTTTACTGTGTTTTCATTTTTTGAGCCAGGCTTTCAATATTTTGTCTAGGATAGTCTTGAACTGTTGGGCCCAAGTGTTCTTTCTGCTCAAGTCTCCTAAGGATTGAATTTAGGGCGTCACACAAGCTACAGGGCATTCTGTCACTGAACTACAGGCATAGCTCTCATTGACTTTGTGACAGGGACTCTAAGTTGTCCACCCTAACCTTGAACTTGCAATCTTCCCTGCCTCAGTCTCCTGAGTAGCTGGGGTTACAGGTGTGTGCCAGTGCACCCAGCTTAGAGGAACAATTTAAAATATTTTTAAATGATGGGCTTGGCAATCTGACCGTGGCCTGTATTTATTTATATAACCTAGCTCATCCAAGGACAGGTGGTGGCCATCCTGGGGAAGGAGGAGAGAAGGCTGAGCACTCTTTGGGGCACAGGATTAAGCGAGGAACGTGGGCCAGGGTACAAATTCAACAAGTCACTTTTTGATTCTACTTGCTTTCATAAACAGGCTAACCATGCCTGACAGAGCTAGCATGAGGATTAAAGAAATGTCCACGCTGCATCTTATTACAGAGCCACCGACGTAGCGGGCGTCAGCAAGTACTATCATAACAGGGATGAGTCACTTTGCTGGTCCATGTCCATCATCTCTGAGAGCCGTTGCTTAAGGCAGAGCACGGAGCCTTGCCAGAATCTGAACCCTGGGTTCTCAGGAATTCTAGCTTCCAGATACACAAGCAAAGAAGGGAAGCAGGGGTCCAAAGTCTGTTTCAGACTGTCCCACTAACTGTGCCCAAGACCTTAGGTAAGTCTCTCATCTCTGGGCTGCTTCTCTCATCCACAAAGAGCATTGTATTCTAGTATTTGAGTCTCTCACACCTGAAGCTCACCTCTCTCCCATGGCTCCACTCACCTTGGACAGATCCACTTGGTATTTTCGGCCCAGCTCATCCAAGGACAGCTTGTGGTCATCCTGGGGAAAGGGAAATGCAGACACTTTGGGAGAGGAGGCGGGGCGCACACTGGGGGCACGGGATTAAGTGAGGAACATGAGCCTGTGTACAAAGCTTCTTTGGATGCCCATGGCTACTGGGGGGTGGCTGTCAGCAGAGCTGCTCCTCCATGGCCCTGCTGAGAGCACCGTGGTCCTTACCATGGCAACCTCCTTCTTCAGCTCATCCAGCTCCTTCTCCTTCTGCTTCTTCTTGCCACCCCCATTCTCCGCAGTGGTGGCGGCAGGCGAGTACTCACGCCCTGCCTACAAAAGAAAGGGAGGGCAGGGATGATCAGGGAGACAGGCTGGATGGAGCCAGTTTCCACCTGCTTTCGAGGATGTCCCAGCACTGGAAGCAGGGTGGTGGGAGAGAATGGGAGCAGGAGATGGAAGAGCCCAGGCAGAGCTGTGAGGACCACCACATTTGAACTTTTATCTGTTTACTATGTGATATGGGATTCTGCCAGATAAAAAAGAAAACACGCATTTCAAAACAAAACAAAACAAAAAACACCTTCCAAGGTGATTTGAAAGAATTCTGGGAGTGGACAGGCATTGTGTTGACAGATGGGTAGGGTATCCTAGAGGGATGCCTTTGCCTAGTTTAGAGAGGAGTTCTGGGTAGAGTACGAGTCCTGGGAAGGCAAGAGAAACAGGCTTGGTGGTGGGAATGGAATGGACAGGGATGATGGACTGAGAGAAGCTAATGATGACAGGTTCAAGTATGTCTATAAAGTGGGAGCCCAGAGTATGCTGGGAACACTCACCAGCCTGCTGGAACTGGACAGAGACAAATCACAGAACTTGAAACCCCAAAGCACAATTGGGTCCCTTTGCCAAGGTATGTATAGGAGAGTAAAGAAAGGTTCTGTTCAGGTCAGCTGGGTGTTTTTAATAGTGATCTTGTGAGGTCCCCCTTTGCTCTTCTTTTCAGGGCTGCTGCAGACTTTCAGGGTCTCATAGGAGCTTCTTGAAGGAGATGGTGGGGATTCTTCATTTAGATAGAGGCAGCCTTGGAGGAATGGACTAGGTGGGGACTAGGAAAGGCCTGGGGGGTTATGGGTAGTGTGAAAAATATCATCATCTCGGAGCTGGAGAGATGGCTCAGAGGTTAAGAGCACTAGCTACACTTCCAAAGGTCCTGAGTCCAAGTCCCAGCAACCACATGGTGGCTCACAACCATCTGTAATAAGATATGGTGCCCTCTTCTGGCCTGCAGGGACATATGCAGGCAGACCACTGTATACTTAATAATAATTAATTAATTAATTTCTAAAATACCATCATCTCCCTCTATGGCTCTCCATCGGGACACAGGGGGTGGCTAAGTTTCTGCTTATCCCTCTGGCTTTTCTGTGGACCCTGAAGGCCACACTGAGTACACTGAGTTTTTAGAAGTGGTTTTTCTATCCCATGGTAATGACTGGCATTTCCCATAAACAATGGGTACCTGGTAGAAACAATAGCCTGTGTGGATTTTGTTTGTTTTGTTTTTCAAGATTATGCATTTGGGGGTGGAGTTGGTTTTCTTTTTCTTTCTTTTCTTTCTTCTTCTTCTTTTTTTTTTTTGCAACTTTTTAGCTGTCTGTGAAGGTTAGTGGAGAGTGGAGGATGTGCTCAGGAACCTTCTACCCCTCCACAAGGACAGCCTCCCTCCCTATCAGCATCTCACATTGTCTCATCACTACTTCCCAGTGGCCACAGCTGGCAGGCTGGCAGTGTATGTTCTATGGATTTAGGCAGATGTATATCAGTGTGGACCTCCGTTTCTCCAGCACGTGGCTGTGCCACCCTAGATCCTCAGTGCTCCATGATAACGTATTCTATCCAGAGTTAGAGCGGTCTAGGGCACTTAGCACCCTGAGTAATAGGATTCTGCCCAGTGAAATAAGGAGCAGGGAAGGGGATGGGACATACATTGCAAGATTATGGGCACTTGTTCCAGGATTCAGGGACCTAGGAGGTGTGCTCTTGGGGGCTGCGTTGCTCAGACACGCTCGGTTTAGAAAAGGTGACCATCACACCATGCTCTGTTCTCTATCCCAAATACCTACAGATTCAGTCTGGTCTTGATCTTCTGAAGGCCAAGCATCCTAGGGAAACTGAAGTGGCCATAGGCACGGTAGAGAAGGACTCAGAAATACCTCGACCTGTCCGTTCCCCAGGTAATGTAAGAGGCTTTTCTTAATTGGGTGGATGGAAATGCTTTGGCCTCTTTGTTGAGGCAGGCAGGGCTGTGTAAAGGACGGGAAGCCACAAAAGGTCCGAATGTAAGAAAGCAATCTGGACAGCCGTCGGTGAGATCCTTGGGGGCCTCAGGGATGGCAGAGGTTTGTGCTGGAGCAGAGCCCAGAGAACTCTCTGCACGTTTGGTATAAAATAAAATGCATGAAAATGAGAATCAAATGCCCACTTCTGGAGCGGGGAGGGATGGCGTGCACATCTGCATTCCCACAAATCAGGAGGTGGAAGCAAGAGGATCGAAAGTTTGAGTCCAACCTGGGCTACATAGTGAGAGTCCATCTCAAACAAATAAACAAATGCTTCTGGGGGGGGGGAAATATGCTGGCTCTTGCATGTTGGTATGTTGATTGTGGCTGAGCTAAACTGCTCCATGTGGTACCCTCTTTTCCTCTGCTCCCACCCTGTTCTCCCATAAGTGTGAAGCTTGGAACACACTACCCTTCCCCCTCCTCCTGTCCTGGCAAGGATCTCAGGCTCCTCAGCCAGGAGCCTGCCGAGATTTGAGGCCAGTGGCTGCCCAGGGAAGAAAGAAAGAGGAAGCGTGGACCCCCCTTTCCCTCTCTGCTCTTCCCCCCTCCCCCAGCACAAGTCCCTCTCTTTGGGTCTTGAATGCTGAAGGAGAACAGAGAGTTCTTTCTGAGAAAGCCAGAGTCTGGGACAGAGTGGGGGTAGCTGGAAATCAGCCAGCGCTCCCCCCACCCCCACCTCAGCTTCTGGAGGAGGCTTGGCTTCCTCCCACCAGAGTGATTTCTTCCCTCAGCTCCCACACTGCCTTCACAGCCACACAGTGATGGGCTGGGGTGGAGGTGAAGAAGCGGACCACAGAGTTGAGTGTGGAGAGTGGGAGCTTGTTTTCTGCAGGTCTTTCCTGGTAGGTAGGACTCTGAGCTCCCAACCTTAAGCTCACAGACTTAACTCAGCTTTTCAAACAGACCAGACCAGTAGCAGCATCACTCACAGCCAGTAGGTTGGGGTGCCAGAGGTTATGGACCCAGCAAGGGTGCTGGTGGGGGTGGGAGGAATTCAGAATGGGGAATTCAAGGTCAAATTGCTTTTCAATTAGAAAGAACTCTGTGAGCTAGGTCCACCTTGCTCTAAGGAAGAGTGGGGGTGGGAGGCATCCTAGCTTCCTTTTCTCTTAGATGCAGGTAGGGCTTGCCTTAGCCCTGACCTCTCAGAGGTTCTGCACCTCAGCTGGACCTTTCCTTTCTATGGGGAACAGGAGATAGCGAGATATTGCTGAAGGTCCCAGGACAGAATGTCTTCCCACGACTGTGACCACTTCCTCATAGATATCTCCTAAGGGTGGGCTCACAGCCCTCACCCTGCCTCCATCTGTGCCCCTGAATGTCCAAAGGCTGTTCATTTGCAAATTCACCTGCTGAGACATAGTGCAGGTTCACTCATAAATGTCTGCAGCACTACCAGCTTACTGGGAACACAGGGGTGTGAGGCTGTGAACACATATACACTTTTTCACACACACACACGCACGCACACACACACACATGGTACTCTTCTATTTCCAATTCCCATCCTAACTCTGGAACCCTGGTGTCCAGGCTCAGAGTTTTTCCAGCTGTTCAGCTTAGAGCAATAACACATCCTTGCCTGACTCCTCATTGGGCCTAGAAATTGGCCCACAGCACCCCATGGCACTATCTCCCTCGCATGTTGCAACGCCTTGTCAAGCCCTTTCCCTCCGTGCCCTCTTTTGCCAGCATTCCACAAAAGGAAGGCCGCCAAGCACAGTACGGAAAGGGATTGGGTCACTTTCCTTCATATGGGAATTTCATTTCCAAGAATTGGAAGCCCTGTCCTTGCTCGCCCAGACATGGCTATTAATCTTTTCATTGGCAAATCCATCCATTGCTTCAGGATGCCATGGTCAGGGGCAGTTCTCACCAGCCTTTAGAAAGGTCCCCAAAGACTATGGCCTGGAGCGGAGGACAGTGTTGCTGGGGACATCTGGAGGGGTGTGGGGGTGAGGGTTGGGGATAGATTCCTGCTCTCCATCCCAGCTGAGTCTGGCATGCAGGGCTCTTGGAGCTGGTGTAGGAAGCTGCCTGATAGCTCTGGGAGTGGGGTGTTCCCTAGCTGCTTCGCAACCCCAGGCTGGCCCCCTGTCCTCTCCGGCTAGGACCTCAGAGGAATCGATATTTTCAGTGGGTAACAAGGGCGGGAGAGAACTTATAGTGCCGAACATCCCTTCAGCTGGGAAGCCAGGAACTGTGGTGAGAGAGGAGGGATTTTGGCAGAAGACATGAGGGGATGAAGTGCGGGAAGACCTAGGAGGGCACTTGGGTGGCTTCTGGGCTAGTTGTGGGAGAGGAGGAGGCCAGAGTGGCTGCAGAGCAGACAGTACTTGGGCTAGCACTGTGGAATCCACAGGCATGTGCAGCTGGGCGACCAGTTCCAAGTTCAAACCATCCCACTCAGCCAGCGTCCCTCACCCTCCCTCCACATCCCATTCCCACCCCGCCCTTTCTCCATTGTCTTCTTCACCCTCCAGAGAGTGGCCCCTGATCTTTGGGGATACTCACCCCACGACCCATCTTGGGGCAGAGTGGCTGAGGGGACCTAGGCTGAAAAGGTCACCAGGAGGATCTCAAGACCACACTGCCTGTCTGGGGCAGCTGGAGACCCTGGCAGACAGACAGAGACAGCCTGAGCAACAGGGTAGCTTTAAATAGGTCCCTCTCCCCCTCACCCCCGCCTTCCCCTTCTCGGGGAAAGAAACGTTTGTTGAAACTGGATCCCTGAGGACTCCTCCCCTCCCGCCCCTTTAGCAACTGGCCCTGGCTGACGGTCCTGTTTTGTCCCGTGGTGTGTCCCCCCCCCCCCAGCACTTCCCCATCCCAGGGCAGCCACAACTGAGAGAGACTCAAGGAGAAAGGGGTGGGATGGGGGTAGCTGGAGGAAGAGATGTGGCCCCTAGGGTCCTAGGATACAAGGCCAGACATCTTGCAGACTGTCTCTATTTCCATGTGAGGAAGCTGAGGCAGTAAGAATTCAGCAACCTGAGTGGATAAAACAGAACTAGCATCTCCTGAGTCCACATCCAATTTCCCAGAAAAAGCAACAGCCTGGTCCCTCTGCTGTGGAAGCTGCAGGGACATTGTGACCAAGGGAGTTAGAAAAGGAGCACAAGATGACTTTTGCAAGAGACCAAAGTCTGGAGATGGAGGAGAGAAAATCCTCCTAAGGCTTCCAGATGTGACCTCCGAGTCAGTCATGCCTGACTTGTTGCCCTTGAGCTGCATGCACCCTGATATAGCTATGAATTTGGCCCAACACAACATCCTGAACTCAATTCAAACATTATGAGGTACTTTATAATGACCATTTTTTTTATAACGTGATTGCATCGTTCTCCAGCGTGGTTTATAGATGACGTGAATAAATTGTAGGTGACAACTTCGTGTCACGATATTTGAAAGGTGACCAGACCACACTTGCATCCAGTGTTCGGGACAATCAAGACTATCGGCACCTAGAGGCAGTTGAGAAGGTGGAAGGACCAAGAAGGCAGCCCGAAACCAGGCGCGGCATCTCTGTCATTCTGTGTGTGTGGAGTGGAAGAGAGCCTCTCCTTCGTTGCTATAGAGGGGCTCTGGGTGAGTCTGAGGTTGGTGAATGGCATGGGAGGAAGCCCAAACCGGAAGGTGTGGCATTTCTGAGGAGATCATGGGAGTCATTATCACCTCAAATACCAAGTCAGTGAACTAGAAAGAACAATGACTTCCTTGGGTTCCTTCTGGGAGGAAAAAGACAGGCATCTCCATGAGCGACTTGTGTGAGGAAGCACGGGCAGCTGGGCCTGGGGAGAGAAAGGGGCTTCCCCTCTAGCTAGGACGGTGTCTTCAGCGGTATACTCAATAGAAATAGGGGTAGAGCAGATGACCAGCGGGGCCAGCTGCTCGGGGGGTGCTGGTGTAGCTCATTTAATGAAGATCCTAAGAATAAGGGTGGGGGACAGAGAAGAAAAAGTCCTGCCCCCATCTACCGGGAGAGTCAGAGGACAGGGTTCTTCCACAGTGTCCCCATTTCTCCAGGCCCAGAGAGGTAGTGAGTAGACACCCACTGTGCAGGGCCAGGTCTGAGAACCCTGACCGAGAAGGAAGAAGGAGGGAGGGAATGGGAGTTTAAAGGAAGAAGGAGGGAGGGAATGGGAGTTTGGCAGGAGGCCTGAGGTACCCGCAGGCTGGGCTGGCTGGGTTGGGCCCCCTCTGGCCCTGGAGGCAGCACCCTGTAGAGGGATTATAGACCTCTTGTCCAGGAAATCTTCTCTCAGGGCACAAGGCTCACATCTGAATTCCCTAAATAACTGGCCCCCCTCTGGGTCTGCAGCTGAGATTTTTCCATGACAGGCATCCGCGGGTCAGATCCTACCTGCCCCTATTGCTTCCTCCTGGGCCTAGGCAGGAAGGATGGGCAGGATAAGCATGCATGAATTTTCTCATGGTCTGTGGTCCCTTCCAGGCCTCTGGTCTGGAATAGATGCGATTGGGAAATCGTGACAGGAAATGGACACAGTCCCTGTGTGTCAAGGACATACAACTGAAGATGTAAAGCCGAGTGAAGGGGATTCTAGAAGGTTTATCCAAAGGCTAGTGGAGTGTAGGGGTGAATTTACGATTCCTTGGGGTCAAAGGGCATCTGTACTCCTGAGCTAGGGTTCCTGAGTAATCTCCCTAGCTTCTTCAAGACGTGAGGTGAGACTGCTCTGAGCTCCTGTGCTCATCCCCTCCTCCCTCCCACCTCTGCTGGCACTTTCCAATGTTGCCCAGTCCTTCCCACGCCCTGGTTCTGCTGTCTGTCACTGGGCTCAATACTGGAAAGGGCTGTGCCCTTCCTCTGCTTGCACAGACTGTTGGGGCTCCTTGCCACGCCCTGCATTAGGGTAACTACAGCCCCAAGGACTTCGCATCTCACATACTTGGGCTGCAATAAGTGAAGGTAGGCAGGGCATCCTCCTGCTGCTGCTCACCCCCCACTCCCTGACCACTCCCTCTGTGGAGGCACTGAGAGTCAGTTTCAGACCCCAGAACACAGTGTGGGTAAATACCTGGCCCTTTGACCTGTTGAACCTGGGCTGGCGACCTGTGGACCCAGACAGGGGCACTCATGGACTCATTTGAGTCAAGAAAGGAACAAAAGAGGAAGACAGAAAGACATGAAAGCGGGAGGTGGGAAGGCAGGAGTGGTCTTGAGAGAAAACACAGACTAGAAAGAGGTTCCCTGGGATAGGATGGAGAAGGTGTGAGCCATATTTGGTTGGGAAGTAAGTGTGTGTATGCAGGGGTATGGAACAGAGAGACATAGGAAGACATGCTAACTTAGAGGTGGGGTGCTACTTATGACGGAAGGGGACTCTGCGGTGTGGGATTCTGTAGGTAGGAATGTACCAAGTGCTATTTCCAAAGGGGTTTCCATGGGGCATATGGCTCAGTGGGGAGAGTGCCTTCCGAGCAAGCATGGAACCCTGGGATCGATAGATCTAAACCACGGCTTGTAGAACATGTTTGTAATCACAGTACTTGGGAGGCACAGGCAGGAAGATCAGAAGTTCAAGGTCTCCCTAAACTACATAGCAAGGTTGAGTAGCCAACTCATTTTTTTTTTTTTGAGTTGATGGGGACAGGGCAGTGCTTGCTTGGATGTGTGGAATAATCATCTGCACAGGAGTGTGTGATGTGCACATGCTCGTGTGCGGGCATGCACGTGTGTAGCAGGGAAGGCTGTGCAGCACCGTGGGTGTACGTGAGAGTCCATGGGAGAGTGTGCAAGGGGGAGGGTGGGCGCTCAGCTGCAGATGGACTTGTAAAGGAAACAGTTTTGTTTCCTAAGTGACAGGCCTCCTGGGGCCTCCAGCCCAGACTTGAAGGTTGTTTCAAGATCATGAAAGAGAGAGTGGGAGGGACGGAGGGAGGGAAGGAAGAGCTGGGAGAGGCTCCATCACCCCCTCCTACAGGCCCTCCTCCCGCCCCCTCACCCCACTCCTCTGCCCCAGTCCCTCTTGCCTGCTTCTCCTGATGCCAGTGTCTTGGGCTGTCTTGTCTCTCCCATTCCCTGTACCCTTCTTCTTCCTTTCTGACTGGCCTTGTTACTGCTGCCAGACTTCTGGAGCCTTCTGGGGGTGGGGGGAGGGGGAAACAACTGTACTGCTTTCAAAGAAAGACCATCTTGGGGTGAAAAAATTAGTTGGGAGTCTAGAAGGCCCGGGTGGCCTTAATTAGTGCCCCAAAAGACATTTTTGCATTTCCTTTTTTCTCCCTAGTCCTCTGCTCCCATTCCCTCAGATTGTAGTGACCTTGGCAGTGGGAATATTGGGCCCCAAGTCACAGACGTGGCTGCCATAGGCCCACTGCTACCTGAGTTTCCCCACTGGCACACAAGGATTGTGTGGGTTTTCTTCTCATTTCTTCTTTGATAATGGTTCCTTTGTTTTCTTCCTGGTCTCTCTTTCCCATGTACTCAGTGTAACTTCTCTTCCTCAGACTCTTCCGAGGTCTGTTATCTTTAATCTTTTTCCCAGATGGTTTTTATTGCCCTGTTTGCATTATTCAAATCATATTGTATAGATTTCAGAAAAAAAGAAGGGAGAGGCTCTGAGAAACAGTCCCCATGGTCTTTATGCCCCTGACCCATTGTCTTTTTGCTTTCTTTACTTCTATGAACCCAGGAAGGCCCACACTGGGTGCCCATTGGGATGCACAGGTGGAGGTGTTAAGGAGATTAAAAAGGAAAACATTTGTATGTCAGCTCTCTCGGGCACGGTGGCGCACCCTATTCTGTACCTGTTTCTCACCTGCCCTTTCTGGGGTCTGGGTCATGGTCTCATGCAATGGGAACATGCCTGAAAGTCAGGTCTCAATGGGTCCACCAGCCACTCGTATGACCTTGGACAAGCTCTGTTTCCACCTGAGTGCCGAGGGGCACCAGACAGCTTTTGAGATCCCTTTTCACTTCTGATGCTCCCCAAATTCTGGACCACTTCCTCTTAAATCAAGGCCCAGCTCAGGAGAGTAGTAGACATAGCCAGCAGCTATTCTGGGCTGGGAGGAGGTGAGGGGGCAGTTGCTCCTGCCTGGTTTGTTAGTAGGGTACAGGTATGTCCACTTTGATTACTGTGATTCTAAAATATGAGTCTGGACCTTTTAACTCTTGGCATAGAAATGAGAAATGGCCCATGGTTTTTTGGTTTTGTTTTTTAAGGAAAGATGACCTCAGTATTTTATACAGAGCCATTTTGGAGATAGGCAGGGCCTGGGGTATCCTTGGGACTGCGGAACCTGGCATCTCTTGGCTGGCATTCAGGCAGCAAATACCAGGTGAGGCTTTTTCAAGGAATTCTTTATTGGAAGTGACAGGAGGAGGGGGTTAATGTGCCTTGCTGAGTTTGGGGCCAGGGGTCACAGCTGGGCCCTGCAGGGTTCCTGTTTGCCTTTGATTCCATCTGTGTGGGGAAGGAATGGCCCCTCAGCCCCCTGAGGTAGGTTTGTTTTGGCTGAGGATCTGACCCAGCCACTGGCCCAGAGCTCTCCTCCCTCCCTTCTCTGCCTATCAAGAGGCAACTGACCTGGCCCCTGGCCTCCTCCTTCCTTCCTGCCTCCTTCCTTCCTTCCTGCCTCCTTCTTTCCTTCCCATGCTCCTTCCTCTTCACCCAGCATAAGTTCCATTTGTCTGCTTATCCCTTTTGGCATCCTGTATGCCCATCTAGGACAGGATGCCCTGCAAACATCTGGTGCCTAGAGCCATGGCCTCTCTCCTGTGATGGACTTTCAGAATTCTGGGGAGCATGGCCTCCTCTGTGTCTCACCTTCTCTTCCCAGGATCTTTCCCCTATAAAAACGTGGCATGATCAACATGTGCAGTCCACTGATGCCACCGAATCATCGAGACATTCAGCTTATACTCCTTGAGCTCTTTGTGCATGGCCCCATTCTGGGCCAGTACTGGAGAGACCATCTCAACCCAGAGAGTCAAGGATCCCACTCTTAAACTCCTTTTGCTTAGAACCCCAGGCCATTTAGTCTCCACCCCCACTTCCATCCTGCAGCCTTTGACTATGGTCCCAGAGTGGGTGCTGAGCCTTTGCGATCTCTCCTCTCCATTTCTTTAATCTTCTTCTGATTTATCCAGCCCCACTGTCCTAGGCTCTGCGCTCCACATGGGTCCCCTTGGGAGATGCTCCCATCCCACCAGTCCAGTTGCAAAGACTGGGCCTTTGTTCTAAAAGTTGTGCTGGACTGGCTATGAGGGAAGAAAGGGTTTCAATGCAGAACTCACTATACTTAGCAAGAACACTTGAATAAGTCCTCCACCTCCTATGGGTAAAATGAAGGATTCTCACCCTAGCTTCATGTTTATGTCCCAGACCTGGGCCTCACCCCAAGGATCATCAGTTGAGGTCAGTCAGGCCTACGCCTCTGGAGTTCCCAAAGCTCTCCAATGGGCAGGCAGAGTTGAGGGTTACTGAGTCAGACTGTCCCCAAAATGTCTTGTGTATCATAGCTAATGGTGAGTGAGCACTAGCCACGCACTGCATGCTGGGTGTGATGGCTAACCTTGGCTGTCAGTTTGGCCAGGTCTAGAGTCACCTAGGAGACTTGGTGATTCTGGGCATGTCTCTGAGAGTTTTTAGATTAGGTTGATTGAGGCGGGAAGGCCCACTATAAAAGTGGGCAGCACAATTGCATGGGCGTGGTGGGGGCAGGTCTAAGACTGAATGGAAAGGAAAGAGTGTTGAGCACCAGCCTTCACCCCCCTCTCTCTCTGCTTCCTGACTGTGCACACAATGTGACCAGCTGTCTCTTGATCCTGCTATGCTTTCCCCACCGTGATGGACTGCACCTTCAACGAGCCAAAATAAATGCTTTCTTTTCAAGTTGCTTCTCCCAGGCATTTTCTCACAGCAACAGAAAAAGCAATCAATACACGGAGATTCACTATGTCACAGGCTGAAGCCTCAGCTTCTAGTGTGAGAGTATTTGGAGATAGGGCCTCTGGGAGGTAACTGCATAATGCGGGTGCTTCACGGTGAGCTCTGTACTGTTTTTTGTTTAAACGGAGTCTCCCTATGTAGGTTTCACCTTGCAGTAATGTTGCTTTGATGGCCAGAGTGCTAGGATTATAAGCATGTGTCTTCCAGAGACATGTGTATAACCTGGTTCCTCTCCCTCTGCTTGTTGCCATGGGGAGGCACAGCATCATAGTAGCTGTGTGCAAACCAGGAATGGGTTCTCACTAGATGTGGCATTGGTCGGTACCTTGGTTTTGGATTTCCCAGGCTCCAAAACTAAAGACAATGCATGTTAATTTAGTCCTCATACCAACTCTGTTTTACAGATAGGGAAATTGAGGCACACAGCTCCTAAATAGCTAAGTCAAATGGGGGACGAGGGACTCAGACCTGGTCTATTTGGTTTCTAGCAGCTGAACATTTAACATCCTTGCCATGGAAAAGGATTGTCTCTGGGTCCAAGTTTCCTGGCTACAGTGGTGACAAGAAAGAGAGCACAGAGGGTAAAAGGGAGGGGCAAGTGCCAGTAGCCCGCCTCTGTGAGCCAGGCTGTGATGGCTGCTGATTGCACACATGCGCACTCAGACTAGAGGGTGATGTCAGCTCCAAGAAGAGAGAAATGATTCTTAGGAGAATCAGGAAGGGTCTTCATGGAGGAGGTGGCATTCTAGCTAGCTCTGGATAGATCGGAGCACCCTGGCTCAGAGAGGCTCAGGGACGGGAGGGCTGCAGCAGCATCCAGAGCACAGAGGAGACTGTGAAGCAGATCCTGGAAGTGGGGACAGAGAGCCTTGGATGCCAGACCAAGTGTTATCCTAAATGCCAGTGTTCCGTTCAAGAACGAAAAATAAAAACCTGTGATGGCAAGAGTCACCTGGATGCCTGTTAAAAATACAGAACAGCGGGCTCGGCTCTTAGAGATTCTGATTCATGAGGGCGAGGGTGGGGAGTGGGAGTCTGTATTTTTACCACCAAGAAAGTTTGAAAAATATTGCTATAAACAATATGGAGACATTTAAAGTTTTTTGAGGAGAGACATAATCTCATTCAAATTGTGCCTTAGGTAGATTCATTTGAATGAAAGGTGTGTGTGTGTGTGTGTGTGTGTGTGTGTGTGTGTGTGTGCACATGGGTGTGAGGTGTGGGGCTGAGAGGAAGAGATAGGTGGAAGCTTTATGGGTGAGGGGGTGATGGGTGAGGAGCAGGGCATGGATGAGAGGAACATTTAGGGTTTCGTAGCTGCTTGTTTGCATGGGCAACAGAGAAAGGACTTGAGGGTTGGGGCCTACTGTGCAGTTATTAAAATAGGCTAGGCAAGGAAGGGAATCGTTTGGGGGAAAGAAGCCATATGTGTGGTGTGTGGTAAGGGTGAGGTCATGTGACCAGCTGCAGGAGGAGCCCTGTGAGTGAATGAGACAGGAGGGAAATCCCTGCATGGAAGGTGATTGCTGAGGCAGAGACCACCAAGGTGGAGGACCTGCAGGACAAATGGCCAAGAGTCTTAGGCAGAGCTTTGCTCAATACCTAGGCCAAAGAAGGGTCTAGAACTGTGGTTTTCTCTCTTTGGGGAGGGGCAGGAGGAGTCAAATAACCCTTTCACAAGGGTTGCATATCAGAGATCCTGTATATCAGATATTTACAGTACAATTTTTAACAGTAGCAAAACTAGAGTTATGCGGTAGCAATGAAATAATTTTATGGTTGGGGGTTATCACAGCGTGAGGAACTGTATTAAAGGGCCGCAGCATTGGGAAGATTGAGAATCATTCGTCTAGAAGATAGTGGGGCAGAGAAGCCAGAAAGATCGGAGAGTTAGGCCAAGCCGAAGGATCTACAGGTGAAAGCAGAACTCTTGTAAGGATCAAAACAAAGAACTCTAAAACCCAAGTTCCAAATGGCAAAAAGAAATGAAGGCTGGTTACTTTTTCTCAGAGGTAACTAGTGTGACCTTTAAGAAAACCATCTTAATAGCAGGTCAAGCCTGGGAACAACACCCCCTCATCCCACACTGAGGAGGCCGGGGACAAAGCAAGCCACCCTCTTCCAAGAAAACTGCTTCAGGAAGCAGAAAGACAAAGACAGCAGTGGGTAACTGAGTGAGGAGAGAGCGTGGGATTAGAGGACCAGGGCCCATGTAGGGGGCTCTCTTCTCCTGTCTGCTGGGCCCACCCTGCTGCTCATGTGCCCCAGTGCTTACATAATTTATCTTCCTGACAATCGCCAGGAAGCAATGAGGTCAATACTGTATACTGTAGTGATTCCCATTATAGAGATAATGAAGCTGAGGTTAAGGACAGTGATAGGATGAAGGTCACCGGCTGTGAGAGCCAGTGCTGCCCAAAGCCTTATTGGCTAGCCCTGACAGCCCTGCCCCACCTACTCAGACCTTAAATTCTAGGTTTGTTTTGTCTGCTCCCTTCTCCCCAAGAACATCAAGAGATGGGGTCCTCTGTGCCAACATTCAGTGCCTGCTTACTGGGATTCCCTGTCCCTGTGGCTGGCAGCTAGTTAGACCTCCATGCCCACATCATGCCACACACACCAGTTTCCTGTCCGCAAATGAAGTGAGAATGCCCAGAAAATAAATCTTAGGCTGACCACAATTTGGACAAAATGTTTTCCGAACCTGTTTATGTAGTCACTAACTCAGCGTGGAGAAAAAAGTGCGCAATGAACCCAGCCATTACTTCCTGCCCTTGATTTCCAAGGTGCTGGGCTTTGGTCTGCAACTTCTTTTTCTGCTGGACATGAATCTAGCACCTTCCCTCTTTGGAGCACAGAATCTGCCCTAAGTAGGCTGTTCAGGAAGCCGCGTGGTTTGATTTCTGAAAGACCGAAGTTCGAGTTCTGAAATAGAAAGAGAAGCTTTCATTTGTGGGTGGAAGTGGTCAGGGTGAGATAGAATCAGGGAAAATGGAAGTGTCCACCGTGGAGGCCATGGGGTACCCTGAGAGAAAAGACTGATTTTCTCTCGTCGTCCCTCACTCTCTCTCACATGCTCAGTCACTCTGCACATGTTGGCTGAAAGGCTGGGCCTTGCCAGGCAGAGCAAGAATTGACAGTGGCCTTGAGCAGCTCAGTCAAGACAGGGAGGCAGACTGAAACAAGCTCCGTGTAGACAGTTAGCTGTGGAAAATGGCATCGAAGGGCCAAGGGCAGGTGCTGTGAGTGCGTGTGTGTTGGGGGGTTGTCTAAGCATCGGGACCCAGCTCACACTCACTCCCGTGGCCAGCAATTCACCCCCACTGTTCCATCTGTTTCTTTGTTTTTGCAGTTTTTATTTCTGGCTTTGTTTTTCCTTTACTTTCCTAATAGAGAGCCTTTGGAAAAAATTCCACCCTTGTTTCAGTTGGACCAAGCAAAAAGGGACTTGTCCACTCTTCAGCCAGAATAGCCAAGGGGTATTGGCCTCCTACAGAGGCCAGGTGGACAAGTAGAACAGGCAGGGCCTGGCAGGAAAGAGGCCAAGGAAGACCCTCAGCAGAGACAGAGGGAGGTAAAAGCGCAGGAGGACTCCAGCTCGGTTAAGCTGGATGGGTTGGCTGTGCATGCTCTCCCACACCTCCCCTCACACCTCCTTGCCTTCTGTTCTGGTTGGAGGGGAGAACAGAGAAGCCTTTCCACCTCAGAGTGCTTTAGCGCTCTTCCCTCACCTAGGAGGCTGTGAGCGGCCGAGACCCCAGAGTTAGAAGCGAGTCTTCGGTGTGTGCGCACGGAATACACTCTTGTTCCTCTTTTCTCCTCAAATCCGCAGCACACAACTCTCATTGTTTCCTCTTCTCCATGGCCTCTAGAACTGCATTTGTTCATTCAAGAAATATTTACAGAACACCCACTGTGTGCTACACACATACACACACACACACACACACACACACGCATGCATGCACACACAAGCACCCCCCCACACACACAGTGTGTGCAGGTTACAATATAGGAGGGAGAAATATGTTTAGAAAATTTAAGCTCTGAAGTTAGTTTGCCTTTGCTGTGAGGACTACGGTTTGCTTGCTATGCAAATTTGGATAAATTACATGAGTTCTCTATGCCCGTTTCCTGGTCTTTAACACAGAGGTAAGCATAGCTGGTTGCTTCCAAGGCTGTGGTGAGGACTGATGAGCTTGTAGTGTAGTGTGTACACAACGCCTAGCACAAAGCAGCCTTTCAACTAAGCGTTAGCGATTGTTCCTCCTCAACTCACTCAGCTGGAGGCAGTCAAATCTGTAAATGACCTGTTCTTCAAATTTGCCTCTTGCTCAACCTGGTGACTCAGAGGCAGTCACCTGGCGCTAACCACCTCTGCCCCCGGAGGCTCATCTGCAACCAGCCGGCAGACCTCTGTCTGCTTAAACTGCTGCCGTCCCCAGCCTTCACTGCCGTACACCCCACTAGGGATCTCATACAGTGAGAGTGGGGGTGACCTCAGCTCTCTGACACCCTCCAGATGGAAGCCCGAACCAGCTGTTCCTTTTCAGCTGGCTGGGGACAGGATACAAGAACGGGGAGCCTTGGGGATGGAGCCCAGATACCTACACTATAGGAGGAGAGAACACAGGACTTGGCAGGGGAGAAGGCTGAGGGGATTCCAGCTCCGAGGGATCCATGTGTGGCATTCCAAAGTGGGAAGCAGCTGGCACTCATCCTGGGTCCGCTCAGTGGGTCAGGACCAGGTCATGCCAAGGCCCAAGTAGCATAGTGGTTCCTCTATTCTTGAACAACTGTGCTGCCCACTTGGCATGGGGCTTGAGAACTAGGAGTGTGAACTCAGTCAGGGCAAGAGGAGGGACCAGAACAGACACACACACACACACACACACACACACACACACACACACAGAGAGAGAGAGAGAGAGAGAGAGAGAGAGAGAGAGAGAGAGAGAGAGAACACTCTATAAGGGTACACATGCCTGGCTTAGGAAGGAAGAAGTGGAATGTGCTTGGGGAGGCATCTTTGTGGGTCTGGGAATGGGTTTGGGTGGGGAAGATGCTTGCATGTTTGTATTTGCTTATGCACCTGCTTCATTCTCTGCCTGAATTTGTTGTCCAGGTGAGGGGTAGGGTTTCCTCTTCCTTTGACTCTGACCCTTTTTGTAACCTCTCAACAGTTTAGCGGAGACAACTTTCCCTTTGGGGAGGGTGGGAAGCTGTAGTTCATTAGTGTAGCCCGGGTCACGGCTTTGTAAAACAAACACAGGACGTCTTGTGTGTGGTCCTTAGTGCCCCTCCAAGCTGGGGCACTAAGAGAGAGTGGATACTATGTGTGCGTTTGTGTCATTTTGTATTAGCTTAGCGGCTGGTATGCTTGCCATTTTGTCTAAGCAATCCCTATATCTATAGCTCTATGGGTATGTGTCTGTATATGATGCTGGGGCTTTCTCTCTCTCTCTCTCTGTCTCTCTGTCTCTCTGTCTCTCTCTCTCTCTCTCTCTCTCTCTCTCTCTCTCTCTCTCTCTCATTCTTCTGTGATATTTGGACTGCAAGGAATCTAACACTGGACAAGTCTAACCTTCCCTAGCCTCATTTTCTATGGAGATAAGTGCTCACAGGTTCTGCTGAGGACTGAATAAGACCGTGTTACGTAGTCGGCCCAGGGCAGAAGACTTCGCCTCAACAGTCTTGTCTTTGAACATGAGGGGCATTGTCCCCTTGGCTGTGACCTGTAGCATATGACAGTTCAGCCAGATTACAACCGTTTTAGGTCAGACCTTGGGTCTTAATTACTTTTTTAAAATTTATTTGCTTTTATTCTGTGTGCATTGGTGTTTGCCTGCATGTGTGTCTGTGTGAGGGTGTCAGATCTTGGAGTTACAGATAGTTGTGAGCTGATATGTGGCTGCTGGGATTTGAACCCAGGTCTTCTGGAAGAGCAGTCAGTGCTCTTAACCGCTGAGCCATCTCTCCAGCCTCATCTTAATTACTTTTAATGATACTCGTGGCACCGTACTGTCACCTAGATGTCTCATACATATGCCATCTGGAGGCAAAATGAGTTAAATAAGCATATGAAATAAGACTGGTGACTGACGTCTGCCCACACGTGGTAGAACATGGAAATGTGGGTGGGAAACTGGTGAAGATGAAAAGTGACATCCCAGCTCAGCTATGCACCATGGTGCCAGAGTCCCAGCGGTGGCTACGGTGTCCGTGCCTCTACAATCCCAGGCTTCCGTTCTTTCCGCTTTAGTCTGACCTTGAGACTGTCTGAAAGGCTCCCTTCCTTCTCTGCTCACTCACCCCAGGACGCCAGTCGAGAGACGGCATAAACCTGTTTCCTTATGGGAGGGATGCCTGAGGACAGGGGCTCCCTCCAGTCTTTGACATTGATCTGGTTCTCCTCTGCCGCCTGTGCGTGTGTTCGAGCATTGCCCTCCTGGGCGCGCGTGCAACGCCTTTCTGTGTGGAGCCCCTTGATGTCAGTGGGGACATGTGCCTGTGTGTGATGTGCCTCGTGCCTGGCATTTGCTCTCCTCCCCCAACTTTCCCAGTTACATAAGCGGCTCACGGGTGAGTCGGTCCTGGACTTTGAGCGCCCTCTGCTGGTCACTGCTGGTCAGAGTTTTGGGAGGGGTGTATGTGGTCTCCTTAGGCCCCAACTCCTCTGGAGATACTAGCCCAGCCCCTAAGCCCTACTCACTGGTACGGGAAGAGTGTTCCTCCCCCACCATCCCATAATGATTAGATTGTGTGTTGACTGCTACCTCTTTACCCGATGTTGCCCTAACACAAGAGAGTAGGAGACCATAATAGCCTTGCTTACTAGGGCATTACCAAAACCCAGCACAAGGCCTGGCTCAATCAGTATCTGCTACATGACTGAATTTTTACACTAAAAGGAGTGAACAGTGGGGTACAAGAAGATTCAGGGCTGAGGTTTTGTGGATTTGTTGCCGTTTGCTTTGAGACAGGGTCCCACTATGAAGCCTTGGCTGGCCTGGAACTCAGAGAGAACTGCCTGCCTCTGCCTCCTGAGCGTTAAGGTTAAAGGTGTGTACAGCAGGCCTCAGCTTTAAAGTCAAGTCTCAGTTAAAATATGTGTGGCCTTGAGCGAGATACTTAACCGTTTTGAAGTTCAGATTTCCCTTGTGTTAAATGACTTTGTCTTGTTAAATAAACTGTAAAGGCTGCTATTATGACGATGATGATTCACATTCAAACCTTAAGTACCAGAAAGGTGGTATCAATCCACTCAGCTTCCAGCTAAAGGGAGATTGCTCTTGTTCCCAGCCTCCCGGCTCTGCAGTTTGCGCATGGCTTCTAGAGAAATAGAGAAGCCAGGCTGGGATATGTCCCTGTGGAAATCAGCAGGTCCTTTATCCTGTTGGGCAGTCTTGGGAGACCAGGGTTGAACTTCTGACTTCCCCCTAGATTCCCAAACTCTATCAGTGTTTCTTTGTGGTTGCTGAAGATGGTTTCAACTGGCAGCCCCAGGAACTTATTCTGAGTCAGCTCTAGCCTGAGCCACTTTACCTCTGACCTGAACCAGTTTCCCACTGCCCCTCAATAGGGGGCAGTAGGGAGGGAACAGGGATAAAGAGAACCAGTCGGGTGTGGAGGGGAAGGACCTAGATGTGGTCTAGGCCTCTTCCACTAATGGCCACTTCCACAGCCTTGGTTTTGCGGGCTGGCCAGTCCCTTCTCCCCCATTCTGGCCCCACCCTTCCTACTCTCCGCCCTTTTCACGGTGGAGACACGCACCAGGAAAGACTCCTTCCTTTCTCCTACCCTACCTCCAGGCTAGCTCCACCCTTCCCAGCGGAGAGGTGTGTCCATAGCTTCTCATTGGAGACTCCAATTGGTAGAAAGCAGTTTAATACAAAAACAAAACACCCCCATAGTTACCTTGTGCAACAAACGTACGTGCGTGATCTCAGTTAATTATCACCGTAACTCCGAGTGTTTTTTATTTACAATCTCTGTTCCGTATGTGGAGGGGAAAACTGAGGTTAAAGGGATTGAGCCGGCCAAGGAATCACCCAGCTAGGAAGTTTGGACGGCTAACCCACTTTCCTTTCGTTTTGCTTTCTGACCGGGTATTAGGACAGATTTCAGGGATCTTCCAGGGTTCTGAAGCCTCTTGAGCCCAACCGCTTCACATCCAGGAAGTCCTGGGTCCCGCCATGCCCACATCAGTCAGCAGGGTTTGCTGCCAGGACTCAGCGGCCCACATCACCCAACTGGATTCTGAGTGCGTAACCACAGTCACCCCATCATCCCCAGAGGCCTTGCAAGCACCGATTCTCCCGGAAAGGCTGGCAGGTGCAGGGCGGGGTGCGCTCTGAGCGAGGGCGGGTGGGGGTTGAAGAACCCAGGTGCAGCCAGCTCTCCCAGCCTGCGGCCAGAGGCGGAGCCACCATCAGGGTCGAAGTCTGGCCGAGGCGGCGGCCAGGGGCGGGACGGGGGCGGGGCTGGCGTGTGGGCGTGGCCGGGTGGCGGGGCGCGGCGGGAATGGTCTCGGAGCTGCGGAGGGCGGGAAGAGCGACGGGAGGAGGGGAAGAGGAGAGGAGGGCGGGGAATTGGCGGCTCCCGCTCATCTGGGCTCTGCGCACCCACGCTTCACTGCTCCGCTTTCTGCCCCCTACCCGGGCATGTGCCCCCCGCGGCCCTGGCCCCCCAGAGCCCACGCCGACCCCCGGAGCCTCCCCAGAGCCGCCTACGCAGAATGGGCGTCCCCAGCCCCACGCCGCTGAGTTCACTGCTGCTGCTGCTAATGCTTGGTAAGCCGGGTGGTCGCCGCGTCCCTGTCCCGGCCGGGTAGGTGCTGACACTGCGCATCCAATCAGCTCACCTTCCTAGCATTTACGAGTTGGTTGCATCCCTACTTCTCCATCAGGCGTGTCTCCAGTCTCTCTGGGCTGGGCGCCTCGCTTCCTTTTGCGGCCGCTTGCCTAGTCAGTTATGGGGAGGGTGGTGGCGCCCTAGCTTTAGGCCCCGAGTTGGGGCATATTGGCGACTTACTGAGGTATCTCCTGAGACACCATTGGACCCCCGGAGGCAGGCGCCACTTCTCAGCTTTTACACTCAGGCCCTGGGGTCGTTGTGCCCAAATACTGTGACAACCTTCTGCCCCACTCTAGGCTCCAGGCCTGGCCTCGGGTGCCTGCTCTGCGTGGGTAGTGCCTGGCGGTCTTCATAATTACCCCAGAATTGGCTGGAGGCCCAGGGGCTGATTCTGCCCACGGTCTTTAAAGAAAGTCTCCCCAAGCCCCACCCCCACCCCCCAACACACGTTTTACCATCTCTTCCTCACCTCTGTCTCCACCCTGGGCCAGTTCCTCTTTGCCCTTCTTCCACACTCCCAGACATTTGACTGGTTGTCACACTTGGGTCCCAACATCTTTGCCTCAGGAGAAACCAGGCTCCATGGAAAATGAACCTGGGATCTCCAAACACCCAGTGTCTGTCCTGGTTGGTGTTTATGATGGGGTGCGTGTGTGGTGGGGATATGGGGAGGGTGTAGTTATGGGGAGGATTCTAGGGTGCTGTAGTCAAGGCAGAAGCCTGTGGCACCCCATCTGCCTTCTCTGGCTTAGACCAGAACTACATGGTGACAGAGTTGTAGGCTCTGGGGATGAAAACTCTGCTTGAGGAACAAGGCAGGAGGCAGAGTGATGGCGAGAAATGGAGGAGCTGTGGGGTTTGGTTGCCTAGTGATCGCTTCTTTTCCCCAGTGGGCTTTATGGGGCAGGGATGAGCCCAGGGGAGGCTGAGAGCAGCGAGTGTTGCAGAGACTCTCTTCTGCAGAGAGTGCAGAAGAGCCTGCTGGCATCCAAGCCACCTCGTTCACTTCACAGACAAGGAAAATGAAATATCTTGTTCCAGAGAGCCTAGCCAAGGAGGGTTGAGGCTAGGATTCGAACTCGGATCTGACTCCCAAATCAGGCCTTTGGCTGTTAGAGAGGAGGTGGCCTGGTGAGAGAGAACCTTGTTGCAGCCTATTTCCTGAGGCTGTGGGGACAGCTTTCCCACGGGGATCTCCAGGCATCAGCACTTGAGGAGCCAGCGAGGTGGGAGGGGGCCTTCTGAGCAGAATCTACCCATGGGCAGCTGGGAAGGTGTCAGCTTGGCTGTCTTTAGCATCACCCTGATTATGAAATGTGCCTGGAGCAGTGTGTGTCTGAGTCACACACTTCCCTGGTTCAGAGTCAGAACTGGAAGCTCTTAGGTCTCAAAGGTAGAAACGGAGACCCGGGAGAGAAAAGAATTGGTCCTGTGTTGGCTTCCTGACTCTAGCCTCGGCTTCAAGTGATGGTCATGTGTTCTCTGAGTGACGCAGCCGCAGCCTGAAGCAGAAAGGAGTGAGAACAGGAGGGCAGGCCCTCAGGCTCCTGGGTGTTTTCCTCCTGGGCAGTAGCAAGGCTGTGGACTTCCCCCGGGAATCCTGGAAATTACACAGTTAGGCAAACCAGGCCCCGCCTCGGAAGTGTCTCATCTTCTTGGTTTTGCCCCTCTTCAGGGGTGTGTAGAGGCCCTCCAGAGATGGCACGATCTTGACCCAAACATCCCACTCTCTTACACTTCTCATCTAGAAGAGATGGTTCTCTCCCCAGCCAGGCCTTCTCTCTCTTCTGTGTTGACTAGGAGAGCAGTTAGAAAGCTTTAGACTCAGACCTGGGTTCAGATCCTAGCTCTGACACTCCCTAGATATGCTTACTGGGGGAGTTACATCATTTCCCTCATCTGTGAAATGACTGCTAGCCCTCCTTGCATTCTGGGATTTTGGGTTTTTTTTTTTTTTTCCCTAGAAGTAGCTATGGAATGGTGGAAAGAAGAAAGGAACTGAACACACCAAGGTTTTGAGACTGACTGTTGGAACAGGGGTGGGGATAAAAAGGGTAGAGGGAGAAAGAGAGAGAGAGAGAGAGAGAGAGAGAGAGAGAGAGAGAGAAGCAGGGAAGGGTCAGAAGGAGCTTAGGGTCTCCTTACAGAAAGGGGACCAATTTAAATGATGCACAGCACATGCAAATCATATGTAAATGAAAGCGTTTGTTGGAAGGGGGTGCATGGTACACCATCTAGGCTATCCAGAAGGTTGGCAGACTCTGGGGGGAAGGGATCTTCTGCCCCAAGCCAGGGCAGAGCCTGAGTTTTGCCCCAGAAGCCACAGCTGTCTGTGTAGCCCTGTGGGCTAGGAGAAGCAGTGAGCTCATGGCACAGCTGTAGTGGGGAGGGTATTGTGTGGTGAGAACCGACTAGGCCCGTGCCCTGTTCAGCATGGTGCCCCGTCCAGCCTGGGCCACTGGCGCCATTGTCTAGCCCAGGTGACAGAACCAAGCCAAGCAGCTTTTCTGTAAGTTTGTGCCAGGTCCCCTCCAGCAAAGGTCTCAGAATCCCTTAGCTAGAGGCTTCACCTGAGAATGCCCCACATGAGTGGGAGAGAGAAGGATCCAGCCAAGAACTGGGGAGTCAAGAGTCAGACATATTTCTTTTATTTCTTATTTTAAATTTTGTGTGTTTGTGATATATGGGGGTGCACATGTGTGCATGGGTACAAGTGCACATATATGAGTGTTCATGTAAAGGCCAGAGATCAACCTCAGGTGCCATTGCTCAGGAGCCATCTAGTTGTTGTTGTTGTTGTTATTATTATTATTATTATTAATTATATATAGAGAGTGCAGGTCAGAGGACAACTTTCAGGACTTGGTTCTTTTCTGCCGTGGTCTATTCTGAGGATCGAACTTAGGTTGCCTGGCCTGTGTGGCAGCTGCTTTTACCCCCTGAACCACCTCATCAGCCACCATGCCAAGCTTTTTACATGGTTGCAGGGACTTGAACTCAGAAAGGCTTTTCCTTACTGGGTTGTCTCTCTGGCCTCCAGATGCGCTCTTTTGTTCACGTAGCTGCTCTACCTCTCCTTAGCTAGAGATGGGGTATTCCTCCGTTCTGGGGTGGGTCTGGGCTTCTGTTGAGATGCTGAGATGCTGATGTCTTCCATCTCAGCATCTTTTCCCCTGTCCTCATCTGTGTCTTATGCCTGGCTGTGTTTTAACCTTTCTTAGGTTTCCCTTTGCTTCACAGGTAGCTGTCAAGAATGGTGCTGATGTGCCTGGGCATCGAATGGGGACCCAGTCTTTCTAAAAAAAAAAAAAAAAATTCCAATTCTTTCTGCCTTTTTTCCCACAGGAGTCAGGTGCTATGCCCGGCAGGTGCATGTCCCCAAGGGGCCTCTTTACCGTGTGGCTGGCACCACTGTCTCTATTTCTTGCAACGTGAGTGCCTATGAGGGCCCTTCCCAGCAAGACTTTGAATGGTTCATGTACAGACCTGAGGCCCCAACTACTTCCCTGGGCATCATCAGCACCAAGGATAGCCAGTTCTCCTATGCCGTGTTTGGGCCTCGTGTGGCTTCTGGGGACCTGCAGGTGCAGCGCCTGAAGGGAGATTCTGTGGTGTTCAAGATTGGTCGCCTGCAGGCCCAGGACTCTGGCTTTTATGAATGCTACACCCCCTCGACGGATACTCAGTACCTGGGCAACTACAGTGCCAAAGTGGAGCTGAGAGGTACTGGGCTCTGAACTGGGTGATGAGAGAGCCTCCCAGATTTGGTTTTTCATCTTCTTCCTCTTGCTTCCTCTTCCTTCTCCTCCTGTTCCTCTTTCCATCTCCCCCCACTCCAGACTGAACCTACAGTGTTGAGCATACCAGGGAAATACTCTACTAAGCTATAACTCCTGTGTTAGTTTTTGAGATTGGGTCTCACCCTGTAGCCCAAGCTGGCCTACAACCCACTAGACTAGGTCGGCCTGTAATTCCTAGCAGTTCTCCCACAGTTCACTATGTTGCCCAGGTTACTTTAAAACTCTCAGCAGTCTTCCTGTGTCGGGCTCCTGTACCAGTAAGCCTGCCTTTCCAGCACTTTCTTTTCTTTTACGGGGACCAGATACAGAGACATTCCAAGTTACTCAGACTGGCATTGAGCTTGTTCTGTAGCCCCAGTGGGCCTTGAGCTTGCTCCGTCTGTCTTAGCTGCCTAGGGAGCTGGGATGATAGGCCTGCGCCAGCCTCTTTATCTTTAGAGTTAGTTTCTTGAGTATTTAAAATGCGTTAATCCCAGACATCCGAGTGGGTGTCAGCAGGCTTGTTCTGTAAAATTCTGCAAGTATTTATTGAACGTCTTAGTATGCTCAGACTAGGCTAGGGACCACTGAGTTATAGAAGTCCTTGTCCTCCAGCCGCCCACAGAGTAGGTAATGAGGTAGGAGACACACAGGAGACAGGAGGGACGCCAGCTCCCAGCCCTCTCTCACCAAAGCCTTTCTCTCCAGTTCTTCCAGACGAGCTGCAGGTATCTGCTGCCCCTCCAGGGCCCCGAGGACGCCAGGCTGCAGCCTCCCCCTCCCGCCTGACAGTGCATGAGGGGCAGGAGCTGGCGCTGGGCTGCCTGGCTCAGACTAAAACGAAGAAACACACACACCTGTCGGTGTCCTTTGGGAGAGCCGAGCCTGAGGCGCCAGTGGGGAGAGCCACTCTCCAGGAAGTTGTGGGACTGCGCTCTGACATGGCTGTGGAGGCTGGTGCTCCCTATGCTGAGAGGCTAGCTGCTGGGGAGCTGCGGCTGAGCAAGGAAGGGACTGATCGGTACCGCATGGTGGTTGGGGGTGCCCAGGCTGCAGACTCGGGCACCTACCACTGTACGGCCGCTGAATGGATTCAGGATCCTGATGGCTCCTGGGTCCAGATCGCAGAGAAGAGGGCAGTCCTGGCCCATGTGGATGTGCAGACACTGTGTGAGTGCCATGTCCCCTTGAGGGGGCATCTCAGTGGGCATCAGGGGTGGTGTTACCTGACCATCCTCTGACTACAGAATTCTTCTTCCATGGAGTTTGCAGCCTTCTAGACCTTATTCACTCTCTATCCATGCTTTCTCTGCTCAGAAATTGGACGTGGAGATACAAGGGCTATGGTGAAAGGGTGAAATTCAGGTCCTGGGGAAAGAGACAGATAAAGGGCCTCTAAATTTTTGCAAAGAGGTGTTATAGATAGGAACCCAGGCATACCCATGACCCCTCCCTTCCCCTGCTGTATTTCAGCCAGCCAGCTGGCAGTAACAGTGGGACCTGGCGAACATCGGATTGGCCCGGGGGAACCCTTGGAACTGCTATGCAATGTGTCAGGGGCACTGCCCCCACCAGGCCGGCATGCTGCATACTCAGTGGGCTGGGAGATGGCTCCTGCAGGGGCTCCTGGGCCTGGCCGCCTGGTGGCCCAGCTGGACACAGAAGGTGTAGGCAGCCTGGGCCCTGGCTATGAGGGCCGGCACATTGCCATGGAGAAAGTGGCATCCAGGACCTACCGGCTACGATTGGAGGCCGCCAGGCCTGGTGATGCAGGCACCTACCGCTGCCTCGCCAAGGCCTATGTTCGAGGGTCTGGGACCCGACTTCGTGAAGCAGCCAGTGCTCGTTCCCGGCCTCTCCCTGTGCATGTGAGGGAAGAAGGTGAGAGGTTGAGCCCTTGGCAGGGTTCAGAGCTTATTGAACTTATTTCCTAAGTTCTTCGCTCCTGAGCCTTCCCTCTGTAACCCGTATGTCCTTCACTCTGCAGGCGTGGTGCTGGAGGCCGTGGCATGGCTCGCAGGGGGTACTGTGTACCGGGGAGAGACTGCCTCCTTGCTGTGCAACATCTCTGTGCGGGGTGGTCCTCCGGGGCTGCGACTAGCAGCCAGCTGGTGGGTGGAAAGACCAGAGGAGGGCGAGTTAAGCTCCGGCCCTGCTCAGCTTGTGGGTGGAGTGGGTCAGGACGGCGTGGCAGAGCTGGGAGTTCGGCCTGGAGGGGGTCCTGTCAGTGTGGAGCTGGTGGGACCCAGAAGTCATCGACTAAGACTGCACAGTCTGGGGCCTGAGGATGAAGGCATATACCACTGCGCCCCAAGTGCCTGGGTGCAGCATGCGGACTATAGCTGGTACCAGGCAGGCAGTGCACGTTCCGGGCCTGTCACAGTCTACCCCTACACACATGGTGAGTGATAACCACCCTCCCCTCCCCTCCCCTGTTCCAGTTGTTTGCCCCCTTCTGTTTGCCTGTCTTCCCTGCTATTTCTGCCTCCCCACCCCCCCATCTCTGCATCCCTTTGCATGAAAATCCCCAAGCTGATCTCAATGTTGATTGGGGCAGATGTAGGTGGGCAAGGATGGCACTCTGTGACTAGGGACTGAATCTAGAAACCCTGCTGGGGAGAGTGTCAGCGACTTGTATGACAGATACTCTCTGAGCAGGCCATCCTCTCTCCTCCAGCTCTGGATACCCTGTTCGTGCCCCTCTTGGTGGGTACAGGAGTCGCCCTAGTCACTGGCACTAGCGTCCTTGCTACTATCACTTGCTGCTTTATGAAGAGGCTGCGAAAGCGGTGATCTGTAGCATCCCAGGTGAGGGAAAGGGACCCTCAAGCCCCGTCTTCCTTGGGCTTCCTGTGTGCTCCATCTGGTCAAGTGGCAGCCAGCTCAGTCCTGCAGGACTGTGGAGCAGGGTGAGGGCTGAAAGGACCCTTTTCCCCAGCCTACTCCACATGCTTTCTCCAGTTCCTGCAGGTGTCAACTGTCTTCCAGCCAGCGCCCCTCCTCCGGTTGCCTGGATACCCTCTCCCTCCTCCGTCCAGTACTTCCTTTAATTTATTTGACCTGTCCCTGCCCAGAGTGGGAGACTTGGCTCCCCCATTCCCATAGCTTTCCTCAAGGTCTTCCCGCTGGTTGTCTGCTCCTGGTCTCACACTCATGCTGTAGGAAGGCCAGTTCCTGTCCTCAAACTAGTTTTTTTTTTTTCTAAAATGTGAATAAACTGGTTTTATAAAATCCAGGCTTGGTTGCGTCTTCCCTTACCACGAAGCTATAAAAGGGCAGGGGCAGGGGTGGGGTGGAGTGGTAGTAGGGAGGTTGCTGGGGGTTGTCAGCCTATTCTGGATAACCCAGGCCCTCTCCCCATCGTAAACACCATCTGTCCTTCGTGGACCTTGCTACCCACCCACTGCAGGAGGGGATGCCTGGGTCCCATCTGTCACCTAAAATGTCAGTCTTGAGCCAACTCCTAATGGGGCTTCTGTTTGGGAAGGGGAACATCGGAAGCGAGGGGTGGGTTCCAGCTGAGCTCCCCAGACTGGGACACGCCCTCCTCAGGCTCATTCTCCTGGCAAGCTAGTCTTGGAGCAGACTCCTCCCGCCAGGCCCTGGGGCCTCAGTCTTTTTCATCCTGACCTTAATTATTCTCTGGCTGCAGCAGAATAGGAGCCCCAGAATGCAGCTGCCTACTTAGGGACCGCAGCAGTTGGCACGGGGGGGGGGTGCTGTGTCCTCTGTACACAGAGCCACTGCATCTGCTTACACAAGCTGCACCTCTCTCCGGTCCGGAGAGTCTCGGCTGTTCTGCACTTCAAGTGGCATCCAGTCTGCCTTTTCCATTTAGCAATTTAACATTTATTGAGCATTGTGAGTTTGCCAGGTATCATTTTTTTTTCACATAAGGAAACTAAGGTCCAGAGAAATAATGTGCCTTGCTGAGAGTCCTCATGGAGGTAACTAGTGACAATCAGCATTGGCACTAGAACACAGGTCTTCTGACTGCCTTGGACAGTGGTGCCCTGAGTGGTTGCATCTCAGCGACTTCCCAGAGCAGCTTTGATGTCTCCGTTCCTGTGCTTTATATGAGGATGCCAAGTACACCACCCCTCTTGCGCAGACTCAGCCTTTCCCCCTGAATCCAAACCCCGGCCCCTCCCTGTGCTCTTGTTCAGTATGAGCGCAGGGCTCCAGCAGGCCCATGTTCACGGACCTCATTTTTGAGAGTGACCCAGGTGTTCGACTGAAGTCCAGTGTTCGACTGAAGGGGAGAGGCAAGAGCTTGCGTCCTCTGAGTGGACTCCCCCCCCCCCTTAGCTCAGATGGGTACTGGGAGGGAGGCACAGTGCCCCATTGGATGCTGGTCTCTTAGCCTGGCAGAGAACAGCAGACCTTTATTCAAGGGCAGGAGTGGGTGCAGCCAGGGCCAAGGTTTGAACCGGCCCCATCAGAGGCCGCCTGGACTATACTGAGCTCCAGTCCCTTGACGGATCTTCTGCTCCTCGACTTGCCATTGTTCTCCCCTGACCATCCCAAGATGACTGGGGACAAGGGCAGGATGCAGTGGAGGTGGGATGGGAGTATGTCTCTCCAGGGTTCCCTGCCCTGGCAGGACAGATGGCAGGCAGCAGATACCCAGAAGCATAAGCTCAATCTTCTACGCTAGTCCATCTTGCCTTGTCCTGTTAGAAAGTCAGTCGTTTGTGGTGAAGCCCACTCAGCTTCGGCTCCCCACTGCCTCCTCAGGAGTCCCCAAAAGGCCTTCTCTCTGTTCCCACCTGTCTCTGTGGCCCCTCATCTTCCAAGATGCCACCTCGGTGTCACTGGCAAGTTACCACTGATGCTTCAGTTCCTGGACCCAAAGTTAAGCTCTTTAGCCTGGGCCTGGGTCCCTTTCCCTGACAAGTCCCTTCTTCTTTCTACTGTTCTTAAGGGTCCTCAACTTCTCAGCTCCTGCAGCTTCTCCTCCACTTGGTTTCCTCATCCAAGTGTAGTGCCTGGACCAACAGTGTCAGCACCATCTGGGAACCAGTTAGATGTGCAGTTTTTTTGGTTTCCTACTGAGTCAGAATGTTGGGAGTGGGACCCAGCAATCTGTTTTAACAAGCCCTCCAGGCAGTGACACAAAGCTCTGTAACTGCTGGGCTCCCACCTTCCTCCTCCCCTTGCTCAATCCTTAGCTTCTGGGTTGCTAATGCCCTCTCACTTCTGACTCTAAGAGCTTGTGTGGGCCACACTTCCTTCAGATGCTGTGGGGGTATTTCTGACCTCCACCTGTACTGTGTTCTGGTGTTAGGACCAGGTCTTTGACCCAATCACCATTTCGAATATGCCTCAAGGATAAACTACTTTCCCCAGGGGTCAGGCTTCCCTCATAAAAGCACTTATTAAGTCTCCCTTGGTCTTTCTTCCATCTCAGAGTCTCTCTGCTTTCTTGCTTCTATAGCCGTACCTACCTGCAAGGCTTCACTCCGCTGCCTCAGAAAAACCAGCTATCCTCGGTCTCTCCTTGTCCTGCTCCAGGGCCGCTGCTCAGCATCTACCCCATTGCTTGTTTGCCAACCCCCTGATGGTTAAGGCTGTGGACACCTTTCTGAGCCTATCACAGTGGGATAGTGAAGCTGGATAGGGTCACATGTATACCCTCCTCCACACACTTTCTCTGGCTCAACGGTGGCCACTTTGTCTAGACAGGTGTGTCACACATAGGGAGGCCAGCTGAGGAGGTGAATGGGGGCAGCAATTGGTCTGACACTCGACTCCCTAAGCCATGTCCCCTGGTTTAGCCATGTCCCCTGGTTTGAGGTTGCCTCTGTCTGGAAAAAAAGGGTACTGGTAGGTTTTGCACAAAGGTGTGCTGCAGATTAAGGCAGCCCTGGGTTCACCAACTGTTGATCCATATGCCACCCAAGCTATCCATTGGCTGTCTCTGTCTGCCTGACCTTCCCATTCAACCCCATAAGCCCATCCTTCTGTCTGTCCATCCACCCACGAACAGATGTGAAGGTCAGACAGACAAACCGATATGTTCTTTCATCCCCACCCTTTCCTCTCTTCAAACCAGGACTTCTTCCTTCTCCACTGGATCCTGGACTCAGTGGGCCTCCCCCAACGTTAGCCATTCCTTGGGACATTGCCTGCCTCCTCTTCTTCCATCTCCACTCTGCAGCTTCCATGTACCTGTGTCTAGCTCCCTGGTCCGCCACAGGGGTTTGGAGAAAACCAGTCACACCTTGGACTCACTCTCTGGGGGTGGTAGGCAGCCATTCTGCTCCTTGTCAGCTCCATCTCCCCCACCTGCCCCCTCCCCGGCCCCCTCTTCCTCCACCTTCTCATCCAGCCTGCTGGGGATGGACCAATAGAGATGGGCATCGAGGCGGGCTGCAGCTTCTGCCAACTCCCGGGCACTACATGAGGGTGTGGGCACCTCAAAGGTCTCATGGAAGCTGGCATAGTCCACCTCATAGAAGCCGTCCTCCAGCGTGAGCACAGATGTGAATCGGTGGCCCCACAGCACTTCATCTACTAGGTAGGAGCTTCGAGCTTGGCATGTCATTCCTGTGGGGAGGAGGAAGAGGCATTGATCAAAGGGATCCCAGTCTGAGCTTCCCTCTCTCTCCTGCCTCTCACTCCACAACCCTCTTTCCCCAAGAGCCCCGCCTCTCTTTGGTCAGCTCACATCTCCACTTGCCAGCCTATATTTCCCCTTTGAGAAGCTCAACCTTAAACTAACTTTAGGGATCATCTGGTCCAGCTTCTCACTTCCCACAGAGCCTCCTCGCATCCCCCCCCCACCCCCAGCATTCCCAAGCCATGGGTAGCTAGCTGAATTGATTACCTACCAGGATGGAAAGCTCACCACCTCATGAGAAGTTCAGTCCTGTGTGTATTGCATTGATTTGTGTTTATATGCATGGGTGTTTATATGCATTGATTTGTGTTTATATGCATGGGTGTGCGTGCATATGCGCCACAGGATGTATGTGGAGGTCAGAGGACAATTTGTGGGAGTCGGTTCACTCCACAATCTGAGACCTGGGGATCTAATTCAGGTCCTTGGACCTTTGACCTTAGCTTGCAGAGCCATCTCACTGACTCTGGGCTGTCTTTTATACAAGATAAACTCTGTCCCGAGGATCTCTACCCCTTGTGTTTCATTCCCCTCCCACCTGATGCTTCCTCAGTGTCTGTAAATATAGACCCAGATGCCCTTAGACCTCTTCCTCAGATTGAACACTCATGACCATTTCCCACTTCATCTGGCTTTCGAGAAGTTTACTGTCTTCATTGCAAGCCAGAATGGTCACGGAGCACCAGGTAAGGGGCCATCTGAAGTGTGACGACTTTTTCAATTGTGGCCTCCTGGATGCATAAAAGAAAGCTTGAGGCCTCTTGCTTCTGGCCAGGAGGCTCTAGCAAAGTGGCCCATGATTATATTACATAAATGCCTTTGGAAGCTGCATCACGTTGCTACAGCAAGCCTGGGAGCCTGTGGCCAACGAAAACCCCCAGTTCTTTCTCCACCAGAAGCTTTCCATGCTGGGCTTACATAAGTGATTTTTTTAAAAGCCTAAATGTAGAATTTTATATTTACTCCCTTTAAATGTCATCGTGTTGGGTTTTTGGCTCATTATTCTTGCTTTTCAAAAGCAGTTTGAATCCCAAAATACTACCATCCTTCCCTGTTTTATCTCTAGAAAAATCGAACATGCTCCCACCCCATGTCCTTTACACTGCCCTTCTCAGTCCTTGCCCTGGGTCTGTCCTGCCTTCCCTGCTGGGATTTTGCACCCTTCCCTCAGAGCAGATCATTTTGTTCCTACCTCAGAGTCTCCCCAAACTAATACCCATCTCAGAAACAGAGATGTAAACATCACCAACCAGAGAATGGCTAGTCTGGTTCTGTAATATCCTGGGGACATTGGTATTCTATGGCAAAGCTGGAATAAGATGAATCTGTCAAGGTGGGGAAGGAGAGCCTGCACCCTGCCCCCTTTCCCCCGGCCCGTCTGCGTCCCCCCCCCCCGGCAGGGCCTCTGCAGAAAGAGAAGGCCTGAGAAGCAGAGATGGGGCTGGGGCTGGGGGGAGTAGGTTTGGGTGGGAGGTGGCGGCAAAAGGGAAAAGTCCTTGTAAGAGAACTGCCCAAGATAGTGTCAAAAAGGAGGGACAGCTGGCAAGACGGAGGGAGTAGCAAAGGAAGGGGAAGAGTTAGGACCAGCCTAGTCGGAGTGAAGGAGGAGTGGGGAGTGGATAGAAGTGCTTTGGTGATGAAGCAGAGGCTTTTTGCCCAGGATCAGGAACCTGGTCTCAAGGCCCCAGCAGGGAGCAAGTCTGTCAGTAGCAGCGCTGTAGCTCACCCTAGTGGCACTTTGGTTCTCCACTTACATTTTCCTTATCTTCAGTAGCTAGGACCTCTTAAAGGACATGTTTTTGCTTCTATACTGGTCCCAAGCAAGCTCTTGATAGTGTAGGCCTGAGTGAAGGTACTGACGTCACAGTTCCTTCTGGAAAGGAACTAGAAGTGGCAACATCAGGGGAAGTTAAGAGTGGCAGATGGGGTAACGGAGGCCGAAGTGAGACCATTTCTCACCTCTCCACACCTCAGTTTGGAGAATAACTTGGGTCAATCAAATTGCAGGGCTCTGGATCTCTGTGTATCAAGAACCTTGTACGTAACCTTCATGCCAACATCGTACTAGGAAACACTGAAGATAGACTTCCTGTGTTCTATCTAGGCTATGCTATTTATTGGCTTGTGACCGTGAGCTATTTATGGGATCTTTCTTTGGGGCTACTCATTCTCTGAAAAGTGAGCACAGTAAAAAGTAACCTCCAGGGGAACCTTGCTAGGATTAAATGAATTCAGAGATGTAAAGTGCTATTCAAAGTGACATACCTGTCAGGCCAAGGCCTCAAGCTAGCATCATTTCATAGAACGCTTCCAAGCTTTTTCTTGACTCTGCAGAGTCACCCTGTCCATCCCTTTCATTTCCATCCCTGCCCCAGCACACCCCTCTCCTCCACCTGTCACCCTATACTCCACTCTCTGTCAATCTTTCTGCATGCTCCTCCTCCCACTCACCCCCCCCCCCCGCTCCCATGCTTTTCTTGCTGGAGCCCTGCATCACCGCTCCCATCCTCCAGCCTGCCCGCACCCGTGGCCTCCACCATGCCCTCGAGAATGACCACGATCTCGAAGTCGTCCCTCTCGAGGGCGCGGCGTGACGCCTCCCAGAAGGGGCTGGCGGCATCGATCTCGTGGCTGATGACAAGAGGTGAGACGAGGAAGAGGCGGTCGTCCCCGGTGTCGAAGCCCACGCTGAGGTCGGTTTGGTGCAGAGGGATGAACTCGCCCTCCAGAGTCTGGCGCGAGCGGATGAGCTTGGCGCGGATGGAGGCCTCCACGATGTGCGAGGACCGCAGGTCGCCCACCCGGAACATGAGGCAGAGGCGCCCGTCGCGCAGCGACACCACAGCGTGAGAGGAGAAGACCAGGGTGGCGGCCCGCTTGTTGGGCTGCGAGATCTTGACGAACATGCACCCCACCATGAAGGCGTTCACCATAGAGCCCAGGATGGCCTGCAGCAGCAGCAGCACGATGCCCTCTGGGCACTGGTCAGTAATGACGCGGTGCCCGTAGCCGATGGTGGTCTCGGTCTCGATGGAGAAGAGGAAGGCAGCCACGAAGCCGTTGAGGTTATTGACGCACGGGGTCCACGCGGTGTCCTCCAGGTGCTCCAGGTCGCCGCGGCCGTAGGCGATGAGCCACCAGATGGCGCCGAAGAAGAGCCAAGTGAGCGCGTAGGCGAGCACGAAGAAGAGCAGGCTGAGGCGCCACTGCAGGTCCACCAGCGTGGTGAACAGGTCGGTCAGGTAGCGGTAGGTCTCCCGCACATTGCCCTGCTGCACGTTGCAGCGCCCGTCCTTCTCCACGTAGCGCTGGCGGCCACGGCGCCTGGGTGGCTCCTCCGACACCGGAGAAAAAGCGGCGTTCTCCTGCGCCATGGCGCTGCAGCCGTAATCCTGCAGGGACTTAATAAAGGTTTGCCTAGTTGATGGGTCCGCCCCGAACTCAGGGTCAGTGCAATGGCGAGTAGCCCCTGAACGAATCATCCCATTTCTCTCTCTTAGCCTCAATTTCCCCCACTTGGTGGCATGGGAACAACCCAGAAGCCCACAAGCTCAGAAAGCTGGGAGCCGGGAGGGCTGGAGAGATGGCTCAAATGGCTCACTGGCTGCTGTTCCAGAGGACCTGGCTTTGATTCCCAGCACCCACAGGTGGGCTTACAACCGGTTGTAATTCCAATCTCTCTCCCTCTTCTGGCCTCTGAGGGTGTTGCACAGATATACATGAAGGCAAAAGACCCATGCACATAAAATAAAAAAGGAGGTTAAGAAAAAGTTGTACGGATCACACAGGGTAATGATCACGAACTGGGCAGCACAGTGCAAGTTCAATGGGTAGGAGGTGTTCGAGATCTCCGTGTCACCGATCTCAAGCCGAAGTGTGTAGCACCTCACAGACAAGCCTGGACCAGACTCCTGGGATTCTAAAACGCAAGAAGTGGGTTCCTTGGCAGTTCCTTCTCTATGCGAGCCCTCCCTGCCATGAGGACTTCCACCACTCTTTCCCTGGCCATTATCCCTTCCTCCCGCCCGGACTCTTCTTCATCATCCCACCCAAAGGTCACACCAAGACTATCCCCTCTCTTCTCTTTTTGAAATCTCATTCTTTCGACCTCCTCCTCCATCTTTTCTCTACCCCACACTTACCAAGGAGAAAGAAATGCCATCTGTGCACAAAAAGTCTCCAGTGTGCAAAGGTTGAATGTTCCCAACATTAGGAAATTCCCATTGGCAATTCTGACTGCTTAACCGTGGTCACTGATGCTCCGATATCGCCCCCTTTCTCCTGGGCTCTTTCCCAAAGGAGACATGCAGAAAAGGGTTGGCAATAGGAGGCTGGAGGCCATGTGAGATCAACTGCCCACAGCAAGGATAAAGGACGTGCCAGGCCATCCAGGGTTACGTTAGTCTAGTATCTTTCAGCCTATATACTTCCTTAGAGGTAAGAAAAGCACCAAGAGAAACACCAAGCGCCCACATCAACCTCCTCCCAGTTTCCTGCTTTGCATTTACTACCCTAACACCAACCCCACCCACACCAGCCATATGTCCCAAAACCCACATTCCAAGCAAAGCCCAGATTCCAAGCAAAACCCACCTGATTTTGTTTCAAATTCTTCCCCCTGAGGTGCACTCTGAGTTGCAATCTTCCCTGAGAGATGGATGCCCAGAGTCCTTCCCTAGGCTCTTAGGGTCCCCTAAGAGATATGGATCATATGAACCAAAGTCTGTAGAGCAAGGATTTAGGAGTCAACAACCTTCCTTTCTCTTTTCTGGGGTTGGTTATCTCCTCCCATTCCAAGGGAACCTGGGGTGGGGGGAGGAGAGGCAGGAGGGCTGGGAGGACAAGAGAGTGCAGGAATGTGACATAAGGTTCACAGATGGCTTAGATGACCAGGTCCTAGGGAGAAACTGCATGGATATGTAGCTACAAGCCCTACATTCCAATATTTAAATTTTGGAGCCAAGCATCCTGCAGCCAGACCTTTGGAGGATGTTTGTATGTTAAAGAAAAGGCAGAAGAAGAAACCACAAAGAGATGGTTTGTATCCTCAGGGCCCACACACTTGTTTTCCATGGGAGTCAGTAGACATAGCCCAGGAACACCTTGGCAATGGCAGATTAGATCTTCCCCTCCCCCAACAGCAGGCTTGCTTTTCCCTCTCTGCAGTTCAGGATGTCCTCTGGCAGTGATCTGTAAGTGCTCAGTGCCTCAGGACCCCGGTCTCTTTCATCCCGGCATCGGTTTCAGGTGGGCTTCTAGCATTCTCCTTAGGGTCTCAGGTAATCTGACCTCCACCTATGTCCAGGAATGGAGAAGGGCTCCTAGTGTCAGACCATCCCCCAAACACTGACTGCCCAGGGAGCCTTCTGAGCGCGTTCTAGCTCTTGCTATCTTGAGGAAGGGTCTCTTTTTCGTGGCACAAGAAAGGTGTGCACTGTCCACTGCCTAAAGAGCAAGGGCTTCATTTCTGCCTCTTCCCTCCAAATAACTACAGTTCTTCCAACCACAGTTCTTGAGCATGCTCTGACCACTTTCAGTGAGATCCCAGGACCACATTTTCTTTGTGCTCTTTTCCTCCCCCTAGAGAGTGCTGGCCAGTACCGGGGGCTTATCTTTTGGAAAGAGGTCTGTCTGGTGAAAACTCCCTCAGGAACCAGCTCCACCCAAGCCCCACTTGCCTTAGAAATCGGGCCCGAACCCCAAGTCCCACAACTCAACTCACAGAGCCTGGAGAGGAGAAAAGCCGGCAGCAGAGACCCTTGGGGGTTGGTGCCCATGTCCCTGACACCATGTCCCCCCCACCATAGGTCCCCTCTGAGAGTGGGAACAGCAGACTCCTAAATGTAGCGGCAGCTCAGACTAGGACTTGGTATCTGTGTCATCCCCACTTCCCAGGTTCCTCTGCTCCTCTCCCGTTTCCATGGCAACCAGTCTGGCTACAGCTCCACAGCGTCCCCCTCCCTTTCCCAGTCCTGGGTACCACTCTGGCTGATCCACACGCCATTGCTATTTTTAGCTAAATTCCCTCCTCTTGGACACTGAGAATCGTCTCCTCACCCCTTTATAGGGAGAAAAGTCGGTGGGAGGGGGGTGGGGGAGAACCTGGCGTGTTCTCCCTTTTCTAAGAAGCTCCTCATTCTGGGAAAATAGAGGCCTGGAGGTGTTGGAAATAAAACGTTTGATTTCAGGGGTCACAGCTAATGTTCCCCCAGAGGGACCACAGGTAAAGGTGCTGCTCTTAGACCAGGCTCACCACTACAGGCTCCATTTTTGAAGAGAACTCTGCTGCAGAAAGCAGTGGTTAGAAGGAAAAGTGGTTAGGGGCTAGAGGCGGGGCCAGAGGTTCTCTCGTTGTCACCCATACATCACGTGACAGAAGTCCCTTCACGTCGCTAAGCCATTGTTGTTCTTCCTATCTCAGAGTGTGGGTATGGATACACAGCCCTCTTTTGCCTACTTCATATAGGATACAGACCAAATTAGGAGATGTAAAACAGAAGGGTTTGGAGATGAATTTTGCTAATAGCAAAAAAGTTGAGAAAACCCTCAAACGTCCAAAGGAGAGAAAAGTTTAGGCTTGGGTTCACTATCAACAGACTGCTGGGGCCCAAATGCCACACACCGTGCTAGGTAGAGGTGATTATGAAATGAAGAGGTCTCTGCCCAGAAGCAGCTTGTGATGCCGTGGGAAGGAAAGACACAGACTTACATAGGACTACTGCTGCATGCCCATGAGACAGCTATTTTTTCTATTTATGGATGAGGAAAATGGAAAAAGCAGCTTATTAAATTCCAGAGTTGGACAGAGATAAGAGCCCCACATGATGTCACTGCCCTCAAGCTTTTCCTCTAAAAGACTTGTGACATTTTTGTTAGGTGTCCCCCTCCCCTCAGGTCTTATTGTCTAGCCCAGGCTCGCGTCAGCTTCCTCAGTGTTGGGATTATAGGCATGCATACAAAAGACTTTTTTTTTTCTGAAGGGTAGTTTTAATCTTTTCTTTTTTTTTTTTAAAGATTTATTTATTTAGTTTGTTTACAGTGTTCTGTCCGCATGTGTGCCTACAGGCCAGAAGAGGGCACCAGATTTCATTACAGATGGTTGGGAGCCACCATGTGGTTGCTGGGAATTGAACTCAGGACCTCTGGAAGAACAATCAGTTCTCTTAACCTCTGAGCCATCTCTCCAGCCCTGGGTAGTTTTAATCTTACAGCAATATAAAAGTTAAGAGATGAGCCTGGGGAGATGGCTCAGTCAGTAAAGTGCATGCCCTACAAATGAGGACCCGAGTCTGGGTCCTCAGCCCCTGTGTAAAAAGCAGGACCTGATGGCAAGCACCTGTAATCCTAGCAACGGGAAGATAGAGACAGGAGGATGCTTGGAGCTCACTGGCCAGTTAACTGGTGAATTCCATATCTAACGAAGTATTCTGTCTCAAAATATAAGATGGAGTGATAAAGGAAGATATTGATTTCTGGCCTCTGTGTGTACACACATGTGAATGCACACACACACAAAGATGTATACACATACACATAAATTGAGAGAAAGGCCCAAAGAGTTCCCTATGTCTCCTGCCTGGCATATACATAGCCTCTCCCACTATCAACATCCACAATGAAATAGTAGCTTGGTTACAATCAACAAACCTTAACTGGCACAGCATGATCGTCATTCTCCAGTTCCCATGAGAGCTTTCTTTTGGGGTAATTCCTCTTGCTGTAAATGGCACTGTGTCCACCATGACAGTGGGTGCTTTCCTCTGCGTTCTGCTTCGTCATCTCATTCTCCCATTAGCCTTTGGCAATCTCCCATAGTTCTGCCTTTTCTAGAATGTCATGGAGTTGGAATCATACAATATGTAGCTTCTCAAACTGGCTTCTTTCATTCGTACGTTTAAGGTTGTTCCATGTCTTTTTATAGATCCATAACTCATTTCTTTTTAATACTGAGTAATAGTCTATTGCCAGGATGTACCATAGTTCCTTTGTTCATTCACCCACTGAAAGCCATTTTGCTTCCGGTTTTTGTCAATTACAAATAAAGTTGCTATAAACATCTGTGTGCAGGATTTTTATATGGAAAAGTTTTCAGCTTTGGGGAGGGTAAATACCAAGGAGTATGCTGCACTATCATATGGGAAGAATATGTTTAGTTTTGTAGGTGACTGCCAAACTGTCTTCCAAAGTGACTGTAACATTTTGCAGTCTCACTAGCAACACATTCCTTTTCCTGTTGCTCTCCATCCTTGCCAGCGTTGGGTGCTGTAAGCGCCGTGAGCTTTACATCACCACGGAAATGTGATAACTGTAGCATTCAGTAAGTGTAATAGTTTACTGCAGCAGTTGATATGTTTATGTGTGCGAATGTGCATGTAGAGAGTGGTGCTACATAAAAAAGTAGAACAGAAGCTGAAGTTCAAGACTAACCGTCGTGTTCAAAACCAGACTCAAGTTACATGAAAACTTGAGTTAAAAAAGAAAGAATGAATGAAAGAAAGAAAGGGAGAAAGAAAAAAGAGGAAGAAAGGAATAAAGAAAGGGAGAAAGAAAGGGGGAAAGAAAAAAAGGAAATCAAAACATAAAATATCCATACAAGCTGATTATGGTTGTATGATAATAACTACAAAATGACTGATTAAAATTAGGTAACGTGCTGGGCAGTGGTGGCACAATTCCTTTAATCCCAGCTCTCAGTAGGCAGAGGCAGGAGGAGTTCTGTAAGTTTGAGGTTAGCCTGGTCTATAAAGCGAGTTCCAGGACAGCCTGGACTACACAGAGAAACCCTGTCTCAAAAAAAAAAATAGGAAATGTTTGGAGAAACAAAAATATTTCAATGTTAATTTCCCCTGAGAATTTATTTATTCATCTGCTTATTTATTTGCACTGCTGTAGATGGAACCCAGGGCCTTGTGCATGCTAGGTAAGGACTGTGCCACAGAAATACATTCCCTTTCTTCAGCCACCAGCCTCAGGGAAATAATTAAAAGCAAAGAATGGTATATAAATTCAAGCTGGTATTATTGCTATCACCAATATCGTTATGTGCAAGGTGTTTTCTATGTATTCTCCTGAGTCTTAACATTGCAAGGACACGTCACTAGAAGAGCAGGAATAAGGCTGCACGTTAGAAGGCTTCTAGCTTCTGGAATGAACTGAAAAAGATCACTGGTGTATGGAGCAATATAAGTTTCAGAGTCAATGGCATCTATTCCATCTGATAGTAGGTGTAAGACTTTGAACTTTTTATTCTTTTTTTCTCTTTCCTTTTTTCTTTCTCTCCTTTGTCTGCTTCTTCTCCTCTCTCTCTCCTCCTCCTCCTTCACCTTTCTCTTCTTTCTTCCTTTCCCCTTTTCCTTCTTTCTTTTGACAAAGTCTTGTTATAAATTCCTGACTGGCCTGGAACTCACTATCTAGTCCAGGCCAGCCTTGAACTGGTAGTTCCTCCTGCTTCTGCCTCTTTAGTTCTGGGATTACACACATGAGCCACCATGCTTGAAAAATGTTAGTTTTCTGTAAATCTAAGAGATGGGAATAGCCATGTTGTATCAGTTGCTTTTCATTGCTATGGCAGAATAACCAAGCCAACTTAAAAGACAAACAGTTAATTTTGGTTCCCAGTTTCAGAAGTTTCAGTCCAGGGTTGTTTCACTCCATTTCTCTTGGGCCATATGAGACAGAGCATTGTAGTGGGTAGCGTGGAAAACAGACCTCATGGAGACTGGAGAGGTGGGTGGTGGGGAGACAGGAAAGAAGAAGGGGAGAGCAAAGGAAAAAGGAAGAGAGGCAAGAAGAGAAGAAAGAAGAGGGAGGAGGAATTGTTCTTCTAGAGCAGAGGTTCTCAACCTGTGGGTCATGACCCCTTGGGGGTCACATATATTCTGCATATCAGATGTTTATATTACAATTATAACAGTAGAAAATTACAGCTATGAAGTATAAATAAAATAATGTTCTGGTTGGGGGTCACCGCAACATGAGGAACTGTATTAAAGGATTGAAAGATTAGAAAGGTTGAGAACCCCTGTTCAAGAGCATTCCACTGGTGGCCTGTTTCCTCTAGGCAGCCTTCGTTTCCTTACAGTCCATTCAGGGTTAGTCAGTCAATGGAGTAAACCATCAACAAAGGGAGCTCCTTCTTCATGATCTAATCATCAATACCCGGGGCTTCGGGAGGGTATTTCATACGGAAACCACAACAAGTAGTATCCATTTCTTGAGGACTGTTTACATAAAGCCTGACATATTGTGTTTTCCTCTTCCTTCTCCTTGCCACTGCCATAATCATCATCATCTTCATCCTCATCCTCACCATCTCAGGGGACTCCTGAGACTCCTGTCCAGCAGGGGCTGTCCTCCTCTGATCTGGCATCACCCAGTGAGACCTGCAGGGGGCTCTCCTTGCTCACTGACCCCTCTCCAACCCTGTTGGCTGTTTCTTGTTGTTTCAAGTGGAAATATCAGGTTTTTGCCCGAGATTGGCATCAACAGTGCTGTTGAAGCCCCAGTCAACATCCCTGTCTCCTGGGCCTGGCCCTGTCACCTGAGCCTGGGGACTGCTAACTTGCTTTTCTCTGCCCTGCCAAGAGGCTGCTCACGTTGGTTCCACTGTGCCAGGCGCTCAGAGAGAAGAAACCAAACTCCTGAGCAAGAACATGTTTGCATAGAGCTGGCCCCTTTTTCTGGAGGGACAGTCACAGAGCTGAGAGTGCCTTCCAGGTGTTGTCAGCCAGCCTGAGCCTAACCTAGCTGACAGACAACAGCACTCTTTCACCTCGTTTCAAGATCCTCCAGGTCCTGGACTTAACTTGTTAACTTTAACCTCAATTCCTTGTTTATTTAGCTTGAACTGAGGCAGGAGAAAAGAAAATTTCACAAGTCACTAGCATACAAAAAAACAAGTAAGGTCCTAGATTTTATGGACCGAGAGAACAAATGCAGTGCTGCAAGGAATCAAACCTGCTAAGTCAGCGGAGTTGTAACAAATGAAAATTGAAAATCGAGGACACTGGGGACAGGAAGGCCATTTCTGGAGCCACACTGCTGGCCTATAAAGAACCTTGGTGTAGAGCTGGGGAGATGTTGTTGGGCAAAGTATTTGCGGAGCAAGCTGAGGACCTGGGTTTGGATTCATAGCACTTACTTAAAAGCTGAAATGACAGTATATATCTATAACCCCAGCATCAGCCTCTGACCTCTACATATGCCTGCATGGTGAGGGCTAACACACACACACACACACACACACACACACACACACACACACTTTTTTTTCAAAGTGTGAAATAGAAAATCAGCTCTCTCCAAATATCTCAGTTCTTGTGGAGAGCCTAAAGAAGAGGCAGGGTTTGAGTTTCGTCGTTGCTGTTTTGAGGTGAGGGTAGGGACATTCCCTTCCTTTCCCCAACAGCTCTGAGTTTGGGTACAAGATGAATGCAACGCAGCCTTCTGCTCATGCTCACCGAGCAGCCGTGGCCTTTGTTGCCAGCTATGGGGTCAGCCAATCTGGGAAGCTTCCTTGAACAAGATCATGAGACTTTCTGGGCAAAAGCGTGGAGATGGGAAAGGAAGTATGAAAGGGAAGGCAGGAGATGGTTGAAGATGTGAGTTTAGTGGAACAGGAAGGTCAAGTTAGTCCAAATAACAATTTGTATAAATTAAAGGAGTCTGTGTGTGGCGGTGCACGCGTTTAACCCTAGCACTTGAGAAGCAGTGGCAGGTGGATCTCTGTGGGTTTGTGGCTACCCTGGTCTGTATAGTGAGTTCCAGTTCAGTCAGAGCAACATAGTGAGACTTCAAGTCTTACTAAATAGGTAAAGGTGGATTCGGCCCTAGAAGCATCACACATCAGACTATGGGACTGGCTAGAGATAGACTAGGAGTTACTAGCATTTAGAGGTGGTCTGGGAACAACCCTCACTTTTTATATAAGAGGGTCTCAAGAGAAGAATGGGGGCTAAGACTTAGTCTTCCCAATTCCAGGCTTCTGGTGGTTTCTTGATTTCCCGTTCTTTACCTCTCCAGAGTGTATTTGGGTGTTAACAAACTTTCCATCAATGGACCCAATTTCAGAGGTACTAGATAAACCTTGTAGTTAAAAACATTTTCCCTTCCCCCTCCCTCTCCCTTCCCATTCTATATAATAAGACCCTGTCTCAAACAGAACAAATGGAAACAAAATGAGCAAAATCAAATTTACCATGCACAGTAAGTAAACACTCAGAAACATTAATTTGTTAAGCGCCCATCACCAATGGTGCTATTGGGCTTGTAGTGTGTTCCAGGACTTCTCTTTGGCAAAAAGTTAAATATTAAAAACTGACATGATATGCACAGAGAATATAGTTGCTAATAGAGCATGATTACTTAAGAATGGAAACCTGATTTAAGTCACTCTTAAAATACAAGCAAGACAGTACCACTGAAGCTGCTTTTCTCACAGCCCACAGCCCTGTGGCTCTAGAATATCTGACTGTTTTAACTGCCCAGTTCCACCCCACACCGGCTCACCCTTACTCTGAGCTTTGGCAAATGGCTGCTCTTCTCTCTATATATGGAAGGGGCTTATCCAGACAGTTTTTCTTCTTTAGGGTATCGGTTTTCTTTCCTGCCCTTTGGTTCTCTCTTTCCACCATTGGAGAACTCTAAGTGTTAAGCAAAGGAGACTGGACGAGTAAAAGGGGGGCTTTTACTGATTGTGTGTGTGTGTGTGTGTGTGTGTGTGTGTGTGTATATATATGTGTACAGGGTCTTGCTCTGTTGCCTTGGCTATGGCAGACTTGAAACTGGTTATGTAAACCAGCCTTGAACTCCCAGAGAGTCTCCTGCCTCTGTCTCCTGAGTGCTGAGATTAAAGGTATATACTACCATACCCCACTTTGTTAAAGGTTTTGGTTCTAGGTTTTATACAGGACTTCTTTAATTGAAACAGTATATTTCCCTTTGAGACTGAAGAGAAGGGTTAAGGATGGGTCAGGTCCTGGGCTAGTGGTAATCTTCATGATTCTGGCCATGGAATGACAGTTTGCATCCTAGAGAGATATAGCTCAAGGAGACTTAATAGTGCTTGGTGGCTGAGTTGACATGCCACAGAATGGGACACAGGGCAAACATGAAGACCAATGCGTATTGTCAGCTTTTTGGTCTGTTTAGCAGGAGTTACACAGAAATAAGGAAGCAGTGAGTATTCCCAACCTTGGTCAGGGGGCTGGGAGCAGGGAAAGAGGATGGGTTCAGTTGGGCCTCTCAAAGGTAGAAGTCCCTTGCAGGTACTGGGATGGAGGGTAGAGCACCAGGGAGAATATGTGGGAAACCAGAGATTTTGTACAACACTCAGGCAAGGGGCAAGGAGCAAGACACAGAACACAAGACCCAACCATGGGTGTTAGAGGAAGACAAGAGTAGAACAGTGTCAGGCCAGGTTATAATGAGCCTTCTGTTCTATGCTATAGAATGTGGATTTTATTTATACACAATTGCAGTTTATTGAAAGTTTTTGAAGTGGAAAGTGGTGAGCTTTGGAGAGAAATACATTATTGGTGTTTAATTCTGTTTTAAAAGTTACATCCGCACCCCCCCCCCCGTGTGTGTGTGTGTGTGTGTGTGTGTGTGTGTGTATGTGTGTGTGTGTGTGTGTGTATGTGTGTGTGTGTGTGTGTGTGTGTGTGTGTGTTTAGAGGTACCACAACACACACGCAGAGGATAGAGGACAACTTTTGGTAGTTGCCTACCATGTGAGTACTGGGATTGCTCAGGTCATCAGGTTTGGCAGCAAGTACCTTTACCCTCTGAGCCATCTCGCTGGCCTTAATTGCTTTTACATAAAGGAATTCACGAGCTGAAGGATTATTATGAGAGTGTAGAAAGGCTGGAGGGACGGAACCAGTTAGATGGCTGCTGCAGTAGCCCTGCTGAGAGGTGTATCTGCTCCAAACTACAGCAATGATAACGGCACAGGGAGGCAGGGGGAGTGTCCAGGGGCTTAGAAAGGAGATGATGTAGTTAGACATCGGAGTAGCGTAAGGAAGAATAGAGTTCTGGGATGGCTGCTGTGTTTCTTGGTGGATGATGGCGACATATTCACTGTGGTTTGGAATAAAGAGGAACACACCTGTGAGCAAGATGATTCCTTCTGTGTTGTACTAAGTTTGAAATATATATCCAGGTGGGTTAGAGTCACGGACGTATGGGTGGTGGCTGATGCCAAAATGCTTGGGTAACATTTTTGGAAAAAATAATAAATTCATGATAAATGTCTTGTAATGATCTCATAAACCACGACAGTCCTTTGCCTTCTTTTCTCTGCCTTCAAACCCTTTCTATCTCTGAATGTCAAGATTGTGGGTCCTGCTCAATTGTTTAAGCTGGCCTTGAACTCGCTCTGCAGCTCAGGAAGGCTTTGAGCTTGCAACCCTTCTTTCTGCCTTAGCTTCCCAAGCAGCTGGGAATTGCAGGCCTAACCCACCATGTTTTCAGACCATCTTACAGAAGATATCAGAAATCTGAAAACAAAACAAAACCCAAAAATAAAAATCAGGCAGGAAGATAGTTTCTGGTCCATCACTCTGGCTCTGGTTGTATTTTTCTCCTCTCTAAGTCAAATCTTTACAAGGGTAAATGTTAACATTTTCTCACTTTCTAATGCAGCACCTTGTAATCTGGTTTCCCTGGATCACTCTTGTGAAATTGCTCTCACTGTGATGGGGAAACTATCAACCAATCACATCTAGTTAGGGTGTGGCTACCTGGGGCCCAGGTAGAAAAACTGGGAGGACCCAGGTTCCCGTTCTCTCTGCGCGGTGCCCTCCAGACATATAGGAAGTCCGACCTCCCACTCTTGTAGCGTGAGTTTTTCCCCTTATACCCATTAAAATACAATCGTTATTCTCGAGCTGGCCTGGTTATTTATTGTACCTACCTAATTCACAACATCACTGGACAGTGGTGGTACATGCCTTTAGTCTCAGCGCTGGGGAGGCAGAGGCAGGTGGGTCTCTGAGTTTGAGGCAGCCTGGTCTACAGAGTGAGTTCCAGGACAGACAAGACTGTACAGAGAACCCGTCTTGAAAAATCAAAACCGAACAAACAAAAAAGAAAAGAAAAGAAACTGCTCTCAAACATCACTAATGACTTCTCATTGTCAAACCCAATGCTTCTCTTTCTGCATTGACTGGAACTGTCCTAAGTTCCTCTCTTTGTCCTTCCTTCCTTGGTTCTTCAACACCTCGCTTTCTTAATCCATTCTTTGGCAGTCAACTGTGACTTTTTAGAGGTCTTTCTCCTTCTGTTCCTTGAGGTATAAATCTCTCACTCTTCATCAGTCTATTTTTCCACCACACATGGCCCTCCTTGAGAAGTGTCTTGTTGTCATGGCTTCAGTGTTGCTTTGGCAGCAATGGTCAACTGTGTCTTCTTTCCTCTGACCTCTACCCACCATTCCCAGCTCCTAACTCACCATCTCTGCCTCAGTTACCTGTTTCTTCAACAGGTTGGCTGCTCCCTGGAATTCAATGGTCTCATAGTTATCTTAGTTTGTAGAGTCCAGAACCATTGTGATCCCTGCAGCCTTTCTCTTTGCTCGCCATGCCACATTGGTCCTTTGAAGTTTTTTTCTCTTGGCTTTTTGATACCCAGGTCTTTTTTCTGTTTCACTTTTTGCTGAAACCATACAAATCCAGGCTTTCTTCCTGCCCACATAATTGTTATTACTCTTTGCCTAATCCAACTGCCTCCTGTTTTCAGATTCAAACCAGCCTGCACAGTTCCAGATTAACCTTTCCAGCTACTGCATGTCTTTATCTCCTCTCCTTAAGAACTCTCAGTTGCTTTGCCTTGCCTATAGAAACTCTGACTGACCCTATCACAACCATATATTTACTCTGGGTCTCCCTCTACTTCTCGAACAAGCCCGGCTTCTAAGAACTATCCTTTAGCCAGCTCTCTCCATGGCCAGTGAGTGCTTCCTTGCCTACTTCTCTGTGTTTCCCTTCCTTCCTACTTCCCTCCTTCCTTCCCTCTTTCCCATCCTCCTATCCTTCTTTTCGTGGTGGTGAAGGATGGAACCCAGGGCTATCCAAGCACTCTACTGCTCAGCTGCACCCTCAGCCCCAATGAGGGCTTTTCAAAAGGCACATTTATTCATTTTAGGAATTTTAGAGAGTCAAGATAAATTAAAACATACAATTTCTCTACTTTTAACCATGAATTTATATTAGCATAGTAAGTAAGTAATAATGGCTATTGATTGGTAATTCTGTGTCTATTATGAATAAGATGGGAAGTCATTTTCTTCTTCTTCTTCTTCTTCTTCTTCTTCTTCTTCTTCTTCTTCTTCTTCTTCTTCTTCTTCTTCTTCTTCTTTCTTGAGACAAGGTTTCTCTGTAGCTTTGGTGCCTGTTCCGGAATTAGCTCCCTTTCTTCTTTAATACACACTATACATGAGATAGTGGATACAAACCATTCAAAACATGGATTCAGGTAATAAGGCAGTCCTTGGTGCGGGCACTCTGGTGTGTAGGAATAGTATGATGCTATTTCTTGAGACATTATGTATTTCTGTGTCCCCTCAGGACTTCACTTAGGCCATTCCTCTGCCGTAAGTGTCCTTCCTGCCACCTCCTAGGACATGGGCCCCTGTGTCCCCTATGACCTAAGTAAATGTTGTCTCTTTCCTCGAATATTTGTGGGGAACCCCCTAAATAGAGTGACCTTTCGCTCTTCTTCCACAGTTTTGGGTGTCTCTCATACTTGGCACTAGACTGCAGCTTATTTTTCCGTTCAGATGAAGCTGCTGCAGGTGGAGATGGTTTGGGGCGCGCCTTTTGCACCCAGCACCGTAATCTCTAAACAGGGAACAGCGAATAGCCTGGAAATTGTACGGGATGCCAGAGCCCTGTAGCCTCAGGAGCCCAGGCCAAGTCTGCCAGTCTGGTCCCAGCCGCAGCCCGTCCTGAATTCATTTCCACCTCATTAACTGGGGCCCAGTCCCGCCCCCGCGGCCCTCGTCCCGGTTCCTCCATTCTGACACGGCCGCCTCGCTTTTCTTCTTTCTCTCTCCCCCTGTCATCTTGCCAGCTCGGCTTCTATCGCTTCTCGTATCGTCCCTTCATCTCTCTTTCTCTGGGACTCTGTCTGGGTCTCTGTCTTTGGGTGTTTCTGCGACCTAGTCAGTCTGGGTTTGCGCTTCCTAGCTCCCTACGCCCCGCCCCTTGCCCAAATCTCGCCAATCTCCAGGCTCGGAGCTGGCGCTCCGCTCTGCCATTGGCCATCCCCAAGCTCCCCCCCGCCCCCGCCCTCCCGGCCCCCGCCGGGCCCCTCCATTCACTCAAAGTTTGGCTCCGGCGCTGCAGAGGGAGGGGGCGGCCCGGCCCGGCCCAACTCTGCCCCCGGCCGGCCCGACCCCGGCCCCGGCCCCCGGACAAGCCCTTATCTGATTCCAGCTGGGTTTAAGAGTCTTGGTCCTGCCCGTCGCTCAGCTCCGCTCGTCACCCCTGCCCGCCCCGTCTGTTCATCTGTCCCGCTGCCCGGCGGTCCATCCGTGCAGCCACTCCACCTGCGAGCCAAGGTAAGACTCTGGCCCTGATGAAAGAGTGCTGCCGCCCTGGCCGAGGACCTGCCCACTTAGAGACATCGGGGTCCCCAGCCCTTTGGTTCCTACCAAGGTTGACTGGCCTCAGCAGTGCAATCCGAAGTACTCCCTCCTTCAGCCTTGGCTGTCCCAAGTGGACTTTCCTGGGAAGGGTCCCTCACTAAAGGTACTTAGGCTAGTCACCTCAGTCCTTCCATCTGAGAAAGGGGCTTCCGTGATGTCCCCGCCTCACTCGGCATACCTGCAGTTGCATGGGTCTCCTCTGGTTACTGGAATAATTACTACACGTAAACATGCACCCACCACACAGGCCTACAGACACTGCTCCTGCACCCAGTAGCGACAGGTTACTCCTGCTCCCAGCCCTCCCCGCGACACTCACGGACCATGTTCTGACCACCAGTTTACACATGGGAGAAAAACAAGCGTTAGATTAGAAGACACAGCCTGCTGTACCGGGCACCCTCCTCTCTCCTCCTTCCCTTTTCTCAACCTTCCTTTCCGACTTGGTTCCCACCTCAAGACACCCCTCCCTACCGACACCCCTCAAAATGCTTCACGAGGAGAATTTCAGAAGGAGCAGGCTGTTTCTTCCTGAGTCAGAGGGTAGATTAGGGCCTATGAATTCACCTTCCAGAGTGTCCCTTCTCCCATTCTCTCTCCTCCAACCGGGACTAATCAAGGGCACTCGTGTTAGGAAAGAACTCATTCTAGGGAGGAGAGCTGAGGCCCAGGAAGATTAGAAGGTCAAAATGGGGGTAGGGGACACAGTGCGGATAGGGCTTTCTGGTATCTTGGGATTTCATCCCAGTAACTGAAGTGCCCTGGGGAGGCTGAGGATGGCCAAGAGGTGAGGGTGTAAAGAAACAAAGACAGAATTGGACCCAAAGGGAAGGCAAGCTTAAAGCCTGATTAGGTTGCTTATCATACAAATTCTGACAAGATTTCTGGTCAGACTGCTCTTGCTGTGGTGTTCGAATTTTTTTTTCTCCCTATGGGCCAGACTGCTTTATGTAGTCCGAGAGGGCAGGAGCTGGGGAAGGAAGATTTGGGAGCCTCCTGTTTGGGATTACGTAGAAGGCATTGAGATGTTAGTGTCCTGAGTCCGCAGTTGCCATGAGCTCTATTGAGTTTCGTCGTGAACACTTCTCCCTGATCTCCAAGGAGTTTTGAATATGTTCCTGGAATGACGGCGATTCCATCCTCTGCCAAAGGGTAGGGCTTGTCAGTTCCCCAAGGGTGCAGACTGGGTGGGTATAGGCACCAAGTCTAGAAGGAACTAGGTGTCCTGGCTCATGGCTGGTTCTTCAGGAAGGAGGAAAGGGGGAAAAGGGGAGAGACGGCATCATGCCAGAGAAAGGGTCCAGGGTTGGACCGCAGAGGCAGTAGGCTTGACCCAGGCAGTGCCAATCTCTCCACCCACCCGCCCAGCCTTTGGTGGTGGTGGCAAGGGAGGGAGGAAAGGAGGGGGAGTTAGGGGGTGATCTGGGCCAGTCCAGCCTCCCAAAGCCCTTGCCAACCTGGGTCCTGAAAGGAACTGCTGTTTTCTGAGCCATCCCCCCAGCCCCCATCCCGAGCCCAGAGCAGCCAAGTTGTCTCAGTGGATATCAAATGGCAATGACTCCACTGACTGGGAGGTGGTTGTGGGGGGTATGGTCCCATTCCTTGTATAGATCTAATGCAGAATCCTACTTCTTTCCCTTACCCTGTGGGAGGATAACATCTCTCCAACATGTACCCAATATATCTTTGGGGGGGTACATGTTTATGTGGGGATAAGCTGGTATTTCCCAAGTTCTCTCTGTGGCTCCTGCCTGCACTCTGCATGAGCTCATTTACACTCCAGCTTTGTTGGCTTAGGCTAGAAGGGAAGTGACTGGCAGAAGACCCAGGGACCTTCCTCCCCCTCTTTCCCCTAGGGACCGAGGAGGCTGGGATGTTCAGATCTGGGTGGGTTCATATGCAGGTCTTTACAGTTGTGTTGGAAGGGGTGGGGTAAGAGTTTTAAAGGCTCTGGTGGATGAGTTGTGTTGCAAGGCCCATTTCCATAAAGGAGGTTTCTTGGCCTCCTAGGTTGGGTTTCTACACACAGGATGCAAAGACAGGTGGTTGAGGTGCAAAGTACTGGTGAGGAGGGAAAAAGACACGAGGTGATGAGGAAAAGAGACGTGAGTCCCTAAATTTTCCTGCAAAAAGTTATTTAGGATGGAAGAAAAAAAAGAAGAAGAGGGGAAAAAAAAAGGAACTCCACTCTCCCTCCCTTCCCCGGCCTAGATTCTTCTCTTGCCTGACTGGTCAGTGCTACTGTCCAGACTGAGGCCAAGTTGTCCAGGACAGTAGTGAGGCCCGGGAAGGGGCAGAGAGAAGGGATAACATGAGGCACCCCGTTGAGATTAAACTGCAGGAAGACTGGCCAGAGAGGGGAGTTTTGGACTCTGTGCAAATGTCTTAGCGCAGAGTGAAGGGCAGTTGGCTAAGGCCACTCCTGAGAATGGGGAGTCTTTGCATTCACCTCATCACCTCGGTCTGAGGCCAAGGGCTTTTTTTCCCTTCTCAGAGACTAGTGTCCATGTTGTAGTGTAGTGTAGTTGTAGTGTAGAGAATGTCCTGGGTGGCCCCTCTCCACCCTCCCACCCCCCCATCAGATCCTTGAAAGGGCAAAGAGAAAAGGATTGTGGGAGCAACCCTCCTGTGGGTGTCTGCCAGCCTGGAGCCTGGATTTGAGGTGGTGGGGAAGGGAGGGGCTGTCTTTGGAATGTGGGAGAGAAGTCGGACCTAAGCTGTGTGGTCTGCAGAAGAAGCCTGGAGAAGTGGGAACTCCGGATGAGTGGGTATTAATACATGGCACTTCTGCATTCTTCCAGCGGCAGAAAACCCAGGGCGAGATTAGATGCCAGTCGAGAAGACGCCCCATAAAAAGAAAGACATTTGAAATGATGGCTGGGAAGGAAAAGGAGACATATTTCTGGAGGTTAAAAAAAAATAGCTCCAGGGGCTGGAGGGATGGCTCAGTGGTTAGGAGCACTTGCTGCTCTTGCAGAGGACCTGAGTTCAGTTCCAGCATCCACATGGCAGCTCAAAGTCATCTGTAACTTCAATTCCAGAGGATCTGCCACCCTCTTCTGGTCACCCATACACATGGGTTGCATGCACTCAGGTACACACGTGATACCCCTTCCCCACCATGATAAATAATGTAAAAAAGAAAATAACCCAAACAAAAAAGCCCATCATTAAGGCTCCCAAAAGGAGCTGTGAAGTTCTGAAGTATAGGGGTTATATAATAACTGTCAAGAGGATTCTCATGAATGGCGGTGTGACCCTAACTTGCCACCTCTTCATTCTGAGAGATTACACACACAGTTACTCAGAGCACAGCCTTGGAGTCCCCCTTACTGGGCTTAAGTCCTGGTTTTACCAGTTAGTAGCCACACAGCTTTCTTCATGCTTTCATCGGGGCTAATAATAGTTGTGAGGGTTTTAAGAGTCAATATTTGTAAAGGATTTAGAAGGTGGGTAGCATGAAAGGTGTGGTGGCTATTAGCTTTCTCTGGGCTCGCCAACTCTTCCTACTCTGCTCTTCTCTACTCTTAACTGGCTCCTGGGACTGGTCCCAGCCCTCCGTAGTGTTTTTCTGAGCATTTGTCCTAGATCTGGGAAGGCAGAGTTATTGAGAAGTTAAACATGGGGTTCCAGTTTCATGCCAACAGACTGGCTGTTACCAGAAGCAGGACCTTCATACCGCAGCCCATTCTTCCCATGAAATTTGTGCCAAACAGATGTCCTGTCTTCAATTCAGACTCAATAACTGTGATCTGTCAAGCACCCACCCTTTCCCCAGATAATCATCCCTAGCAACCTCTGCTGTTTAGCCAAAGATACAAGTTTCTACTCCCACATCCGAGGTATCTCTACCTATCTTCATGTATTGCTCCCCTCCTGCATGGTTCTGTCTCCCCTCTCTGTATGGTGCATGTATGTTTTCGTGTGTGGATGTGGGTGCATATACATTTGCAGGAGCGTAGAGGACAGAGGTTGCTGTTGAGTGTCTTCCTCAATCTTTGTCTATCTTGTATTTTAAGATAGGATTTCTCATTGAGCCTGGAGTTGACCAATTCGGCCAGACTGACTGACCAGCAAGCCCCAAAGATCTTTCTGTTCCCCCCAAGTCCTGCGATTATAGACACGCTCCCTGTGCCTGGTTTTATGTGGGTACTGGGTATCCAAACTCAGGTATTAATGCTGTGTAGTAAGCCCTTTACTTATTGAGCCATCTCCTCAGAACTTTGTGGGTGTGTTGGGCTGGGGGAGGTCTTATGAAGCTTGCTATGTATTCAAGGATGACCTTGAACTTCTGATCCTCCTGTCTCTACCCTTCAAGTGCTGAGATTATAGTCTGTGTCACCACACCTCCCTCCAGGCCTGGTTTGGTGTGGTGCTGGGTTTGTACATGGTAGATAAGCACCCTACCAACTGAGCTGCATTAGCCTGCCTCCTGTCTCTTGGTCTCTTCATTTAGCATCTCTTCCTTCTCAGCTGGCTTGGGTGTCCTCTGCACCTGTCTCCTGATCAGCCTGTCAATCATGTCAGCTTAGTTACTGATGATAACCTCCATCACGACTTTCCTGACTCTGGTCTCTCTCCTTGATTCCTTCCCTCTGCTGCTCCATGTTTGGTATTGTCACCATGGAGCAATAGTTCTTATCTTGTCCCTTCCATGCCTAGACATTGCTGTTAGCACTAGACAGACATTTCAGGTCACAGTCTTCACACAACTTTCCACCTACCCTCCTGAACCCCATCTCTTGTGTTTTCCAGGGTCTGATCCTGACAGTTAGTCCCCAAGTACACCCTTCCACCCACTCTTGGATATCACAAGCCATTTCAAGGTTCACCTGCCTGAAAATTATCATACTCTTTTTTTTCTCTTTCTGTTCAACCATCTTGCTTTATCTTTTTATCTTTGATTTTTCTCAGGATGCATCATACATGGCAAATGTTAGAGGGGATAGTCCATCTTTCTTACTTGCTAATGAGTTCCTCTAGGACAAGCCTATGTCCCTGTCATATTGAGGACCTTCTGAAGCAAAGACGAGACTTCTCTCTTTTGGTCCCAGGGATGCAAAAGGGCTCTGTCTACCTTGAATCTAGGCAGGGCTTTGTGTTTGCTCAACGCAGAGCATTTGGGAGGAGTACCCTGCCTTTAGAGGATTGAGTGGGGATCTCCAGTATCATGTGTGTGAGACCCCATTATCCAACTCTCTAGGGAGCTTCAAGAATGACTCCTCATTGACCAGCCATTTCATCTGCTGGGGACAGCTTCATCCTAAGATTAAAAGCCATGGGTGCTGGGACTCCAGTTTCTTATACCCCAAGTCCCTCAGAGGGAGGTCTGACTCCAGCCTGAGGCTGTACTTGCCAGCTGGTGTCTGGGGTGGAAATAGGGCTAGAGGTCAGGATCCAGTCTGGGACAGTCCCGTTGTCTTGTCCATACTTCTGAGCAGGGATGTGCAAGGTGAGAGATATGGGGACACCACTCAAGGGTGGGAGGTCGGCCTGGCCCCTTAATGTTACATTCTCCCTAGAGTAGACCCTTCAACTCTTTTTCTCTTCCAGTCCTAACCCCGAGATCCAGGTACAATCTTACCCCATGCCTAAACCCTGGCTGATCCTATCATTAAAAAAGATACATGGGAAGCTTATACAAGGTGAAGCTGAGTGTCTGACGCTGTCTAGAGCAGTGGCTCTCTCTCTCTCTCTCTCTCTCTCTCTCTCTCTCTCTCTCTCTCTCTCTCAGCATCCCTTTCCATTTGAAATTTTCTGAGGACTCCAAAGAGCATTTTTTTTGCATGGGTGGTATCTACTGATATGCAGCATGTTAGAAATGAATGTTGAGGAGACTTAAGACCATAATTAATTCAGAAGTAATGATAACCCCACTGCCTGTTGATGGGAGGTCTTAAATAAAAGTAGCTATGTTTTATAAAACAAAGGTCTAGAAAGAGTGTCCTGCCTTTTATTCACACAAATCTTTTTAATGCCTAGCTCAGGAAAAATTAGTTGGTTCCTTGTATTTGCTTCTGCATTTAATATGTTGCAATGTCACATGCTATTCAACCCTGGGAAACGCCACTCATCACCCATGAAGTAATGAAAGTGGAAGAATAAATCATGCAATATTAGCATTATGGCAAGGAGAGGTTTGACCTCCGAAAGCCTCTAAAAGCACCTCAGCAATCCCTTTGGGTCCATGAGCTCTCTCATGAGAACTCCCAATTTGAGGAACTGCAGGGGACATTGATAATGATGAGTATCTTGGCTTATGTCCCTCAGCAGTGCCTTCTAAGTGTTCCCACTGGACAGACAGGATGGAGCAATGGTTAACCCATCTGGTCTCTGGGAGGTGCTGCCTGTTGGAGGCTGACTCTTAGCTCCTCTATCCACTAGCTGTGTGACCTTGGGCAAATGCTTAACATCCTTGCTTCTATTTTCTCCTCTGTAAAATGGAGCCTTAAAGGCATCTGCTGCCAGATGTGGTGCCAACATCCAGCCGGGCGGTGGTGGCGCACACCTTTAATCTCAGCATGTGGGAGGCAGAGGCAGGCGGATCTCTGTGAGTTCGAGGCCAGCCTGGTCTACAAGAGCTAGTTCCAGGACAGGCTCCAAAGCTACAGAGAAACCCTGTCTTGGAAAACCAAAAACCAAAACCAAAAACCAAACAAACAAAACAAAACAACCCAGTATCCGGGAAGTTGGTAGGAAGATCACAAGTTCAAGACCCATCTGGCCTACACAGTGAATCTGGTATCAGTCTGACCAACTTAGTGAGACCTTGTCTCAAAAGAAAAAGAGAAAATAAGGTCTGGGATATAGCTTATTGGCAGAGTCCTTGCTAAGCATGTGTGAGACCCTAGGTTCATTTCCTACTATAGAAATAAGTAAGCAAGCATTCAGAGGATGACGCAATATTAGAAAAGTCCTTGTTGCCGGGAGCTGCTGTGTTCCTGTGTCATGTCTCTGAGCTCACTGCCTAGCAGACGAAGGGTCAGAAGTCTTCTTTCCGTGGTACAGAGGGCATCTCTTGACTCAGAGAGCAAGTGTTTCACACAAGGTTGCAGGGAAAGTTGGGTTGTCTGGTCTTGAACCAGGAATCTGATTTAGGCCTAGCCTTGTGTTCTCTCTAACACCCTATGAGTTAGGGGTTAGTTTTCAAAGTGAGAGGAAGCAGGTTTTACCCCTCCCCACTCCCACCCCTTCGTAATCTCAGGAGAAGTAGCCAGGCATAGACTATAGGAGAGAGGTCGGGCAGTGGTGGTGCATGCCTTTAATCCCAACACTCGGGTGGTAGGGGCAGGCGGATCTCTGTAAATTCGAGGCCAGCCTTCTCTACAGAGCGAGTGTCAGGACAAGCTCTAAAGCTACACAGAGAAGCCCTGTCTCGAAAAATCAATAAAATAAAATAAAAAGAATATAGGAGGGAGGACTTTCTATCAACTAAGAAGAAAGAAGCTGGGAAGACATTCTTAAGCTTGAAATTTTTTTTCTCTCTTTCTAAAGTACTCCCTACCCTCTCTTGGAGCTTACTGGTCCAGGCCAGAGGAAATCTGATTAAGCTATACAACGGCTCAGGTGGTGACCTTTTTCATGCATGCTGCCTATAGTCTTTTACCAGGTTCTTACCCTCTTCCTCAGAGCTCCCATCAACCCAGGCCTCAGAGCCCTTGTTCGGCACCCTGTCCCAGATCTAGCTGGTGTGTGCTGGGGGTGGGTTTGAACTGGAAACAGGTGCACACCCTTGGGAAGAGTAGCCTGGCTTGTGGTGGATTCCCTTTAGCTGGACAGCTGATATTACTTCGTGGCTTCAGGCTGGCCTCCCTGGAAGAGCCCAAAGGGCAGTGGTCCTTGTTCTTAGTCACTATACTTGCCTTCTCTGTCCCCATAGCTGTCCCGGCAGAGATCATGTGAGAGGGTAGCACTGGATGGGAGATGGCTCAACAGGAAAAAGTGCTTGCTGTGTGTGAGGGCCAGAGTTCAGATCTCCATCTCCCTTGTAAAATGTGGGTGTTGCATGCATTGGTGGAGACAGGGAGCTCCCTAAGATTTGCTGGCCAGTCAGCCTACCTGAGATAGCAAGCTCCAGTTAGGTTCAGTGAGAGACCTTGTTCAGTGAGAAGACAAATGACACCAACCTCCAGGCCCCACACACCCAGCTACCTACTCACCCATGTGAAATAAGAGGGCAGCAGTCAAGGAAGCAGAAGACCAGAGGACTCCACCCCTGCCCCCAAATCTGAGCATCCTGAATTTCAGAGGTCCAGATGCCTCTATTCCTGAAGGCTGATCATTCTGGCACAGGGCCTCTACCAGCTGTGGCTCTGAGCTTCGGCTTGGGATCTTGCTCTTTCACGCTGGTGTTCACAATCCTACCCACCAAATTCCGTTGACTACATAGCAAAACGGAAGTAAGGGGCGGGTGAACCCAGGCTGCCCATCCATAGCCCCTCTCCCAACTCTTGTCCCCAAGGCCTTCTCTGTTTAGTCTGTCCTCTTTGGTCAGTGGCAGGTTTGGAGGCCCTAGTTGAATCTCCTTCCCCTGGCTCTTGGTCAGTGACCCCAGGGGAGCTGCTAGGGCTAATGTCTCCTCAATCTCAGCTGTGCCCCACCCTGTCTCCCACTGCCAGCAGCCCCCCAGCTCCCGCCCCTGGGCTGTGGGACAGTGAGAGGGCTGAGGGGCTGGTTCTGCATACTAATGTCCGGTCCATTGTCAAAGCCCCTTTGTGTCAGAGAGCTCCATTGAGGCGGCTCTGGGGCGGGCACAATGGGGGCTCTGTCCCCAAGTTCCCCCAAACAGTCACCTGCTTTCAGAGCCTCCCCCCACCACCCCTCACCCGCCCCAGTGTCCAGAGAACCCAGAGAGCATGGGGGAGTGGACCCAGGGTTGGGGGGGAGAGTATGTGGGCAGTACGACATCCCCCCCTCCTTGGGCAGGCTGGGGAGATGGGCATTTGACTGGGCTGACTGTGGAGGGCAAAGCTTGGACCACAGGGGTGGGGGTGGTCTGTGGAGGGAGTTGGAATGCAGGTCTGTGAGGCCCATGACGGAACAGGGGCACACACAGCCTGCCCCTGCCTCCTATATGCCCAGCCTGGACCAGTGACTGCCCAGTCCCTTCCTTATCCCAGCTCATGGACACATGGCTCATATATGCAGAGACACACAGGCACACACTCATCTATGCGGCCCCACACCCACTCCAACCCCACACCCAAGCAGATGTGCCCAGATACGACATGCAGAGCCGGGCTCACAGACCACGTGTCGGCACCACCTTCCATCAGCCTATGCCCTCGCACACCTCCTCTCCCCACGCTACTCCCCCCCCCACTCCAGCAGCTACTGGTACCTCAGCACCATCCTCCTCCCCACCCCTCGCTGCCCTCTGCTGCTCTGACACAGGTTTTAACAAGTTTGCACTTGTTGTGACCTCGAGAATGTGGCCCTGGGGCGGGGAATGTCCTCTGCCCCAGACTTTACCTGCTTATACGTTAACCACGGACACAGCCTCCACCAAACCTCGAGTACAACTTTCCTACCTCTACTTCGGCCGTGGAGGAGGTCAGTGGGCCAGGACCCCCACCCTGGCACTGAATCAAGCATACAGTATTTATGTGTGTGGACAGCTAACATATCCTGACCTGGTGCAGGTCCTGGCGAACTCTCTTTTGCAATTCCCCAGAACACTCCCCACATCCCAAGCCCTCATGGCCCTGAAAGGGAAACAGGAAAATTATCATTGTCCCAGCAAGACGGGGACAGTGAGATGAGGTGCCCAGGTAGCTGGTGACAAGACAGGAGGCTGGTCCCTGGTCCCTTGACTCTTGTTTCATTGTTTTGTTTTTTTGTACTGGGAGCTTCTGGCTCTGCTCAGACTGTCCCCGGCTCCTATGGAATTTTACCATAACTGTCTTTACTCACAGATCTCAGAAAGAAGTTGTGGGCATGGTAACAGCTGGGGGCAGAGAAACAGCAGGTAGAGGGACTGTCACTAGGCTTCTGACTATAGAAAGGATTCAAAAGGTCACTTTGAGCAGGGTGAACCTACCTCTTTTCACTTCCCCCACTGCCAATAGCCCCACTCCTGCTACTGACTCTGTAGAGCTGGAGCGATTACTCCCTCCATCCTCCCCCACCCCCTTTCACAGCTGGGTTGAGAGCTGGAGACCACTGTTGACTGCAAGACTTTGTGGTGTCCTGCTCTGCCCTTCCCAGCTCATGTATCCCTCACTGTATAACTGTGCCTCGCCTAGCATTCAGATCTGGGCCATCTCTCTAGTAGCTTGGAGTAGAGTCTGTAAAGGGGGAAGAAAGAAAGGTCCTCTGGTACTCCTGGGACTTTGGGCTGAGCTGACCTCAGAGGCTCACTGGGTCCTGGGAGGGTGGATGAGGCCCCAGCTGCAGCATCTCTAGCAGAGAGCAACCAAAAGTGGTTACTGAACACTGATCTCCACGATGCTTCTCTTATGTAAGGACTGCACAAAGGAACTGCAGGATCCTTCTATTCCTCCCCTCCACTTGCTATCTAGATGCTTCTCTCTGGCCGCTGGATTCAGCCTAAATCACCTTACCCACTGGTCTCTGTACCTCATCCATCCTTTCTACTCATGTTCTTCTGCCTCTAAATGTCTCATTTTGGTGAAGGAAACCTACCCACAAGCTCTCCTGCTGTATTGGAGCAATTAGTTGGGGCGGGGGGAGCAATGACACAATGGGACACCCTCCTCTGAATGCAGCGCTGTATCTATTCGGAGTCTGCATGGCACCCTCACCCCAACCCCATCCTTCTCAAGTGGAGCGAGGATTAAAGAAACTGGGGGAGAGTTAGGGAGAAAGAGAGAGACTGCCTCTGGGGTAAAGGTTGACCTCCTGGGACTTCTCTGTGAGTCAGAGGTTGCTTTCTGCATATAGGGAACAGTAGCCTCGAGGAGATGATGGAGCTTCTACAGAGGACCTGTCCAGGGGGGGGCTCCGTTCCCTGCGCATGAATCATAGGTAGGGTAACCATGGGTCTCCATCACCATCAAAGATGTGAATAAGAATAAATTGCTTGCCGGGTGGTGGTGAGGGAGGTGCACTCCTTTAGTCCCAGCACTCAGGAGGCAGAGGCAGGTGGATTTCTGTGAGTTCAAGGTCAGCCTGGTCTAGAACAAGTTCCAGGGCAGCCAGAGCTACGCGGAGAAACTCCCTTTTAAAAAAAGAAAAAAAAAAAGAATAAATTGTTTAAGAACAGCAGGTAATATTTGCCTCAAAAGAAGTATTTCCTGGGTGTGCGAGGTGTTGCTAGGCACAGGAGGAGGAAGAAAAGCGAGAAAGTCTGGGTGCCCTAAGCAACAGTTCAGATGACTTTCAGAGCCCCGTGGGTAATGGGATTTCCAATGTCTCTGAGTACAGCCTGCAGAGAGAGCATCTCCAGGTGTGTCCCCTACTCTCTCTAGGGATGGCACTACTTTCTGTTTCACTTCTTACAGAGTGTGTCTGGGTTGGCTGCTGTGGGAGGTGAGGGAGGCCCTAAGCCCTGATGGACAGAGAGTCAAATCAAACACATCCTAGGCTGGATGAGCACAGGGAACAAGCTCGGAGGAAAATACTTCAAGAGCAAACCAAGAGGACCCCAGGGTCAGATCTTGTAGGAAGAAAGAAGGCAGGATGAAGGCCAAGGCTACTGTTCTGATGCAGATGTAAAGTCATGTTGGCAAGCTGTGTGATCTTGGGGACATTGCTTGTCTTCTCTAAGCTGTGTCTCCTTTTTCCAGTACATTGAGGGGACTGAGCGGAATGTGCACAGAGGCCTCCTAGCACCAACATCCTGCGACCCAGGGCAGGATGAAAAGCACAGACTGGGTTCAGCTTGCGATGCCAGCCTTTTTTAGCAGCTTTCTTGAGCATGAGCAAGCCAGCTAACTCTCTGAAGTGCTTCTGCGCCATTAGCATGAAGGCACCGCTGTCACCAGCTGCCTGGGGAGGGCTGCTCTATGCATCACATCACACGGAGCAATCAGCAAAATACTAGTGTGTGCGAAGGGTTAGGATGGGGCCATCGGTGATACTGTGGGAACACAGATGAGGATGCAACCCACACAAGAGCTAGAGGCCTTCTGAAAGATTTTCAGAGAAAGTGACACCCGAGATGAATCCTGGTGGAGAGAAGAAATGAGATAGCAAAGTGGTATCGGAAGAGTCCCCGTTTTGAAAAAACAAAACAAAATAAAACAACAACAACGACAACAAAAAACTGTTCGTAGGTGTATGTTCCAGAAGCAAGAGATGCTTGGCATGGCTGGTGGATAGAGGATAGGTGTGAGGAGTGGATGAAAGGTAGAGAATATTGATGCTTGGGAGGTTAGTTAAGGTCAGACTGTAAGGGATGTTGTCCCATCTGAGCTTTAGAGACAGGTCCCTTAGCTTCTTCTCAACCCTTCCTTCCTTGTCTCTCTCCTTTTCTCTCAAGACTCTCTCTTCTTGCTTTGGTCACACTGTCCTGGGGCACTGGATCTGCCTGGAAGACCTCTTGATCTAGGATAAGGCGTCAGCAGTTTTAGGTCAGGGCCTGGCATTGTTCCTCTCTCTCCTACCATGAAAGAATTATCTAAGGCCCCCCTGATAAGCATAGTACTGACTGCGGGCAGCCTCGGTTTCTCCACATGCCCACTTCCATTCTGACTGAGGGCAGGGGTAATTCTGAGGAGTGGATGTTAGGGATGACCTGCAACAAGGACCAGGACACCAGATAGAGCACCACTTCCCAGTCCGGAGTAGAGGCTGAGGGGGGACTGAGTCCGTATCCCCCAAGCACCCAGAGATTCTATAGGAGCCTACGAGGGAGGATGTGCTGGGATAAAGCTGATAGACACACTGCAAGGGCAGCCCGGGGGGTGGGCGGAGTAATACATGGAGTGCTAATCATGTGTACATGGGTCTGTGTGCATGGAGGGCAGATGACAACCAATGGGAGTAGGCTCTCTCCTTCCACAATGCGGGTCCCAGAGGCCAAACGCACGGCACCTCCACCCACTGAGCCATCTCATTACTCCTTTATGTATAAATACCAGACACTGGGAAAGAGACAAAAATGAACAACAACAACAAAATACAGATTAAGAGTCAGTTCAGGGACTGGAGAAATGGTTCAGTAGTTAAGAGCCCTGTCTGTTCTTCCCGAAGACCAGGGTTCAATTCCCAGCATCTCCACATGGCAAATCACAGTTGTCTCTAATTCCAGTTCCGGGGAATCCGAGGCACACACATATATGCAAACAAAACATATAGCCTAAAAATAAACATTTTTTTTTAAAAAAAGAATCAGCTCAGAAGAGTTTCTCATTTGGGGGAAGATGGAGGTGACTATCTCTTAGTGCAAGAAAGGGGACAATGATACAGTCCCATGGGGAGCTGTCCTGGGTGCCTCTCCACCAGAGAGTGGCTCTTCTGCCTCTCCTTTTGCCTCTTGGGCCCTCCATCAACCAGGTCAAGTCCTCCCTCATCACTAGACAATGTAACCTGAGGATGACAGGTTCACAAATGCATAGAGAAGAGACCTTCAGTAGGGGTCTTCTTCTCTTTCTTCCCTCTCTCTTTTTTGAGACAGGGTCTACTATGTAGCTCTGGCTGTCCTGGTACTTTATAGACCAAGCTGATTGAACCCACAGAGACCTGCCTGCCTCTGACTCCGGAGTGCTGGGATTAAAGGCGTGGCTCTTTCTCTTTTCTAGGTGGGGATTGTGAGTGGGCTCCCAGGACTCCCGAGGAATAAGTCCTGTTATCTGGAAGCCTCTCCGGTGTCCTAGATGCTGGTGCCAGGTCAGGTGCCAGAATATGGTCTTCTGAGGGCCTGGACATCCTAAGTCTGGAAGAGCCTGCTAGCTTCCTGGACCCCCTAAATGTGGAAGTGGGTGAGGGGCCAGAGAGCAGTCATCGAGGAACTCAGCTCTGTTCAGCATTCCTTGCTGCACACTTTCTCTGGCTCTTGGCAGGCTGAGGGGGTTCTGCACGAAGCCCCATCAGGAATAAGGGGGGTTGGGATAGACTAGTGAATCGGAAGCCCCTCCAGTTCTGAGGCTATGGTGAATCCTGTTCCGCCAATCGCAATTACCCTAGGGAAAGCAGTATTAAGGCCTTGGTTCAGCTTGAGCGGCATCAAGCCCTCTGGGGTACAGAGAAGCAATATGAGCAAAAGCCCTGTGAGACCTGGAGAGAGCTTCTGGCTTGCTATTAAGTAAATGTCAGCAGTCACCTCATCTTTCCGAGTCTTAGTGTCTTTAATTCAGGGGAATTTTTTCTTCATCTGCAAAGTATAATAATAATGATATCTTTATTTGCATAAGGGCCTAACAGATTTCATGTATTTTCTTTATCTCTTGTAATCCTGAGTACATAATCAAAGTTTATTGCTTCCTTAGGTGAGGAAACTGAGCCCTAGAAGGATTAAGAGATTGACTGAGGTTCCCATAACCAGTAACTGACAAAGACCAGAATGGCAAACAGTGACAATGAAGAACAGAAAGAAAAATGGGCTGTAACATGGAGACGCCAGGATAAAAAAATAGGTTCCATTTGTTAGGTTAATTCCATTTGAAAAGTAGTTTTCTGTATGACTATGTTAAAAGATTCTGAGGCTCAAAAAATGTACTTTTCTGAATCAGTGATATCTGTGTATGTGTGTGTGTGTGTGTGTGTTCATCTGTGTGTGAAGATGGCTCCTTCAGGCGGTATAGTTGATATCTATAGCCCAGAATCCATCCTCAGTTATCAAATTTAAGTCCTTATACACTAAACAATTAGATGAATTTTGACAGTTTTATCTTTAAAACATGCCTGAGATGACGTCTCTGACTTCAAAGAGCTATGGCAAAATGTCCCAGGAGCACAGAGGGAGTCTATATATTTCTACCTGGACCTGGAGCAGCCTCCATGGCAGAGAGAACACTGGGAGTAGGACAGGGCCTTGAGGATGAGAAGATTTTAGATGCAAGTGGGATGTGGAAGGGAGTTGGGGGCAGAGGAGGCATTCCGAGGAGAGAGCTGCAGAAGCAAAGGTGAGGAGACAAGGGGGATGGGCGGTGGGGAGGTGGGGCGGGGGGGCAGGGGGACAATGACGACGACAGGCAGTGTTCTTCATGGTGGAAACAGGGGTGTGGGGAGGAGGCAAAGAAGAGGCTTCCAGGGCGAGCTGGGGTCAGATAGTGGCCAAGGATTCTTAGTACCATGTCAAGTGGTTTCGTCAGAAAGCTCAAGGAATTCACTGAATGATCTCAAGCCTGAGCTGAGCGATGGGTCAGACTGGGCTGTAGGACTCTGAACTCTGAAGGATGTGGGTGAGGATGCAGGGCAGGAGGACCAGGAAGTCACTGCATCATTTCAGGTGAAAGATTCTAATACTGCATGACAGAAGCCTCAGAGAATGTGGCAGACTCAGGAAAAGGAAGAATGGATAAGACCTGGTGACCAATGGGGCAAGAGAGAGACCAGATATCCAGTTTGTGTACTGAATGGATGATAATTCTCTGAACAGAAGAAATCACATGAGAGATTCTTGAGGAGAGGACACGGGTCAGTTCGTTTTAAATTGGAATGTTCCAGAGAGAGGAACCTGCAAGTACTCGGACATACAAGGTAGAGGGAGGGGATGCACAGGAAGGGCTGACACAGAGGAGACAGCCAGGTAGCATTGTTAGCAATGATGATCAAGTTGGGGGCGGGTGCGTGGGAAACGCCAACATGAAGGGGTAGAGGAGAGCTCATTGAAAGAGATGGATCAAAAGTAAGCAGAGGGCAGGTGAGCTGTCGCAGTGGGTAAAGGAGCTTGCTGCCAAGCCTGGTGACCTGAGCTGATACCTGGGAACCTACATGGTGGAAAGAGAGAACTGACTCTTACAAGTTGCTCTCTGATCTCTACATGCTGCTATATCACCCATACAAATAAATGTAAACAAACAAACAAACAAACAAAAAAACAAAAAAACTTCTAAAAATAGAGGCAGAGAGAACCTAGGAGATGTGGTGTCCGAGAGAAAGAAGACTGCATTCTGAGCAATCCACAACTCAGGATGAGCTCATACATGTGTGGGCTCATAGAATTCGCCCATCACCTCCATGTCATTAGGCCCTGTGTGCAGATAAAGGACATGGAAGCAGAAACTCAAGTGACTTGCCCAGAATCTTAAAGCCTAGAAACTCTACAAAATCATGAGTCTCCATCATAACTCAATAGCAACCAACACACAAACAACAAAACACAAAGAGCAAGCCAGGAACAGACTGCCCATTAGTCTCAGATGCTGATGAGAGACTGCTGGGGTTGAGAACCGAGAAAACACCTTCAGACTTAACAAATGAAATGTTGGCTCTGACCTTGGAGAGAATTCCCGGCTGCCTTAGCCGCCGCCCAAACAGATGGGGCATCAAACAGAATGGAATGGCTCTAAATTCTTATAGGTGCTTCCTCGAAGGCAACCTTCTGCTCTCTAGAAGTGGTTGCTATCGCTACTTGAACTGCTAGTGTTTTTGAACCATTTGATATTGATGATATGTGATCTGTTTATATTTAATTTGCGATTGCATGTAGTTCAACCTAATAGTGAAATCTGGAGTGGGTTGGCGTGTTGGTAGACTCTAGGAAGGCAGCCTGCCGGACTAAAGAGCCCTGCCCCCTGGTGGCCAGTACTTAAATCTGCCGCATAGGCAAAAGGCACGTTACCTCGAAGCTTGAAGTCTGTAGTTTTGTAGCTCCCTCTTTCTCTGTACCCATCTGTAGGCATGCCGAATGCACTCTGCTCAGCAAAGGTGGGTGGAGGTGATTTTCCTGAGATGGGGTTTGCCTGATATCTAAATGAGTTTGATTACCTCAATCAATAGCATTAGAGAGAAAGTGGATTGGAATCCCTTTATGCCATCTAAGATTAGGCTGTAACTGATTTGAGATCTAGGGCAGAGGTGACCCACAAAGGAGACCTGAACAGATAGGCTGTTTATCACCCAGTTATTTCCCAACTCAGCGTAGCCTTCAGCTTTCCCCCTGTGTCCTTGGGAACTGTTGCGGCGTCTCCTAGCTTAGAAAACACCAGCTGGGGCAGTAGCTGCGCTGACGGAGTGCTTGCCTAGCGTGTGTGAAGCCCTGGCGTCAGCCCCCAAACACTGCATGAACTGGGTGCAATGCTGCACAACTGTAATCCTGGCATTTGGGAGAAAGAGGAAAGAGTCATCTCTAGCTGCATTCTGAGTTCATAATAGCTTGGACCATATAAGATCCTGCCTCTGCAGGGACATTGTGGCGGGGGGGTGGGGGTGTTCCTACTCATTGTTTCCCGCTAAATCACTAGCTGAATTTTCTGGTTCTTCCATCAAGGCGAAGGAGGATGAGCTAACATCTCTAAGCAAATGTTGTGAGGTGAAGACTCACATGGGGCCAGGTTTGGAGGCTCTCTGGACCATTAAAGCTGAGGCTAACGAGGAGACAGTGGTACAGCTCTGTCCTCAGCTGAACTCAATGTAGTGCCAAGTCCTCACAAAGGCCTAGTTTACTGAAGAGCTCAGGATGTGCAGTTCTGTAGCCCCAGACAACAGCTAAGGGCAGATACCATGGCTGGACCACAAGTCAGGGAGGAAGTATTCTGGAGGTGATGTGGAGTCTGAGAGGGCAGGTACCCAAGGAGGCAGTGTGCCATAGAGTCATCCTCCCTCTGCAGGGACAATGGGCTCTCTGAGATGCCACCCTCTGGAGCTCTCTGCAGAAATGTGGTTCCTTTCCTGACACGGGTCAGAAGGCATGTCTGGAGAGGAACAAGCTGGAGGAAGGGCCAGTGGGTCCTGATCAGCCCACACTGACAGGCAGTGGTGGTGTCTAAACACAGGAGAACATCTGACATGGCCCCATTGCTTTGTCCCTCCCACTCTTGACTGGAAAACACAGAGGGGGCTCAGAAAGGCCAGGGGTAGGTCACAGAATCTCAGGAAATGCTTTGAAGGCTTTTATCCTTCCTTCTGATCAAACTCTGAGAACTTTCCAAACGTTGACACAAGGAAAGAAAAGCCCATTCTTCCCTGGGCCAGGGCCTTGGTGTCAGGCTGGGGCTAGAGGATGGGAGGGTTAGGGGGAAAGGAGGCTCTAGGGTGGGCGACAGAGGTTCAGCTGGGAGGGCGGGCTCCTGGACACACACACACACACACACACACACACACACACACACACACACACACACACACACACTGCCCCCTTTTTCCTCACCTCGAGATTTGTGTACATCTGGCTCTCTTTCTATTTGTTTATTTTCACTGGGGGAAGGACAGGAGAGAGACTGATGAATAACGACATTAAGCTTTAAAAGGACCTACATCCAAGTCCATTCTTCTAACCTCCAGGACTTACATAACCCTCAGAGCTTTTCTCATTGCCCTTCCTCTTCTTCCCCTCTCTTTTCTCTTCTCTTCCTCTCTTTCATTAAGAGCACTTGGAAGCAGAAATGCTTCTTTTCAGGCCCAGCCGCTCTCCTCCAGGAGGCCTCGAAGATCATTATTGAAGTGGGATTTGTATTCAAAGAGGAGATGATACGGCTGTGAGAGGAGGCTGAGGGACTGTTTCCTTTCTCCAGTGGGAGAAATAGGACCAGACCAGGTTAGCCAGATGGTGAGATTTTTGTTTTACTTGTTTTTGAGATATTTTCCTTATATATAGCCCAGGCTGGTCTCAAATTCATCATTTTCCTGCCTCAGCCTCTGGAATGCTGGGATTATAGGCATGTGCCACCATCTAACCAGATGGGGAGTTTTAAAACAGAAAATAGCCTCTCCCTTCTTCTAGCACCGCACCCCCAAACTGACCTCGCGGTGTGTTCTGAATGACAGAGGACAGGAACGTGTCCACAGATGAGCTGCAGTCGCTGCACTGGGCATCTTTGAGAGCTAGTGTGTCTGGTCTAAAGTATTGTAAATGTTTCATTTTATTCCATAGCGCTTTGCTTATAGAACATTAAAATATTATTTTCCCAAGATCTTATAATCGATATCCACGGAGCTTATGTGGAGGGGAATCCCATGGCTATTGGTGTCTCTGGATGCAGACAGATGTGTGCTAGAGTTGGGGCAACGAGGACTTGAATCAACCTTCTTCTTCCACAGTGAGAGATCTGGAGGTCTTGAGGGCTAAGAGCTTGTCCAGGTTCACAGAGAGTCTTTGACAGAGTTGAGACGCACAATATCCTGCTTTCCAATCCAGCGCATTTCCCAGCAGACGGAACTGTACTCTGTGCCCAGGCTGGACCTTCCTCATCCTTGTGCACAGCTATCTCACTTCATCCCCAGGATGTGATACACGGACACGTCTAGGTCATTTATTTAAAATGCATCTTATCTGAAGTCGACCTACCCATGGATTCTGTTGGCTGGCCTGTGTTAGTTGCGTACCTTGTTGTGGGGACCAAACAGCTGACAAGAAACGAGTTGGGGGGAGAGAGGTTTGTTTTGGCTCTTGTTTGAGAGGGAATTCAACCCATCATGGTAGGAAGGCATAGTGCTGGAAGTGTGAGGTCACATGGCGTCCATAGTCTGGAAGCAGAAAGCCAGCTGAGTACCTGTATTCATCTCTCTCTTTCCTGTGCTCCCAAAACTTAACAAAAGAATGATTTCTTATTCTGTCTCTGATATCCCCAGTGCTGTACACATCTGTCCCACTGTACCCCTCTCATTGCCTGAGCTTCTTTGGGTTCTTCCTACAAAACCCCAAACACAGTTTGCCCATCCCTTAGACCCAGTCACCTTTCTCTTTGTATCCTTCTTCAAAAGAGACACTTGGGTGTAGCAGTTCCTGATTGGTATCTACATCTCCTGGTCTGAATAGCAATAATAACCATTTTCTATGGTGATTTGGAAATCATATTAACCAACAATTAAAAACATGCCACTCAGTTCCACTCCTCCCACACAATAGATGGTCAATATTAGTTACCTCCCAACCCTCATCCCTTGAGCTAGATGTCACTTTTCCCTTAATGCACACTGGTCCCTACATCACTGCTTCCTGTCTCTTTTATGGTTTATTCCCTTATTAGGCTCTAAGGTCTTCAAGGAAATTAATTTATATCTGATTCATCTCTATAATTCCAATGTCTTGTTTAGAATCTGGTACCCAGTAGATACTAAAAAGAAATTTATTGTACAAGTGCATGAAAACGAAACTCACACTGCATGTAGTGAGCAGCGCACCATTTCAGATGGAAATACTTAGCTTTTTTCTTATGTTTGTTAGTGATTCTAATTAGTTATCTGGAGTTTCCATGTGTGTAAGGAGAAAAAAAAATCACAAGAAAAATCAAGAGAAGACAAGGCAGGAAGAGGAAAGGGTCCCCAAGGCCCTAGGCCCAAGTAGAGTTCCACTCATTCCACACAGAACAAGAGGGTCCTCAGCCCTACAGTGAGGGTGGCATCTTTTTCTTTCCCTTCGAGCAGTGGTTCTCGGCCTCCCTAAGGCTGTGACCCTTTAACAGTTCCTCAAGTGCTGACCCCCAACCATTAAATTATTTTGCTGTTACTTCATAACTGTGGTTTTTGCTACTGTTATGAAATGTAATGTAAATATCTGATGTGCAGGATAGCTGATGTGCAACCCATACGTTGAGAACCACCATCTTAGATTGACCTCGAGAGCCAGAAAGGGCGTACTCCCTTCTATTTGTTAATCTACTCACAGAATACTGCCTGAGCACGCACCATGCACCACATAACTTAGCTATGTCAGTCAGCTTTGGGCTGCTGTGATAAAATAACTGAGAAAAACATTTAAAGGAGGAAATTTTGAGTTGTAGCTTGAGGCATTTTGGTCTGTGTGGTAACCTCTGTTGCTCTTAGGCCAGAGGCACGGCAGCAACATCATGGTAGAAGGCTATGGAAAAGGAAAGCTGCTCACTTCAGGGAAACAAGTCCAGAGCAAGGTTTAGGGGGCAAGATACATCCCTACAGGTCATGCCCAGTGACCTGTTTCTAACTAGGCCCCACCTCCTAACTTCCAGTTAATCCACTGATGAGTTAGAACTCAATGATTCAGTCACTCATATCTCAGGTCTCTACCTCAGAACACTGCTGTAGTGGGGACCAAGGCCTTCAATATGTCAGTTTTCCCGGGAGAATATTTGATACTTACATCATAAAATGAGTAGTCAAGATACAGTAGACCTAGGTGTTTCCTTCAATAAACTTGTTTTCACTCAATAGATACATATATATATATATAGAAACTCAGGAATAGGGTGTAGTTTCCAGGGAAGGCGTTAGGGAACGGGGAATGTCTGAACCAGGCTCAGGTAGCCTGGAAGACAGAAGAAGAATAGGCAAAGGCAAGAAAGCCTGTATGAGTACAGATGGGCTTCAAGAGCAAGGCATTTGTTTGCCTGAATGTGCAAAAGGGAGTTGTAGTGGGGGGAAAGTGGGTTAGATGCAGGCCATGGAACTCCTCAGGTGCTGGTCTCAGTCTGGTGTCTCTTTGGCGTACAGTGAAATACTTTCTATGAGCTGGAGAAGGAACTGGGTAGATATAGTGTGATGAAAAGTGGGTGGAGCCAGAGGACTTGATCATGAGGCCAGTTCCATGATTTGGGGGGGTGGTGGTGGTTGTACCATCTTGCTGAACCTCAGTTTCCTTGATCATAAAGTAAGGACTAAGAATTTATTTATTTATTTATTTTTTAGTTTTTGGGGTCAAACCCAGAGCCTTGGGCATGCTGGGCAAGCATTTTATCTCTTAGCTAAGCTCTATCCTCAGCCTCAGGACTCGGATCTTACTCTTTCCCAGGAATGCCACGAGAATGAAATGTGCATGTGCTTTGGAAAATACCAGATCAGTGTTCATTGATTCATAATCAGAAGTGTAAGTAGGAGTAGCACAGTAGAAAATGTAGGATGAGTTTGATTATAGAACAAACGGAGCCTTGAGATGAATAGCCGGTGATGCAGTGATCATGAAGGCCCTGAAGATGATAAGGAGACGGAGGGAGAAGGCGCGAGGAATACATCCATCGCACGGAACATTATGTGGTCACCTGAGGAGGAAGGGGAGTTTGAAAGGGTTCTGGGACTTGGAGTGTGAGGAGCTGGGAGAACGATGGCACCTTTAGTGACCTAGGGAACCGGAGAGAGGGACAGGTTGGAGAAGAATGAGAGGTTGTCTACATTTGGGAATGAATGAGGTTAGTATTCACATCCCTAAGCTCCTTTCAGTTGAGTCGCTTTTGCTACAGAGAAGCTCTTTCTTTGGGGTTGAAAGGACTTTCCCCCCACATGAGAGTTGTCAGGAAATGGTACAGTTTATCCCCTGCCCTTCCGCCTGCTGTCTTTGGTGTGGAGTTGAAGCATCTTTTCTAGCCGCCCAATATAGCATAATAAACCTTACTGCCAATTGATTAATTTTTTGAGATAGAGTCTTATGTAGCCCAGACTGGCTTTAGACTTGCTATATAGCCAAGGATAACCTTGAACCTCTCATTCTCCTGTCTCAATCTCCTGGGCATTGGGATTACAGCTGAGTCACCACCGTTACTGCATTATGCGCTGTTGAGGATCAAACGCAGGGCCTCGTGCATGCTATGCAAGCCCTCTGCTAACTTAACTTTCTTCCCAGCCCCCACATGCAGCAACCTTAAAAACCTACTCTTTACTATGCTCCTGCCCCCCTCCCAAATCAGCTGACCCACAGAAGGGTTGGCATTGAAGTCTTTGAGCTCTTTCCTTCACCCTCCGAAAAGACCTGGAAATGTTTGCCGCATTAGTCATGCCTGAATGAACTTGGATCTCCTCTTCCTTGTCACGGCTCCTCTTCAGGAAGTCATCTCTTGTGAGGTGCATTAAGGGGGCAGTCTCACTCAGATCTGTCCAGATTGTGCCTTAAAAACTACTTGCTTCTGGTGAAACAGATGCAACCATAGCCCATGGCCTTCAATTAAGAGTTCACAGATGGCAAACAAAGGCAAATAAACATTTCAAAGCACCATGGTGTTATAAAGTAGAATTTAGGCAAGGGCATGCTTAGAAAACTCATGTCAGCATGAGACAGGGGTAAGGGTATAAAGAAAAGCTATTCCTCCAAGGGTGAGAAGGCTCCCAAAGGCATTACTAACAACACTTGGTCCAGGCTTTGGAAGGCAGGCAGGAGGTCATCAGACAGCCAGAGAGTTAAGCAGTACAAAAGCAGGTCCAAAGGTAGAAAGAATCTGCCAGTGGGGGTTTCTGCAGAACTGAAGTCTAAGGATGTGAGAAGACTGTCAAGAGTAAGGCCCAGAAGGAAGTAGAAGCCAGGTGTCGTGGCACACACCTTTAGTCCCAGCACTTGGGAAGCAGAGGTGGTTGGATCTCTTCAAGGCTAGCCTGGTCTATAGAGAGAGTTCCAGGACAACCAGGGTTACACAGAGAAACCCTGTTTCAAAACAAACAAACAAATAACAACAACAACAAAGAAAGAAAGAAGAGAGGGAGAGAGAGAGAGAGAGAGAGAGAGAGAGAGAGAGATAAAGGCTAACTCATGGAGGACCTTGAATGCCATGCCAAAGGCTTGCAGATTATCCTAAAACAATGGGGGACCTTGGCCAATTTTAGTCACAAGAACTATGTCTTGTCTCGTGAGCAATCAAGTACTTGAGAAAGGCACTGATAAGTCCATTCATTCTGAAGCATAAGTGGCTGGCATAAAAGTGCTTGTAGGTTAGGAAATCAGCTCTAGGGGGAGCTGACAGTGTGAAGTCAAAGATAGGCATGGTGTTTGGGGAGGAATGAACATGGCTGTCCTTGGGGCTGACCTTTGCTTTAGGGAAAGAATTAGCTCACTCCTTAGAGAAGAAAGGTGGTTGGTAGCCAGGTCCTGTCTCTCTATTCAGGCCGCTCTTTAGCATGCCAACCCCAGTGCGTGGCTGAGACTGTTTTGGAGAAAGTGCACCCTCTAGAGGAAACAGGATGAATTTTTTTGGTAGGGCAGCAACAAGCCACTTCCAGAACTTTGGCTGGCTTCCTTGCCCCAGAGGCCTGGCCAGCTTGGGGGTGGAGTGTGCTGATTGTTTATCTGTTTCTGAGTCTGGCCACCCCTGAGAACAAAGCGGCTTGGCTGTAGGAGGTGGCATAACAGCTGGGAACTTCGGATCACAGCTGGAGGTGGCAGATACAAGGGCTAGACAAAACAGTTGGAGGCGGCAAACACCACAGCCAGAGGCAACAATGACAACACAAAAAGCTAGTGGGTAACCAAAATCTTTAGGGTCCATGAGTCTATAGCCTTAAGACCTGGCTTTCAAAGCTCCAGGTTTTGTCTTTTCTGTGTCAGTGAAACTCCTCAGTACAGAGCACCAGGTGTTTTGGACCAGAGCCAGAAGACCCGGATTGGGCTTCCCCTTTACCACTCGTTTGCTTGGAGTGATTTTCTGAGCCTTTGTTTCTAATGATGTCTTCACAGTGTGGGGGATTAAATTACATGTTTTATAAAGTAACAAATAACCATAGGCTACTGTGTTGAGGATGATAAACTAGGGTTTTGAGAGCCTCCATTCTTCCTGATATGTAGCACCTCCTCTGAACACATCTTAGATGAGAGATCCCTGAATATCACCATGGAAAGTTCAGGGATAGAGGTGAGGAGGAGGAGACATTCTTGATGTTCCCCATGGGTGTGGCTGGAAGCTTAATCATTAGGTATTCAGTAAGAACTTTCATCTCCTCTGCAGGATCTCAGGACATACCGAGGGCATGTTCTGTACCTCTCTGGGATGCCTCACGTCTGGATGATTCTGATTATAGTGTTTTCTTCAATATATATCTCTTCCTCCCTACAGTTTGAGCTCACTGGTCATGTTGTTCTCAGAACTCAGAAAACTAATCTGAACCTTTATTTATGTGACAGTCCCTCAAGCCAACTATTTCACACACATCTGTTCTTTCTTCCAGATCATCCTTTCTCTTGACAAAATCCGTCTGTTTCCTCCAACCGTTTCCCATGTGATCTGACCCTGAATTTTTTTCATATCTTGATTGCTGCTTGAGACGGAATACTGAAGACTCGGAATGAACTAAGTAGAGTGGTCTCAATTACCTCCTTATTCTAGAGATGTCATTCAACCAAACTAGCTTAAGATTGTATTGCTTTTTGGCATGAATAACTCATACTGGATTTTTTTTCTAAAATGTTTAAATCTCTCTTTCTCCCCATGGTAATATGACTAAGTTACATCTTCATAATCTTAAACATTCCCAGATAATTTTTAGGCCCAAGTGTATAATCTAACATTTATCCTTTTTATTAGATTTGGCTCACTCATCTAGTTCTTTTTAGATATGAATTCTGCCCAGTCCTTGTAAACTGTCCCAGGTTTGTACCATCCACATAATTGATGGCCACAATGTTTACTAGTTTTGAATGAAATTAGTATTAAGAGCATAGAATAAGGCAAGATCAAGGATAAATTTCCTTACTACATCATTAGGAAATGAATTCTAGGCTATTGGGCTCTCCTTACCAGTACTGTTGAATTTTTAAAACCACCTAATTACATTACCCTTCTGGTCATTTTTCTCTTATCTTATCCCCAAAGGTATAATGATAGATTTTATTAAAAAAAAAACTTGCTGAAGCTTTAGCTACACTTTGTGTATATTTTGTTGATCTGTCAATTTGGTAGCCTAAACATAGAAGGAAATTATGTTATTCTGATATGGCTCGTTCTCACTATACCCACAGTGAGTCTTTCTCTGTTATAGTGGGTCTGACCAACAACTTCCTGTTCTCTTGTTCTGTCTAGTTACACACAGTCCTTGTATTTTGTTCGAGATTCTTTCCTAGGATCAGTATCGCCCATTTATCTATAGCTTATGAAATATATTTCATTTTTATCTTTGAAAATTAGATATTATCTCATATCTAACTGTGCAATCCCTTTGTTCCCCAACAGTCCTCAAAATCTCACGTATAAGTTTCACATCCTTAAGAGTTTGAGGATCAAACATTCTTTTGTTTGTTTTGTTGTTTTTTGTTTTTCAAGACAGGGTTTCTCTGTGTAGCCCTGGCTGTCCTGGAACTCACTCTGTAGACCAAGCTGGCCTCAAACTCAGAGATCCACCTTCTTCTGCCTCTCTGATGCTGGGATTAAAGGTGTGCGCCACCACCATCCAGCAATCAAACCTTCTTAGGTGCAGACTCTGCAATGTTATGTGTGGACTGTGGATTTTGGCAGGTGGTTGTTATTATTAGTGCTTCTGAGTACTGAGCATGGCTTTATTTAAGCTCTAAGGAATCATTCAGAGCTATAGAGCTTCCTTTTTGCTGCAAAGGAACCAAGGCCATAGTATAGTGAAGAACACTGGGGGGCTGGCTGAGTAGCAGTCTCCCATGGATAAGCCTTTCAAAGGGCTCCAGGCTTGTAAAATGGTCAGGCTGGCTGCTTCTGAATGTTCTCAGGACCCTCATCCATTGGTGATCTTCAATTCAGTGCCTGTGTGGCTAGGAGTACGAGGAGAGGCCCATATAACTTAGACTCTCCCAGGGGAAAGCCATGGGGAAATGAGGGAGTCTGATAAAGAACAATGGTGAAACGCAGTGGTTCAGACATACGCGGTGGGGAATGCAACGGCTGCTCTGATCTCCAAAGAGGCCCAAACCCCCGAGATCATCTTCACCCTTAGCAGGAGTTCCAGATGCCAGACTCAGAATCTAAGTGATGAAAATCTTCACTTCTGGAAAAATACAAAGTTCCTTTTTGGGCAGGGATGCCAGACGCCTTGCACTAAGTGAACTGTCTCCTATTTCAATGCCTCGTCCCACTTTCTACTGTGAGGACGAATAGCAGTCTTGAATTTGAGCTCGTGCAGACATAGCTCTGACTAACATGGAGTTCACATTCACTTCACTCAGTCAAGACAGTTTTGCTGCCTACAGTCTCGCATCACTGCTAACCGGTGGGGAGAGTTCTTGTTGCCGGCAGGAAGCTTCAGCCCGTTGCTTCCCTCCTGCATATTACTTTTGCTCAGATCTTCTCTGTGCTCTTTCTAACACCATGCTAGACCCTGGCCCAGACTTAACTTCTCCCAGGTGGTGCAAACAAAGGATGATGGTGGATGAGGCTGGGTGCTTGACCTATAAGGGAACGGACCCCTTCTGCCATTTTCTCGCGTATGGCCATTAACTCGGGACTAGGAGAGAGAATAGCGAAATTAAAGGTATACATGCATCTTAAACAGGACTGTTCTAGAAGGATTTCAGTGGAATAGGTTTTCTTGCCTTGATATTCAACATAGGGGAGAGGTTTTACATTAAATTAAATTAGGTATCTCCGCAGGAGTGGTGTGTGTGTGTGTTCGGTGGAGATCAGCCAAGTTCTCATTCCTACTTTCAGGGACCTGTGCACTTCCTGCTCTTTCTTCTCTGTCTCACCTCTTCCCCAAATCAAAAGAATATTACACTGTATTGCAATTATGTATTTAACTCACGACCTCACTAAGCTGTGGGTCCTTAGCAGGAATGATGTCATTTTCATCTTTGACCTATCGGCACCTCATGTTGTGGCTGGCATTTAAAAGTGCTCTATAAATATTTGCTAGGGTAAAAGGCATCAAAATGAAGGTTGGGGGCTGACAAGATGCCTTTGACTCAGCAGGTAAAGTCATTTGTCACCAAGCTTGACCACTGAAGTCCAATTCCCAGGGCCCACATGGTGGGAGAAAACAAAAGCCTACAACTTGTCCTCAGGCCGTGACACTTAAGCACTTCCCCTAAATAAATGTAAGAGATTTTAAAGGAAAATCTTAGTGCCTCTTCCCATTGGGTGGTGTCTAGGAGTTGGCTGGGTTTGGACAATCACCTCATTTACGCTGTCTTGTTCCCTGCAGATGACATCAGTTGCTAAGGTCTATTACAGTCAGACAACTCAGACAGAAAGCCGGCCCCTAGTAGCTCCAGGAATACGTCGGAGGAGGGTCCTGACAAAAGATGGCCGTAGCAACGTGAGAATGGAGCATATTGCTGATAAGCGTTTCCTCTACCTCAAGGACCTATGGACAACCTTCATTGACATGCAATGGCGCTACAAGCTTCTGCTCTTTTCTGCAACCTTTGCAGGCACCTGGTTCCTCTTTGGTGTAGTGTGGTATCTGGTAGCTGTGGCCCATGGGGACCTGTTGGAGCTGGGACCCCCTGCCAACCACACCCCTTGCGTAGTGCAGGTGCACACACTCACTGGAGCCTTCCTCTTCTCCCTCGAATCCCAGACCACCATTGGCTACGGCTTCCGTTATATCAGCGAAGAGTGTCCTCTGGCCATTGTGCTTCTTATTGCCCAGCTGGTGCTCACCACCATCCTTGAAATCTTCATCACAGGTACCTTCCTGGCAAAGATTGCCCGGCCCAAGAAGAGGGCTGAGACTATCCGTTTCAGCCAGCATGCAGTGGTAGCCTCCCACAACGGGAAGCCTTGCCTTATGATCCGAGTTGCCAATATGCGGAAGAGTCTCCTCATTGGATGCCAGGTGACAGGCAAACTGCTTCAGACCCACCAGACAAAGGAGGGTGAGAATATCCGGCTCAACCAGGTCAACGTTACTTTCCAAGTAGACACAGCCTCTGATAGCCCCTTTCTCATTCTACCCCTGACCTTCTACCACGTGGTGGATGAGACGAGTCCCTTGAAAGATCTCCCCCTCCGCAGTGGGGAGGGGGACTTTGAGCTGGTGCTGATCCTAAGTGGGACAGTGGAGTCCACCAGCGCCACCTGTCAAGTTCGCACTTCCTACCTGCCGGAGGAGATCCTCTGGGGCTACGAATTCACACCAGCTATCTCACTTTCAGCCAGTGGCAAATACATAGCTGACTTCAGCCTTTTCGACCAGGTTGTGAAAGTGGCTCCCCCTGGTGGTCTCCGCGATAGCGCTGTGCGCTATGGAGACCCCGAAAAGCTCAAGTTGGAAGAATCATTAAGAGAGCAAGCTGAAAAGGAAGGCAGTGCCCTTAGTGTGCGCATCAGCAATGTCTGACTTCCTATTCTCTCCTCTCCAGCCCTTTGGCCTTTTCCTCTTTCAGTGCCCTGGGAAAAGGAGACTATCTGGGTTCGCTGGAGAACCCCGGAAGCACCCGTCCTCTACTTCCCCTTCCTTAACCGGGTGGTTGGTCAGTAGTCCAGACCGCCTGGAGTCCTGCGCTTCCCTCTCTCTGTCCTTGCACCTTCCTCTACTGCTATGCCAATGCACACGACTCTTAAGCCAGGATGGGGGACGGAGCGGGAAGGTTCGGCTGAGTGGCTTGGAAAGCCTCAGCCATGCTTGGAGATTCACGTTAGGAGGCCCAGATGATCGGATGGATAGACTCCCCCAACTCCCTACTGCTAGAAAGTGTGATGACGTCAGACTGGAGCTCCCCGTCTCTGTTTCCATCTAGTAAGTCCCCTAAGGCAAAGCTCTCTCCGAGAGTCACTCTATGGACTATGCTCTCAGAAACAAAGGAATTTGAAATCAGTTTTCCCTGGGCTCGCTACCAAATCCCAAAGAAAGAAGCCAGGGTTTGTCATGGTGTATTTAATTTCAGCTGGTAACTCCTGACATAACCTAGACTTTTGGTCACCACTGTATTTTCCCTTTCCAGTTCTCAAGTGGATCTTCTGAGGATCCCCAGTTCTCTGTCAGCCTCTGTTCCCATAGCATCGGGGCTGATCTGAGAAACATGAACAGCTACCACCCTCCTGCACCCATCCTGGCTTCTGAAAAATTAAATTTTGGAACTATCGTCTAAAACTCTGGCCCTGTCCTGGGAAGATTTCTTTTACTGTGCCCTGTGAATAGGAAGGCCTTAGCCAATGCTCTCTCTCTCTCTCTCTCTCTCTCTCTCTCTCTTTCTCTCATTTTTCTTTTGAGACAGAGTTCCTCTGTGTAGCCTTTTCTGCCCTGGAACTATCTCTGTAGACCAGGCTGGCCTTGAACTCAGAGATCCACCTGTCTCTGCCTCCCAAGCACTGGGATTAAAGGTTTGAGCCACTATGCCCTGCCACCAATGCTCTCTAAGTCCAGTGTTCAGGCCCCAGGGAAATATCTAAAACCACTCCAGATTACACTGTACCTGGCTCCTCTTCTTCCTTTCCTACCCCCAGACCTCTCATCCCTTAACCCAAGCTTTTGAAGAAAGAGAGGGAAACACAGCCATTTCCCTTCCTTAACACTGACCAATTAAAACTAGTCACAGGGCACAGATTGCCAGGAAAGGTGAACCAGCTTCTCAGATTTCCAGATTTGCTGTACAGAGCCTCTGGGAATTTGTGATGCTTTGTCAGGGTTTGGACTGAAGCAGAATTCGGGCTGAGAGCCACTATTTTGTTACACCTCCTGGTGCCCTTCTGGAAAGTTGTCAGCTGTTTTCTGAGGCAATGCTGAGGGGGAGGAGCTTACATTCTGATCTCAGCAGTGCTGACACAAAATAATGGAAGTCAGCGTCAACTCTCCTCTCTTCTACCAATGGGCCTGTCTCAGCCGAGTTAAAAAGACAACTTACGATTCCAAGCTCTCTGCTGAGGACCGCGGCAGGGGTCAGGGAAGGGCATTATAAGCACCAGGCCCTGTTCTAAAGCCCCAAGCACCAGTGAGCTCTGGCTCCAGTTAGGTACACAGGAAACCCCAGAAGATGGTATAGCAGGAATTCCAGCAAGGATGGCACATAGTTGATTTAAGGTGGAGTTGACAAATGATGACAAGAAACACATTTAGGCAGAATGTGTACACGTATCTTTGGGCAAGGCCTTGCAGAGAACTCAGAAGCCCCCAAGGCTGAATCCATCTCAGCTGTGCACAGTCCGCTCACATCAGTTTTTCCTTGAACTCAGTTAATTGTAGTTTGAAAATGGAGAGCCTTCAGCCTGTTCTTCCTGTAAAACTCACTATTATACTTAAACTCGCATCAAGACAAGAACCAGAAGAACCTGAACGTGTGAAACAAAGCAGCAGGCAAAGAGACAGCTGCTTTCAAATATACCCTTGCACTTACCCGGCGGCATTCGGTGTGCAAGGACCAAGTGTACTGCTGTATGTGTATCTTCTTATCCACTGGCGATGTTTCCTCCTTCTGGCTTCTCTTGCACATTGCTGCTTCCCTCATGAAGGAATGACTCTTTTCCCAGTCTCTTGCCCAAGGCCCACCTCTCCTCCGACTCTTGGCTAACAATATGAGAAGAGAACATTTTCTGCTTTAACCCTTTTGGAATTTCCTCTACAATCCCAGGCTTTCCTCTAAGGTGCACTTCAAAAGTCATTTCATCCTGTCAATTCAAAATGGCGCCCTTCTCCCACAAGCCCAACATTCTGCATGGAACAACTCACACTCCCAGTCCGAAGCGGTTCTTCAGATCACAGCCTGGCTCCCCTGCCCTGGAATCCTTTTTCAGGATGTAGGACAAGCTTTATAGCAGCCAGGAGGGATGAGAAGCGGGTTCCCTGTCTGTACCAGCTATAGACTTAGAGCGTCAGGACAGTAGCAGGTGAGGATTTTAAGTGGGGTGGGCAAAATAACCAATGGGGAAAGATATCTAGAGTGTGAAAATGAGAAAGATGAGGCTAAGGGACCCAGTGAAATGAAACCCAGAGTCTTACTTATGACTGACATAGACAAGGTGGGTGGAAACATGGGAAATTGGGATATGATATATATGTTTATCTATGGAGAAAAACAGAGATAATATATAGAAAGATATGTATATAGATGTACATATGCCCACATATATGGAATGTACAGAAAGGAAGTACTCAGATTTTAGCAAAGGGACAAATATCTTGCCTTGGTTTTATGGAGTAGGATACCTGGATTTTCTGTGTTATGGTCAGCAGAGTGGTGAGAGTAGCTGATGACTTTAAGTTTGATTTATGGAAAAGGGAGGGCTAGACCCTGTCCCTTTCATAAATAAAGGTGCACCCAGCAAGGTTTGCTGGACCTGTGCTGATAGGACAAGAGAGAAGCTAGGAGGCAACAGGGCAGGGAAATGCCCTATCCATGAAGGTCTAGGAAAATCTACCACTCATACCATGTTCTACCTATTCCTGGCAACAACCTGCCGTTGAACAGCTTCTAAAACAAGCAAGCAAGCAAACAAACAAAAGCATCCTGCCATTTTCCTCTCCTGAAGTACACTCTGCATTTCCCATTCTTCCACCAGGGTGGGAGCTCTAGCTCTAGGCCCCATAACTAAAAACCGAGCAGCTGAAAATTTGGTATCTGGGAGGGAGGCTTTAAGTGGAGACCTTACTGCTTGAACACAAATGCCAGGACTGATAAGCTGTTGAGATCAAGATACTTCCAGGACAGAGGCCCGAGCCTATGTACAAGAATCCTAAAGAGGGTGCTGCATAGATCATAGTTCCTGCCCTGGAGGGGAGGGAGATGGGGTGCTTGGCTTGGAGGCTCTTCTATGAAGAATGCTGTTTTCACCTTCCCTAGAGGATGGTACAATTTTATGGAAGGCTCCTGAAACCCCTAATTCCTGCTGCTCCCTACTGCACCCTCCCACTCCCTGAAACCCACTTCAGCTAGTGAAACTATGCACGGGTTTCCCTGACATCAGCAGGGAAAGAAAAGCAGTTATAGTATAGCTACTGGCCAGGAACATTGCACCTTCTCCATGACTGTTACCCCTGTTAGCTTGCTTAGTTTCTTTGCAAAATAACACATTACCTATGCTGTACAGTTAACTGGGCTTCCAGGCCCACTATTGGCCAACACTACTGAAGCAGAAGTATCTAGGAATGATTTTTTTTCCTACACACTGCATTAAAGACTAAACCAGGTCCAATGTATTTAGAAAAAAGATGTGTGAGGTATTTTTGGTTTATTTTTGTCTGTTCAGAAGAGACTACTAAATAAACTGGATGAATCTCTTGTTCTCAGTGTATCTTCCATTTATTTATTTAATTTATTTATTTATTATGTATACAACATTCCTTCCATGTATGCTTGCATGCCAGAAGAGGGCACAAGATCTCATTATAGATGGCTGTGAGCCACCATGTGGTTGCTGGGAATTGAACTCAGGACCTCTGGAAGAGCAGTCAGTGCTTTTAACCTCTGAGCCATCTCTCCAGCTCCTCACTGTATCTTCTTTTAGAAAGCTATCTTGTATCAAGGTTTGAACTCCTAGGCTGACTTATGGGAGGCGAGGGCTCAATTCAGCTCTGCTGCAAGAACTTCTGGTGGTAAGGCCAGTCTTTATTGCTGGTTTTCCCTTACACTCATAAATTTCATTAATAGTATCCCCAATCCTTCCAACTTTTTTCTTGCTCTTTCCCTTATTAAGATCCTTTAAGAAATAAATTCCAAACTCAGTCTTTAAATTATCAGAAACATCCTATTTTTATTTATTTATGTTTGTGTGGGTGTACACTGTGGGCATCAGAGACAACTTCCTGGAGCCAGTTCTCTCCTTACACTATATGGGGTCTAAGGAGTCAAACTCAGGCTCTCAGGTTTGGCAGTAAGCACATTTACCCACTGAGCCAACTCTGTGGCTTGCAAATTCAGTTCTTCTTTTTAAAATTTATTTTACTTTACGAGTATAGGCATTTTGCCTGCATGTATATGTGTGTGTGTGTGTGTGTGTGTGCGCGCGCGCCATGTGCATGCTTGGTGCCATGGATCCCCTGGAACCAGGGTTACAGACAATTGTGAGCTGCCACATGGATGCTGGGAATTGAACTGTAGTCATCTAGAGGAGCATCCAGTGCACTTAACCTCTGAGCCATTTGTCCAGCCTGAAAATCCAGTTCTTAAATGGCAAGACTTACTAAATACTAGGACTCAGGAATCTGAAATCTGGCTCAGCTAATTCCAAGAGTCAAATTGATCTGGATCTGGGACACTGTCCCTTTTAGATGGTGATGTTTGAGTCCATTGCTTTTCTTTCACACTCAGAAATACTTTTTGGATGTTTTCCTTACACATCCTAAAGGGTATGGAAGCCCATTTTAAGCAGGAGGCATTTCTGTCCCCAGGTCTCAAAGTCATGGATTTCTCATCTATTCTTACCTATCATGAGCCTGAGAAAGTCGTGGTCCATATCCAACCCCCAATAGGCTGGCAAGAAGCAACAAGTTATACTCACTGACTCTCAGTCTTTGAGATGGAAGGACAAAGGGGACAGGGGAAAACTGGATCCCTCATCATTAATAAATTGACAAGTGAGCCATAAGAGATATTAAATGTACCAGATGTATGAAATAACCAAATCCCAAATCTGTAGTTCTTACACACTTGTGAGAAGCATTTAGCATGTGCTAATACAAAACAGGTCATTAACATATTCCAAAACACACAATCTGTGGAAAACACTAAAGGCAGGGAGTGAGATCTGTTCAAGAGTTCTGCTGTTTTCTGCATCTCAGTCATTCGACTCCAAACAGGCTGTTCCTTTTGATAAGTTGTTACCTTTTATTCTGAATTCGATGTCTCTCCTATTTCCTAGGCCAGCAATAGAGGATAATTAGCTGAGGCCTTTTTGCCAAAATACCTATGACAACCCACCCAGAGGAACCCTTACTTAATCTCAGACACCATTCTTACATCCTCTACTGAGACTAAGCTTCACTTTCCTATAACTCCCAAAGGAAAATAACAAACCAGGGATAAAAAGCGCAATAAGGTGAGAGGCTATCAGAAAGCTCTCAAGGTGAGATTAAGAAGACAAAACACAGCGCAAAATCAAAATTCCAAATCGGCATTTTATTTGTAAGTTCATCACGCAGCAATTAAGATATGTTGGGTCAGACAGACCTATTTTCAATTCCAGTTCTGCTGCTAGTCAGCTATGTGGCTTATTTACTCAACGTAAACTCTGATTTTCCTCACTTAAGAATATCTACTTTATATTAAAAAGTAGTTAGCATGTCTGATAATTGTAAATTAGTCCTTAAAAACTATTATGAATCATACCGATTGTTATTTGAATGTGTTATCACCGTATATATGATCAGTGCATAGTGAAAAATGACTAGAAGTAGTTATTAATCCACAACATATACTTACATCAAAGCATATTAAAGGATAGACGCATCAAAATATGAGGTTAGTATGGCTCGTTCAAAGGATGAATGTGAAGCGTAGGATGAGAGCTGCATGTCCAGACTGAGTGGAGCCACCTCTATACTAATCTACAAAACTTTCCCTAGGAGCAGGCTCAGTTTGTAAAATCAAGCCAGCCAGTCCGTGTCAGTTACCATGTGTCTGAAACTGTACTACATTACGGGAACGTGCAAAGAAATAAACACTTTCTACTCCCAAGAATCCTACAATTTAGTGGAAACTGGAAATATTCTAAAAGTATGAAGTTCTTAAGCCGATTCTAAGTTCAGTAACCAGAAAAAGAATGAAAGAGTTGGAGTCCTTGGCAAGAAACTAGTGAGGGTAGGGTGGAACGGGGTGGGCGGAGGGCAGATTCTGATTTAGGTGAAGGATGCTTGAAAAGAACGGGAGTTGAGGACAATCCGGGGTGATCGCACAGACGGATTCTGGTAGGAACATTCCTACCAAGGGTCAAAACCTGAGAACTATTTTAAGTTTATTTCCTTTCCATCTACATTTTTCACTCTCAGTCTTCCAAGTCAGTCCTGAGGGATGTAGGCAGCAGGTCACAGCTCACTTACTCTGTGCCGAGAGTCGGGAGCGCGGCGACACCGGTTACTAAAAACAAAACTCACCCAGCTCCGCAAGAGCTCAGCCACTCCGGGCTTTCCGGGCAGCGGAAGTGTGGCCAACGGGGGACCGGAAATCCCGCCTCCGCCGGAGGAAGCTGGGGGAAGCTAGACAGCCAATCCCGAGGAAGGTAATTGTTCCGGGGTGTGGGGGGCACGGAGAAGCCGCTCGAGGCCGGAAGTAGCGTGGGGGCGGGACGACGTGCCGGAAGTGCTCGCTCCCGGGTTGTTTCTGTTAGCAGTCGGGTGGAGGAGATGCTCCGGGAGACCGAGTGCAGGGAGTTGGAGGACGGTTAGAGAGCGGGCGGCGCAACGTGGAGCCGGGGCCGGGCGGCTGGGCCGCAGCCAGACCATGAGCTACACCAGGCACTGGGGGGAATGGTTCCTGAACCTGCGGGTACCCCCCGCCGGGGTATTCGGCGTGTCCTTCCTGGCCCGGGTCGCCCTGGTTTTCTACGGTGTCTTCCAGGACCGGACTCTGCTGGTGCGGTACACCGACATCGACTACCACGTGTTCACGGATGCCGCGCGTTTCGTCACGGAAGGGCGCTCGCCTTACCTGAGGGCGACGTATCGCTACACGCCGCTCCTGAGTTGGCTGCTCACTCCCAACATCTACCTCAGCGAGCTGTTCGGCAAGTTTCTCTTCATCAGCTGCGATCTCCTCACCGCCTTCCTCTTATACCGCCTGCTGCTGCTCAAGGGGCTGGGGCGCCGCCAGGCCTGTGGCTACTGCGTCTTCTGGCTGCTTAACCCCTTACCCATGGCGGTGTCGAGCCGGGGCAACGCCGACTCCATCGTCGCCTCCCTGGTGCTCACGGTCCTGTACTTAATAGAGAAGCGGCTGATCGCGTGTGCCGCGGTGTTCTATGGCTTCGCGGTGCACATGAAGATGTATCCGGTCACCTACATCCTCCCCATAGCGCTCCACTTGCGACCCGAGCGCGAAAGCGACGAGAGTCTCCGGCAAGCCCGCTACTCCTTCCAGGCTCGTCTGTACGACTTCCTGAGGAGGTTGTGTAGCTGGGCGGTGCTGCTCTTTGTCACGGTGGCGGGACTCACGTTTTTTGCCCTGAGCTTCGGTTTTTACTATAAATACGGTTGGGAGTTTTTGGAGCACACCTACCTCTATCACCTGACCAGGAGGGACATCCGTCACAACTTTTCTCCCTACTTCTATATGCTGTATTTGACGGCAGAGAGCAAGTGGAGTTTCACCCTGGGGATCGCCGCGTTCCTGCCACAGTTCATCCTGCTTTCAGCCGTGTCTTTTGCCTATTACAGAGATCTGGACTTCTGTTGTTTTCTTCACACATCCATCTTTGTGACTTTTAACAAAGTTTGCACCTCTCAGTACTTCCTTTGGTACCTCTGCCTTCTGCCTCTGGTGATGCCACTAGTGAGAATCCCTTGGAGAAGAGCCATAGTCCTCTTGATGTTGTGGTTTATAGGGCAGGCCTTATGGCTGACCCCTGCGTATGTGCTAGAGTTTCAAGGAAAGAACACCTTCCTGTTTATTTGGTTAGCGGGTTTGTTCTTTCTTCTGATCAACTGTTCCATATTGATTCAGATTATTTCCCATTACAAGGAGGACCGCCTAATAGAGAGAATCAAATATGACTGATGTGTGTTCTGAATCTTCTGCAACTTCTATTACATTCTCATTATTCTGTATGGACTGGGAAAGCTTCGCAAGTTTTTCCTCCCTGAACATTCTAAGGACTCTAATGAACGTTCCCTTGTTCCAATAGAAATGAAAACCAGTGTTGGCCTTCTACGTAAAGGAGACCCAATAATTGAGGTCCATCCTTTAGAAAGTCTTAGGACTCATCTGCTTGATGAGAAGTAAAGGTCCTTGTTTGACAGTCAGAAAGCCAATGAAGCTAGAAGATGCTCACATGTTTTTGAACAGTAGAGAAGTCGACGTAAGGTCCCTAGCATTGTTTGTTCCTGTTACACAGGGCCACTGTTGTCCCTTCAGCCCCCACCTTTCCTTTCTGCCGTGGTGACAGCTGCGGACATTTACAGAGTTCCCAAAGTACATTTTTACATACAAAATGTTAACACTACCATGTGTAGTTGGGAAAGTTTTAAATTTTTGTATTAAATGTCGGGGCTTAGAGATAAACAATCCAAAGAATTTAAATTGTGATCATGTATTTGTTTGTAATTTAGTTTTTCAGCATTAGTACTGTTGGTATTCGTTTTATACCAAAAGATTAAATTTAAACTCATCCGTTTTTAGACCTGAGTTTTTAAAAAAGAAATCGAACACTATTATAATATTTATATGGCTATCCTTTTTCTAATTGCTAAAAAGATTTTCATCTAGAATTTAAGCTGAGTATTGTCTGTTGTAAAGGTAGTAGACTTTAGGTGATAAAACCTAAAGTTTTGGGTAAAACCTCCTTTGCTCTATTCTGGTTTTATCACCTAAATTGTTACACTGTTGATAGATAAGGCATCGTCCATTCCTGGGAAGCTCATGTACATCCTGAGGGTTCACTGGTCTGGACGAAGAGTTACCAGGCATGTGAGGAAGTGCAGAGACGCAGTCTTGCTGGGCAGGTGCTTTCACTTATCACTGACATTTCCTGGGGGGGACGTACTTTCTCAGCTGTATGAATAAGCATCCTAAAATATTGTTAGAAAAGCTAGAGCCCATCTAAGCTGAGGCTTCTTAACGTTCAAAGATCTAGCAGCAGATAGTGTGATTTTTGTGATCATGATTTAAGAAAACCAGTAAATTGTTTTTCAGACTTAAAAACACAACAAATTTCTGAAAACAAATATTGCTCCAGAAAAGTTGTTATGTCAGGGCAAGCCTAAAAAGTGTTTGAGGATAAAATATTTATAGGCAGGTTATAATTAGAAATTCTATTACTGACAGCATTTATTTGCTGGACTTCTTTTGGGATTTGCTCTTAGAGGAATAGGTGGCTTTTCTTTGGCTGTCTATGTAAGAAAGCAGTAGTTGTAGAAAACAGTGACCTTTCCTGAAACGTCAAGTTCCATATACCTCACTAGCTCATAACTTAACAGTTTAAGTAGTGGCCTCTCCAATTACAGCACATGAACTTTTAAAAATTACTATTATGGGGCTTGAAAGCTGGGCCTCAAGCATTCTAGGCATGTACTCTCCACTGAGCTATATACCCAACTCCAAAGGGATTTTTAGAGTGAAAGTTTTGTGGAAGGAAAGTGTAGTTTGTGTGTTTGTAGAGGCCTGACTTTTGTCATTAGACAGTCTTAGTCCAGGCAGGCCTCAGACTGACTTCATAGGCCAAAGTAACCTCTAACTCCTGAGCCTCATGGCGCTACCTCCCAAGAGCTGAGATCACAGTCCTGTGCCACTGTGCCTGGCTCAGAGATTCTTTATCAAGGAAATGCAAGTGTTTCTTAAGAGTTGCAGAAAATATTTTGCTTTTTATCTGCTGCAAAACACTTATTTTTTTTATTACTTGTTCTATGTGTATTGGTGTTTTGCATGTATGTCTGTGCACCATGTGTATTCCTTGTGCCCAAAGTGCCCAGAAGAAGGCGTTGAATTTCCTAGAATTAGAGTTACACATAGTGATAAGCCACCATGTGGGAGTCCTCTGGAAGAGAAGCCAGTGCTCCTAACCACTAAACCAACTCTCGAGCTCCCTGGTGCAAAATAGCTAATAAATGGAGAAATGATTTGATCTGGTCTCTTGGATTTTACTTTTGCATTGCAACTTTTAAAATTTTTATTTGGGGAAGAAGCATAAATACCATGGCCTGTGTATGGAGGTCAGATGCACCTGAGACATCAGAGGAATGCTTGTTAGGTAGTTGACCCTCTTTCCACTGTGCTGGCCCTGGGGGTCAGACTTGGGTTGTTAGGCCTGTCAGCAGGTCTTTTCACGCTGAGCTGTCTGATTGCTTTAGCTTCCTTTCATTGATGATAGCTGTTGTTTCCGATTAGTCCTGGAGTAGTACCTTAAAAATGTGTGGCTCTTTGGCTTATTTTCTGCATAATTCTCATGTCTACTCCCTGCAGTATCTTTACGCCACTGTAGCAAATGCCTCATGTAAAGCAACTTGTTGAGAGAAAAGGTTTATTTGGGGTCATGGACTTAGAAGTTTCAGCTTGAGGTTGGTTGGCCGTGTTGCTTCAGGCCTGTAATGAGGTAGCATATTGTGGCAGGGAGCACATGCTAGAAGCAAATTATTCACTTCATTGCGGGGGCAGAAGAAGGAGAGGAGGAGACAAGGGTTTTTCAGTGCCCTTTGAGAACACACCCTAGTGCCTTAAAATCTCCCACTGGGCATGGCCTAAAGCTTCCACAGCTTCCCAGTAGTGCCTTTGTGAGGAGAGTTAGACCCGTCCTACAGCATCGCAGTGAGACTGACTTACAAGCTTTACTCATTAAAGAAGAACGTTTCCCCAGGTAGGCTGTGTCCTAAACAGAGCACTGTATGTTTTCTTCTGGAACTGCCTTTTTGATCTCCAAAATGTCCTTAAAGGCCTCAAGGTAAATTCCCTAGATTAGGTTCATTATTCTCTTTGTTTTGTTTTGTTTTTTGTTGCTGCTGTAGGAGATCCTTAGCCCAGGCTGGCCTCAAAGTTGCTGTGTAACAGAGGTTGGCCTTGAAGTCATTAACCTCTTGAATCTACCTCCTGAGTACTGGGGTTAGCAGGTGTGCTGGTTGTTTAGTTTCTTTGGAAAAGCTGTGATAATCATCCACTACTGCCCAACTCAGCGAAAGAATTCTTAAAACCATAGATCACAGTTACCAACTTCTTACCATCTGGATTTTTTTGAGTAATGTGCTTCATAAGTTGCATAAAACTTGTCATTTGGTTAATTTATGGCTGAATATATTGTGTTTTTAATATATTGCCATCTGTGCTATGAGTTATGAGTAGAAAGGAAAAATAGGAAAAATTCTAGTTGTGGTCTTTAAATGAGATCTCTTGTCATTCCCCTCATGCTTTGTTCTTACTTTTGTGTGTATGTGAGTGTGTGTGTGCATGCAAGTGTGCATCATCCTTGGTTGTCATTCCTCAAGCACCATCTACTTTGTTGTGTTATTATTTTTTGGAGCTGTCCAGGTTGGCTATGTTAACAGTCAGCAAGCACTAAGAATCTGCCTGTCTCTGTTTTGGCAGCACTGAGATTCTAAGTAAATGTCACCATACCTGGCCTTTTTTATTTTTTTTCTTTAAACATTAGCCCAATAACCCTTCCTTTGCCCAGTCAAAAACAGAATTGGCAGCTAAGTAACCTCTTTCATAACAGTTGAACACATACTTTTGTAAACACTTCTGTCTCCCTTCTAAGAACCCCTCTCCCCACCACCACCACCACCGCCACCACACACACACACACACACACACACACACACACACACACACACACACACACACACACACACACACACACAGGGTTTCTCTGTGTTTCCCTGGCTGTTCTGGTACTCTGTAGACCAGGCTGGCCCAAACTCGCAGAGATCCTCCTGCCTCTGCCTCCCGAGTGCTGGGATTAAAGGTGTGTGCTTGACTAGAAAACAAGTTTATCGTCTTTGTGTTTTATGGCAAACTTTGTAGATGAAAGGAAATACATCTTGGGGATCTTAATAGCCATCCTTTCCTCACTCAGTGACAATAGTTGCTTAATTGGTTTTGTATTGTGATGATGGTTTTTCATGGTTAATCAAGTTAGAGTACTGCTCTGCCACAGCTTAAGCTTTATGACAGCACTTGTCTAACAGAGGAGTAAAGTGTTGTAAAGATTAAATGACTTGGTAATAAATGACAAAACTAGAATTTTAAGTGAATTCTTCCGACTAAAATAACATGCCCTTTTCACTGTGTTTTAGATTTTTCAGAGTGCCCAGACCTAGCAGATGATTTCTGCAAAATAAATGGATCAGACTTAACTATGGCAGGTGTCTTAATCAATCAGTTTGACTTTCCTCATGTGTATTTGTGTAAGGGCAGTTCTTCAGCTCTACCAAGTCTCTCTCCCTCTTCTCTCTCTCCTCCCTCTCCACCCCCCTCTCTGTAACTGTTTTATGTGTATGAGTGTTTTGCAGACTTGTATATCTACATGTGTATGCTTGGTGCTCCTCAGTCCAGAAGGTGTTGGATCCTCTGGAAATGGAGTTACACATGGTTGTAATGTGATGGGCAGTGAACTCATGTCCTCTGGGAGAACAGCAAGTGCTCTTAACCACCAGGCCCCACCTCTACCCCATTTCTGTTCTGTTCTCTCCCCCTCTCCCTCACCCCCACCCCTAGAGAAACCACCAGACTGAGTGCCCTAGTAGCTGCTCCAGTTCATTCTCATTAGTGGTTTCCATCCTCGCCTGGGTTAATTTTCTTGACTTTAGTAATTCTGACCAGAGTGAGGACCGATCACATTGCAATGTGAATTTGTATAGTTAGACAACCGTCCTAGGCCAATTAAGAGAGCCTGAATCTGCTGAGGTTTAGATCTTGAACAGTATCTTCACATCTAGGTAAATTGTTTTCCCTCTGTAAGATGGGGATGAAGATATAATCAGGAAATTGCTTGGAAAGAGTTAAATTAAGCTGGACATAACAGTGCACGCCTTTGGTCCCAGCACTTGGAAGGCAGAGGCTGGCAAATCTCTTGAGTCTGAGGCCAGCCTGGTCTAGATAGGGAGCTCCTGGACAGCCCGAATCACATAGTGAGGCCCTGTCTTTAATAAGCAAAAGTTAATATGCCCAGCGTTCTCATGCTGGGACAGAACAAGATGCTAAATATTGAAAGTAAATATGTAAAGAAAAAAAGCATTAAAAAATACTCGAATCTTCCAGTAAATGGGCTAATGAACTGAATAGTAGTTCTCAAAAGAAGAAGCAAACTGATAATAAACACCTAAAGGGAATGCAAGTTAAAACTACTTGAAGTTTGTCCTCACTAGTCAGAATGGCTAACGTGGAGAAAATTAACCCAGGCGAGGATGGAAACGGCGAGCAAGAGTCAACTGGTGCTACTATGGGCATCAGTGGTGGTTTCTCAAAATACCACAAAAATACAGCTACCATATGGACCAGCCCAAAGTTGAATTTAAGTTCTTCCACAGAGGTACCTGTTCATTTGTGTTTATTGCTGCTCAGTTTACAACTACATAAGAAGTATGACCAGTGAATAAAGAAAAGGTGATACATACACACCTGAGTTTTATTCAGCCGTTATGACATTTGCAAGGGTAAGGACTGAATTGGGATTATACATATATATTATATGTATATGTATGCACATATATACATTAGATGGTGGGGTGAGAGGAATGGATTATTCTAGAGTTCCAAAGGAGATCCAGCCTTAAAGCTTTGTAGGTGTTTGCTTTTTGTTAAGCCTTCTTAAATGAGCATCAAAGAGATGGGTTTTGTTATGGTATTTTCATACGGGCTTTTTGTGGGTCTTTCTCCCGGGCCCTTTGCTGTTGGTCTCCTCCCAGTATCCCTTCTACCTTCATATCACTTTTCTTTTATAAAAGTTTTTTTGGTCTTTTGATATGGTCTTACTATGTAGCTCTAATAGCTCTCTCTGGCTGTCCTGGGACTCACTCTATAGACCAGGCTGTCCTCGAACCCCCAGAGATCCACCTGCCTCTGCTTCCCAAATGCTGGGATTAAGATGTGCGCTGCCACGCCTGACCCTTATGTCACATTTCTACTGCCCTTCTTTTCTCCCCTTCAGAACCTTCCTTTAAGCTGCTCCCCTCCATTATGGTCCGTCCGCCTTCTTCTTTCATGACTCTTCCCACCCACTCACATGCATAATTAAAATCTAGGCTCTGCATTATGAGAGAAAACATAACTTCCAGTCTATCCTTTTTCTTGAAAATGCCATGATTTCATTTTTCTAATTTGTGTGTACCTGGGAGTGGAAATAGCTGGTTTTATGGTATGTGTGTGTGTGCGTTTGTATTTGTGAGTGTGCAAGGAGCTTGGATTTATATAACACAATTATGTGACTTCCTGTTTCTATAAACTCCCTTTTCATCTTGACCTAGAAGGTAAGTAGTTATATGTACAAAGTAACAGATCCTTCACATGCTGGCTCAGGCTGGATAGATTTGTACTTCTGTATCCCCACCATACGTTAGCTGATTTTTTTGTTGTTGCTTTTTTTTTTTAAAATATATTTTAAGACAGGGTCTCACTATGTAGCTCTGGCTGCCTTGGAATTCACTCTATAGACTGTTGGGAGCAGTGAACCCTGGTGTAGGAGGTCCTTACTATGTGGTTATTTCGGGTGTAAGCTAGCCGGGTGGCCGGGACAAACAAAGGGACCCTATCTCCATCAACAGAACCCCAAAATCCTGAATTTCTCATAAACAACTTGTTTTCCTCTGCTCTGAGACAGCCTGCAGCTGTTCTGAGCACGAGAGCCTCGGGAATTCCTGATGGCAGGGGAGTGATTTCTGGTGGGTTTGGCTGGGGCATGGCTATCCCTATGTAAGCTGCCCCTGAACACAATAAAGGAGGCATTCTTGGGGCATTCCTGTCTCAAGGATGACCTTGTGTGTGTGTGTCTTCGTGTGTTTCAATCTCCAGGCCCTTGCCCGGCTCGCAAATGGTCCTGTAGTGCAGGTGCCGCAATACAGGAGTAGTACCGTATTGTCATGTAGTACAGGCAGACGGTAGTAGACCAGGCCGGTTTTAAACTCGGAGATCTTCCTGTCTCTGCCTCTCGAACGCTGGGATTAAAGGCGTGTGCCACCACCAACCAGCACTAATCAGTGGAGGTTTGGTGGGTGCCTCCAATCTACAGAGCACTTTTCTCCATTGTGTTGTGAGGGGCAGGGGTCATTCAAAGGCCAGTGTTCTGTAGACAGAAGCATGTGTCCTCCGCCTGGGTCAGGCGCATCACAACAGCGTGAGCATGTGTTCAGCACCGCTGCAGCAGAGCCGTTCATTTCGTCAAAACGCATTCATATTCATTATCCCGAATAAAAACCAGGCTGAATGGCAATGTTTCTAGCTGTGCAGACACTCTGCTAATTGCTATGTCTGCTATCTAGAATGAAATGACACTTACAGCGACTATTTAAAATAATTTGGAGCATGAGTATTTGAAGTTTAGTTCCTTTCACAAAGGAAAATTTTAAGCTTCTTTGCTCTCCATTCTTTTGGCAGTTATTTATAGATCCTGGCCATGTGTCAAATATGGCAATAGATGAGTCAAATATTCTGCTTTTAAAGAGTTACCAGTAGCATTAGAAATGCATTCTACTAATAAAATGTTATGTGAGACCCCATTAAGTTCCATAAAAATACTGTGGTTTTTAAAATAAGGGTGGGTGGGGACTTGGGATGTTCCTATGTTTATTTTACAAATTAAAAAGTTCTCCTCAGAAAAAAAGGGACTTTCCAAACTAAAGGACCAGTTAATGCAAGGCCAGAGTTGGACCCCAGCACTTCTGATTCTAGTTCTTTATTTTTTAAATTATTTTCCAAGTTTCTCTTAATGCTACATGAAGATGGCTGATTACACAGGAAAATACCATTTGTGTAGTAAATGCCATTCATCTGACCAGAGTTTGACCCTCAGGACCCAAATACTACAAAGAGAGTTGACTCATGAAAGCTGTCATCTGACCTCTGCATATGCACTGCAGCATATATGCCATCCCAAATAAATCTGTTAATAAATTACTAAAAGCATATATGCTTTGCTCAATGTCCAAATAGTAGGACTCTTTAGTAGGACTCGAACTGTGGTCCTCTGGGGCTTTCATCACTTCTTCCTCTGGGGAGCATTTAGCTATGGACAGAAGATGATCCCCTGGGTTCTAGAAAGCTGGAAGGACAGGGAGAAATTGTTCGGTGATTCATACAGTGGGTACTAGGTGCCAACTTCGGTATGTATTCAGATAGGCTCGGGATACAGATGGTGAAAATAACAGTTCTGCCTTTCAGTCAGACAGGGGCGACTGATGGAAAGGTGACTGTAGCTCACAGATCCATGGTTGGGAGAAAATGTGTATGTGGTTCACCCACCCTTGGTCTGGATTAGGCTAGTGTAGAACCTGGGATAGCTAAGTAGTGAGATGTTATAGCTTTCCTTTAACACTGGATAAATACCAGTGGCTGAAAAAAAATTTCCTGCTTGAAATCTCTCAGTGATTAAACACACCTATGGTGGTTTGAGTGGAACTGGCCCCCATAAACTCATAAGGCGTAGCACCAGTAGGAGGCGGGCCTTTGTTGGAGTGGGTGTGTCACTGTGGAGGCGGGCTGTGAGGGCTCATATATGCTAAGCCACGCCCAGTGGTTCAGTTCAACTTCCAGTTGCCTCTGGATCAAGATGTAAGGACTCTTCAGCTCCAGCACCACGTCTGCCTGCATGCTGCCTTGCTTCTCGCCATAACGATAATGGACTGTAACTAATAAGGACTATGAACTGTAAACAAGCCACCACAATTAAATGTTTTCCTTTATAAGAGTTACCATGGTCATGGTGTCTCTTCACAGAACTGGAAACTGTATCTAAGACAATACCTTTTTAAAAATTATGATTTTTTTTGTTGTTTTGGTTTTTCGAGACAAGGTTTCTCTGTGTAACCATCCTAGCTGTTCTGAAACTCACGTCTCAAACTCACAGAGATCTCTGCCTGCCTCTGCCTCCTGAGTGCTGGGAAAGGCAGGTGTCACCACTGCTTGGCCATCATGACTTTTTATAAATAATTTATTTTACTTTATTTTTATGTGCATTGGTGTGAAGGTGTCACAGATACCCTGGAACTGGAGTTCTAGACAATCATGAGCTGCCATGTGTTTGCTGGGAATTGAACCTGGGTCTTCTGGAAGAGCAGCCAATGCTCTTAACCACTGAGCCATCTCTCCAGCCCCATAAATATGACCTTTAAAAAACACTTTCTGAGGCAGCCTCCTGTAACCTAGCTTGGTCTTGAACTCACTATATCGCCAAGGATCTTCCTGACTCCTGATCCTCCTGCCTCAACCTCTTGAGTGCTTCAGTTCTAGGTATGTGGCCTATAGCAGCTTTATACATACTGATGATTGAACCTGGGGCTTTGCGCATGCTGGTGAGCACTCTACCAACTAATCCAGTGCTCTTTACGTGGCCGTTTATGATTGGCTCTTTCCTGTTCCGCTTCATCTACCTCATCCCAACCACCTTACTAAATTTTACCACCTCTTCCTGCTTCTAAAACATCTGCTGCTCCTGTGGCTAAAAGCCCTTCTTGTGTCTCGCCAGTTCATGTTTTATTTAAGGGTGACCTTGGCAAAGCTCTCTCTGGCCCAGCCCTTCTGTTTTACAGTGTGGTCATCTTGTACTATAGTTTCAGTGTGTGACTATACCAGCTAGGCCGTGAGCTCTGAGCTCTGTAGGGACTGGGGATATTTTTTACTGCGATTATTTTCCAGAGGTTTCACAGACCCAAGCAAAGATGGGCGGGAGTAACCAACATCGTTGAGCTACTGGGGTGTTCCACTTACTGCCAGGTTTGTGGAATTGAGTTATACAGAGTCTGTCAAGGGGGAGCTGGGGACAGTTGAGTCCTTCGAACAGTGTCCATGGTGGCAGCTGGGAAAAGGAAAAGAAAGCAGTTTCTTAGAGCCTGTCATTTCTAAATGCCATCGGTGTCTGCCTAATTTTCCAAGGTAGAAGTTGATAATCACTTCCTGTTCCTTCTCCTACTACCCGCCCCATCTAATCAGTCACTAAATCCTGTCAGTTCTACTCTTTAATGTCCCCAGAGCCTGCTGGCGTCTTGCCATGGCCGTTGCCAGTCCTCCAGTGCAGGCCCTCATTATCTCTCCTCTGGAATCGATAGCTCTGACTGGTCTTGCTTTCTGTCTCTCTTGCCCTTCACTCCACCTCTCATTTATCCTCCCCACTGCTGCCACCATCTGCTTTCTAGAGCACATCTGTTCCTGTCACCATTCTGATGAAAGCCTCCTAGGAGGCTTTGTGACCTGCGTGAAGTCCAAATGCCTTGGCACCAATGCCCCCCACTCAGCCTCACTCTGGCTCACCAGATAATGCAGTTGTCTGAAATGACCCCACTGTGAAGCCCCTCACTTGTGCTATTTCTCTGCCAAGTGGGCTGTCTTACCTCCTGGCTTTCGGATTGGGTGCCACCCATTTTTCAAGGCCTAACTCACAGGCCTCTTGAGTTATGAAAATTGAGCTCATACGGAGAGGTTAACTATCAAGGAAAAAAATAGCTGTAAGACTCAGTAAGTAATACTTTATATTTAGATTGGGCTTTTGTTTCTTTCAAAGTAGATTAACTCCTGAGGACAATTTGTGTGCATGCATGTGTGCAGGAGTGTGTGTGTGTGCACGTGTGTGTACACTCATGTTAGCAAGTGTGTTAAACAAGTGCAGCAGGACTGGGAAGGAAGCAAGTGTTTGCTTTTCATGGCTCCTTTCATTTAATTCAACTGCCAAAATAATTTTTTAAGGCATGTTATTTGTTGACCAAACAAACAAACAAAAAAACTCAGAGATAATAACTCCAAAGCTAAAGGCACTGGTTAAAAAAAAAAAAACAACAACAACAATCCATCCAGTTTCTGACCTGCATGCAGTTTTATGATTCTTTTTCTTTCTCATCTACCTTATCTTTCTTCCTTCCATCTTTCTGCTCCCTACCCTTGCATTCCAGAAAGCGCCAACATTTTCAAACTCTTTTCTAATTAGAAGGTAGGGACAGTCTATAAGAAGCTGCAGGTTTCAAACTGCCACCTCTGGAATCTGGGAACAAGGCCAAAAATGTCACCCTCTGAAACTGACAACAAAAAGTCGATGCGATTAATCACTATGCTAACCTTCCCAGGTAATAACCCACCTAAGGAATTCTTGCTAAGGCTGCTGCTGATAGGCTTTGGCTGTTTTGTAATCTCCGCTAGTGCCCGAGAATGTCTCCCTAGCCAAGGGGACCATTTAAAAAGCAGAGGTAAACTGTAATCTAGGAAATTAGGAGTGTTTATCCTGGGGTTATTCTAATGGGGGAAGCAGTTAATGTCTTCTCCTGTGACTGCCTCTAAGTGTTGGAGGAGGAGAGGGCTTCAGTTTCTGTTGTTGGTTTTCATGAGGGTAATGAACCCCAGGAGGGAGAAGCTAGGTTTGTTTGAACAATTTCTGACTGCAGAGGTGTGGGTGAGTCATTGCGAGAGGAAGGAGGGGGATCAATAGTGGTGTGGGATGTTAGATGCTGTTATAGTTTAGACGTTCCGCCCACCCAGTTACTAAAGGTTCAAGTGTTGGAGCCCTGGTTTTCTGTGGTGGTGGGATGTGGTCCTGACCATAAAGATGGTGACTAGGGAAGGTCTTAGGTCATGGGGTACACTCTTGGTAGGAACTGTGGGGACCCCCTTTCCCGCCAACCTCTTTGGCTTTTACTGTGTGACTTCCCTCATTTACCTACATTCTTGGCATGATATGACATAGCTGAAATGGTCATCAAAGCTGAGCCAAATAAACACTTTCTCTTTGTATAGTTAGTTTGTCTTGAGTATTTTGTTGTAATGACCCAAGCTGGAGTAATATAGCTGGGGATGTGGTTATTAATCGAATCCCAATTTTATGTACATATGTCTTTATTTTTCCCTCTTAGGACAATGTATGTTGCAGTCATCAAAAGAATTCCCGGCCTCTTTAAGGCTGAGCCCTTGCTCTGGTGGTTAGGGTTACTGGGGACAATGAAATAGAAGAGAATATGGGAAAGACATAGACATTAGCTCCTCCTTGGAGAGAGAAGATGCCTCTTTAGAGCTCAGATTTACTGGCTTTGCATGCACAGGGCCCTGTTGTGTATACAGAGAGAGTTCCCAATTCTCTCACAAAAACTGTGAGTGGGTGGAAAATGAACTGAGAGCAAACTCTGAGAGAGAACAGGAATCCAGCCTGAAGGTTGCAGAAAAGTATGGAAGGGTGCTGAGGGGACTTGGAGAGGAAGCAGGTGTGAGCTCATGCACATGAATGTAAACACATGCACAAACATGTACATATTAAATTGTTCCACATGTGCCAACATTAATGCTGAGTTTAGATTTCATAGATGCTCTGGGGTAGCCCATAGTCATTGGTAAGAAAAGAGCTCATGAGACTTAACCCTAGATAACAGATAATTAGATTAGTTAATATGGGGTCCCTTTTAAGGCCTTGTAGATTGTAAATTACAGAACCCAACTTTAGCTAAAAGACTATGGGGCAGTTAATTACCTCTAAAGAAAGACATGAACGAACAAGTGTGGGAAAGAAAAAATTGAGCAGTTTGTGGAATTCCACAGCAGGTGACAACCTCTAGGGATCCCCCAGTCTCTAGTTTTTGATCTTCACTTTAAATTTTCAAGAGTAGAGTTAACTGTTGGGGCTGATCTCAGAAAAGATCACCCCAGCTACTGACCACACTCATGACCATTACTAGCTTGGAGTGGGTATCCTTTTTTGAAAATGATGGGAGACCAGTATGCAGGTACCCACATCTTCAGATTATGGGTTTCACACTGCAGGAGCTCAATGCACTTTCTTCCTTTTTGTTTTTTAATTGAAAACATATTTTTTTCATATGATATAGTCAGATCACAGTTTTTCCTTTCTCATCTCCTGTTGGAGGCCAGCTTCGACAAAAATGCCACTTCCCAGGGTAGGGGCATGGGGATTAGAAGAGTAGTAAAGGGCATGAAGATGCAAGTGAAAATAATGAAACAGAAGCATAGGATAGTACCGGGAGGGAATTTCAGTGCATACTGAAATTCACCTGTATTTAATTTTCCATACACTTTCATACCCCAATACAACAGGGATGAGAAGACAAAAGACTGCTTTAACATGATACAAAGGACAACCAGAACAGTTATTTGCTTTAATACTTTGAGACATCAAGTCATTAGCATTCTGTTGTTTAGGCAGTGAACTCATCCTAGACCAAGTATCCTGAAGGGAGTAACTCCCAAGGTCAAACCTTCAAATTCAAAAGAAGGAGCTAAAGAATTCTTCAATATCCTGACCATTGGTCAGGGTGGAATGGATCTACCTGTATGGGCCATCTTAGTATCAAAAAGACCAAGTAACCACACCCTAGGTCAGGGTGTGTAGCCACACTGTTGTCATCAACTTTGAACAAGCTAAAACTCTCTGACCTTCACATTTTTGGGCTTCCATGTCCTCCTAGATCCAATCTCTACCCCCCCATCCATTCAACTCAGTCTTCTTTCTCTCTCTCTTTGGAAAACCACAGGCATATAAAAAACAAAGCAGAATAGACAAAAATAATCAGAAAACAAAAGAAAGAACATGAGAAGCACATACAGAGACATGCGTACAAACGAGAAGCACATATACACAGAGACATGCGCACACACATGTTTGATTGCTGGGGCTTCACCCCAGCCCCCGGCATCTGTTTTTGAATGTTGGGTGGAAAACTCCATTTCAAGCCACCTCCTTTATGAGTGGCCACAGTCCAAACTCCACCTTCAAGAAAACCTACCAAATGGTGACCCCCCAGGGAAGGTCAAGACCATTCCCACAGGCTATTTAAACTGTCCCCCAGAGAACAAACATGTGGCCTCCCCTTTTTCCTCTCTGGTGGTTGTTCCAGTTTTCCTCCTCTCCTCTCTGTGTTTTCCAGGGGCCACCTGGGAGCGTTGGCATTCATTAAACCTAGGCATCTTCTAATTCTGTTTGATTTGGTCTGATTGGGATTATTGTGTTGGTGGAGAGGTTTGTCGGTCAGAAAATACTTAATGTTTGGAGGTCCCACCGAGATACACATACACACAAAGACATACATACAGACACACACACACATACACACAGAAGCATATGGAAAGTTCAAAAAACACAAAATTAGAAAATACATACTATGTAAGCAAAAGACTAGTGAGTTAAAAATGCCCAGACAGAGCATTATAAGACAAAAAAATCTACAAAAATACCACTGAGTTTTTTTTTTTTTTTTTGTGTGTGTGTGGGGTCTGCCTTATGTGTGGTTTGTATACTCAGTGAGTCTCCATTAGAGAAAACTAATTTTTCATTTATGAAGTTATCAATTAGACATAGCTTATTGGTTAGGGGTTGGGGATTGTGTCTGTTTCTCCCTTTCAGTGCTGGGACCCCATCTGGCTTGGACCTGTGCAGACCCCGTGGATGCTGCCAGAGTCTCTGTGGGTTCATATGTCCATCAGTCCTGTTGTATCTGGAAGGTCCTGTTTCCTTGGCGTTTTCCATCCCCACTTGCTTTTACAATCTTTTCACCTCCTCTTCTGAAAGGTGTCCTGAGCCCTGAGGGAGGGACTGGATGGAGACTCCCGTTTAGGACTGGGTGTTCCAAGGTCTCTCACTCTCTGCACTTCGTCCAGTTGTAAGTCTCTGCATTTGTTCCCATCTACTGCAAGAGGAGGCTTCTCTGATGATGGCTGAGCAAGACACTGACCTATGGGTATAGCAGAATGTCAGTGGGAGTCATCATGTTGCTACATTCGTTTAGTAGAACAATAGTGTTTGGTTTCCCCCATGTGGTTCTTGGCCACCCAGAGTTAAGCATGGGTTCTTTCCCATGGCATGGGCCTTAAATACAATCTGATATGTGGTTGGTTACTCCACAACTTTTCTGCCACTGTTGCACCAGCATAGGTAGGCAGGTTGCCATTGTAGATCAAAGGGTTTATAGCTAGGTTGGTGTGTAGTATTCTCTGGTAGCATCAATGCAGTTTCTTAATTTCTACAAAAAACTCCCTGATTGCTAGCCACTTGCACTTTCTCTTTTGAGAACAGAGTCCAATTCATTTGCCTATTTATTGATTAGGTTATTTGTTCTGTTGATGTCTATAATTTTTTTTAATTCTTCCTATAAAAAATGTGAATGGCCAATAAATACATGAGAAACTGTTCATCCTTCTAAACCATCAGGAAAATCAAGTCCAAACGACATCGAAATCCTGTCTCACTCTGGTCAGAAGGTCTATCATGAAGAGAATGCACTGAGCAGATGGCTCAGAGGGTAAAGGTCTTTAATGAAACACTAACTGCACCAGCCTGATGACTTGAGTTTGGTTCCTAGGACCCATGTAAAGGTAGAAGGAGAGGACCAACTCCACATACCTCTGCATGCTGTGGCAAATGTGCATCATCATTATCAAATCTCAAAAGAAAACAGAATACAAACACAGGCGAATACATGTGGAGGGGAAAAGAACCCTTATATACTGTTGGTGGGAACATAAATTAGCCCAGCTGCTATGGGAATCATGGGTGTTCCTCAAAACACTAAAAATAGAACACCCATACAGTTCAGCTATACCATCTGCTCCTTGGCATCCGCCAGGACTCAGAGTCTGTGTGTCATTGAGATACCTGCACAGTCATGGCTTTTACAGCCTTGTTCACAATAGCTGAATTATGGAACCAGCCTACATGTCCATAAACAGATAGACGGGTAAAGGAAGTATGGGGTATATACACAGTGGCCTTTTGTTTAGGCACAAAGAGGAAAGGAATCATGCTGTTGGGAGGAAAATGGACAGAACTGGAGCTCATGTTAAATAAGCCAGACTCAAAACCAGAAATACTCTGTGTTGATTAAAAACCAACCAACTAACAAACAATCATGAAAGCTGAAGAAAGTGCTATCAGGAGAAGAAAGAGGAACCCTGGGAGGTGGGATGGACATTTAGGAGACCGTGGGATGGGGCTGTGTGAACATTATCAAAGGACACTAGGTACATATGCAAAAATGTCATGTTGAAACCCCATTTTTGCACAATTAAGTTTTGCTTTAAAACTCACTAATTAACAGAGAGAAAGGGTGGAAAGAGGGAGAGTGGGAGACAGATAGAGAGGGAGGGCTAAATCCTAACTGCTAAGTTGCCAGGGAGGATCAAAAACACCCCTAATTAATGGAGGCAATTCCTTGGTTTCAGAAGGCCAGTACAACAGCTAACTCTGCTCTTAGAATTATAAAACCTAAAGATAGAAAAGTAGAGACAGGAGGTCACGGGAGCTGGTGGTCTGCTGCTGAGGTTCACAAACCATCCAGTTTTGGCCTCCCGTTCCTTCTTGCTTCTTTCCTTCTCCGGACCTAACCAGCCCTCCTTAAGTGAGTTCTTAGGCAGAGGTGTGGAGAGATCACCTTTGGAAAGTGCAGCAGCATTCTGGGAAGAGGAACCTGACTTTCCAGAAATGGGAAGAAAGCCCTGGGCCATAAAGAACGACTAAGGCAGGAGTGAGGCTTGACCTACCTCACCTTGTTGCCTGTGGGACATGGGACATGGCGAGCAATTCAGGCTTGTTTTGTTTAGTTTCTTCTCATGTATAATAGAAAATCACTGGAGAGATTTAAGTAGAAAAGAGTTCTGTTTTTCATGAGGCCCTACTCCCAGATGAGCTATAGGCAATTATGCCTGCAGTTAGAGAGAGAGAGAGAAAGAGAGAGAGACTGATTCAATCTTTCCCTTTGATGAGCCTCCTTACGGTTATCCAATACCAATTGGTCATCTCTGAAACCCATGTATGAGCACACTAAAGGGACTCAGAAGGTTGTAGATATATTTAACACTCTGGGGGCTTGGGAGACAGCTCAGTGGATCAAGTGTTTGCTGCACAAGCATGAAGATAGGCGTTCAGATCCCCAGCATCCATATAAAACCTGGAAAAGTGTGTTAGCTACCTGTAATCCCAGCATTTGGGAGGCAGAGACTAGTAATCCCTGCAAAGAGCTGGGCAGCCAGATCAGGTGGAACTGGAGAGCTCCAGGTCTAGTGAGAAACTTTGCTTCAATAAACTGGAAAGCAGTTGAAGAGGACATCTAACATCAGTTTCAGTGCTGTGGGACAATGGTCTGCACCCTGTCACTTATATTGTATTGTTGTAATAAAATGCTGATTGGCCAGTAGCCAGACAGTAAGTATAGGCGGGGCAATCAGGCAGGAAGTAGAGACAGGGTGACGAGAACAGGAGAATTTTGGGAAGAGGAAAAAGTCAGTCTGCCTTTGACACAGAGGAAGCCAGATATAGAGGAAGCAAGATGAGAATGCCTCGCTGATAAAAGGCAGCAAGCCACATGGCTAACACAGACAAGAATTATGAGCTAATTTAAGATGTAAGAATTAATTAATAAGAAGCCTGAGCTAATAGGCCAACCAGTTTATAATTAATTAAGCCTCTGTGTATTTCTTTGGGATGAACAGCTGCAGGACCAGGCAGGACAGAAATCCCTTGTTAACACTTCAGGCATTCACATGATGTGCACACATGTACACTCACATCCCCACACATGTGTACACATACAGACTCAAACATGCATATACACATGGAAGCACACAGCACACATACCATCCTGGAGCTGAATATAATGCCACATACTTATAATCCCCACATTCAGGAGGTTGAGGCAAAATGATTTCCTGGGCTATATAATGAGATGTTGTCTAAATAAACCAAAACCAAACCAGACCAACCAAACAAATAATAAAACAACAAAATGGGATGTAGTTCAGTAGTAGAGCTCTTGACTAGCTTGCTAGCATGTCCATGCCCTTAGGGCAGATCCCTAGCACTAAAAACATTTGAAAGAGAGAGGGAAGGAGAGAGGATGAAGGGAAGGAAGGGGAAGAAAAGAAGTAATGAAGAAAGAAGGAAGGAAGAAAGGAAGGAAAGAAAGAAGGAATGAAGGAAGGGGTTCAAAATCACTGTAGATACTTACTAGAACATAGATCCTGCTAAGACCAAGAAGAAGTTACTGCAATACCCAGATAAGAGACCGTGATGGTGGCTATCCTAGGTAGTTTAGTGTCTACTTGACTCAAGATAGTTATTTGGGGAAAGGGACTCTCAACTGAGAAAATGTCTCCATAAAATTTCCCTGTAGGCAAATCTGTAGTGCATTTTCTTAGAGATTTTCTTGATGTTGGAGGAACCAACCCATTGTGCGTGGGGAGGTGATGGTCCTGGGGTGGATAAGGAAGCAGCCCTAGCAAGCCAGGGGGAGCAGATCAGCAAACAGCTCCTCCATGGCTTCTGCTCCAGTTCTTGCCCTGAGTTTCTACACTGGCTTCCTTCAGTGATGGACTTATTAGCTGTAAGATGAAACAAGCCCTCCCCTCCCCAAGTTGCTTTTGGTCATGGTGTTTTATCACAGCAAAAGAAACCCTAACTAAGATGGTGGCTTAAACCCAAGCATTAGTACAAGAGGTGCTGAGATGTAGCTGGACTCAGCATGCATTTGTGTATTTAGGAGGGAGAACTGTCAGGTCTTGCTGATGGATTTGGTGCCCAGGGGAAAGAAATGGAAAAAGGCTTTTTGGTTTGGACAATGAGATGGATAGTGCTGTTCTTCACTGAACTGGGAAGATGGATGGAAGGGATAGATTTAGGGAGGAAGACAGAGTCTGAAATCGATCCTGCCAAGTGTGAGATGTTGATCTCTTAGTTAAAGTCAGAGGGCAGTCAGATATACATTTGGGAGCCACCAGACTATAGATGTACTTACAAACAAGGGTCTGACTGAACATGGGTGGGAGGGTGTTTATGAATGAGCTCAGGGCAATCTAACATGAAGAAGTCTGTCTTGAGTGCTGGGAACAGGGAGACAGCTTAGTTGGTAAAATGCTTGGTGCAAGAATGAGGATCTGAGTTCGGATCTCCAACCGCTGTGTAAAAGTTAGCTGGAGTTATCTCCAGCACTTGTGGGTGGGTGATCTGGAGACAGGTGGAGAGCTAAGCATTGCTTTCTAGCCGTTTTAGTCAGATTGGTGTCTCTAGGTTCAGTGAGAGAGCCTTTATCAAAAGATAAGGCACAGCTGGGCAGTGGTGGTGCACACCTTTAATTTCAGCACTTAAGGGGCAGAGGTAGGTGGAGCTCTGTGAGTCCAAGGCCAGCCTGGTCTACGGAGTGAGTACCAGGACAGCCAGGGCTACACAGAGATACCCTGTCTTAAAATATATGGTACAGGGTCAGCAAGGTGACTCAGTGGGTAAAGGCACTTGCTTCCAAGCCTTACAATCTGTGTTTGAGCCCTGGGACCAACATGATGGAAGGACCCCTGAATATTGTTGTCTTACTTTCACAAGTATGCTGTGATACACATGTGCCTACACATATGCGCACACACACATGTGTGCACGTGTATACACACACACGCACACACATACATAGTCTGTCTGGGCCAACAATGGGCAAAGGAGGGTGGTCAGTTAGGCCAGACAAATACCATATTATTTCAGAAGGGTGGGCATTTACCTTGTCCTTCTTAATGTACAGAAGCTTCTAATGTGATTCTTTGTTTATTTCAGACATCTGTGCTCTTATTTATGAATGTATTCTTAGATCATGTAGTAAATGTCACAACCTTTGGGGGGCAGACTTTTTCTTCCTTGAACCATTGGCAAAATCTTTCTGACTTTTCTTTCTATATGTTTGAGAAGTTTGGCAGGAATCCACTGTTCACTGTGCCTGGAAGGAAGGCCAAGTCTGTCAATAAACCTCTTTGGGACTGTAAATATTTACGTGAGTCCATTAGCTGTACTAAGTGGCCGGGATAAACCAGGTACTTTACCCACACACTACTCTAATGAGCCACAGGCAGAGAACCCACTCTGTGGATTATTTGCAATAAAATTTAAAATTTCCACAGTGTTAAATTAAAGCCTGTCTAAGCTCTCTTTCAGTTTTTCACTTATTTCTGGGGCGGCTTTCTTTATTAGCACTCAGCATATGAATTTATTTTAGAAGTGGTCTAAGCAAAACACAAGTAGAAAGACGGGCCTGCTGTTTATTTATACTGTGTATATTTAGTAGAAACACACAGACACACAGACACACACACACACACACACACACACACACACACACACACAGAGGACATGAAAGCATATGAATGTTATATAGCTCCTTCTACCTCTTCACAGCTAAGTAACCATAGCAATCAATTAGTTCAGGTGTCGACTCTAGCTTCTTTGTTTTTAAATAAAAATAAAAGTTCCATTTGTTAGCAAAACAGTATGTTCATTCGGAAAAACAGGAACAAGGATTCTAAGTGACTATGTAGAGCACCTAACGCAACAGTTCAGCGAGAACCGCAGCTAATACCTTTGGTGTATTCTTCAAGATCATTGTATGTATTTTAAGGCTAACTTTGACTAAAACCCGAGCAATGTGTTATTGAATAGCTTTCAAAAACAAATAGTCTTGACGTTCTTCAGACTTGAAACGTTAAGCATTGCATAATATGTTCGTGTTGGTTTTGTTTGGTCGTTTTCTGCTAGCGACATCCTTGCATGCGTTGTAAGCTAAACTTTTAGAAAGGGGCTCGCTGAGCCCAAGTGTGCTTTGACACGTGTTACCCAGTTGTTCTACAGGGTGTATGAATGCCAACGGCTACCAACAATAAGCACCTTTGTCGACACTGAGCCTAAAAATAATTTTAAGAACTCTTTGTCAAGTCAGTAGGGAAAATCCAATTTGATTTCTTTGATTGCTAGCAAGGTTGAACATTATTCTCATTGGCCTTTGGCATTTCTTATTTTATGATTTGCTTTGCCGCAGCCTGCGTTCAGTAAGTATTCCCTGAAGAAACCTGTTATTGATTTCTGAGACCAGCTTCTCTATATAAGGCATATTGATTGTCTGTGTTTAAATATTTTTCCTTACATGAATTGGTCTTTCATGTTTTGATCTGAAATGGTGAAAAAAAAAAAACCCATGTACTCAAGGTCTGCTTTTCCTTTTGTGATTTTTGTATATATTGTTACTTTTAGGAGACACTCTCCATTTATTGTGTAGATAGATGTTTGCCTACATATTTTTTGCTCTTGCTCTCTTCCCCCTTTTCTCCTCTTCTTTCTTCCTCTTCCTCCTCTTCCACTTTCTCCTCCTCTTTCTTCTGAGTTAATTTATCATATATCCAGGATGACCTTCACTTTGTCACATAGCTGACGCTGGCCTTAAACTCTTTTCTCCACCTCTGTGCCGGGACTGGGATTGTTCCACTATACCCGTCTCACCTCCTGAGTGCCGGGGCTATGGGCTTGCTCCACGGCTCCTGTCTCGGCCTCCCTAGGACTGGGTCACAGCCTCACACACGCAGACCCAGGCCCTCAGGCTTCTGTGACAAGCACTTTACAGGCTGAGCCAGTCCCTCGCCTACGGATACATTTTGCTCATGTATGGTTGAATTGGTTTTCTAAAGATAAAAGCCAGGAAGTTTCATTCCAAAATCCAGCTTTACGAATGTCTCTTGAAGATATCACTCTGTCTGGTAACCACGCCCAGAATTTCCCTGTGCTTCTTTCATTTCTGGTGTCTGCTCAGGTCCCAGTGGTATTCAAGATTACAACCACTGGTGTTCACGTCTAAATCTAGCACAGCTTGTAACTGGACAAATGATGAGAATTAGGAAAAGCTGAAGTTGATTCTGAGTTTTCAAGTAGTTACACAAGAATGACAACTTTGTCTCTTCTTTTTCAGTTTGTATACTTCCTAATACTTTTTTTCTTGCCTTATTATGTGTGGCTAAAAGCGTTCTAACAAAGGTCATGCATGCTAGGTGGAATCTTTATAGTATACCTGGCTTTAGCAGGCATGTCTTGGCATTTGACTTTTAAATGTGAAGTAAGCATTTTCTGTTGTCAAAATATATGCATTTTGGGGTTCGCTGATGCTCTGATGTTTTATTAATATAAGCCATGCCTGTTCAATTTTATCAAATCAAATGACTTCAATATCTACTGGCTTTTCTCTAAACTTAATGCCTTATAATAAGATTTTCTAATGTTGAACCACATGTGTTCTTTTATTATAAATCCTAACAATATTTAACACTACCTAATATATCCCAATAATATACTTATTAATCTAATTTGCCTTTTAAAAATAATTAGAAAATTTGCATCTCATTTCAAAGTAAGATTTGTCTATTGTAATCCCCTCTCTATCCTTTTGTATTCTGTCAACGTTTTTCTTAAATGTACATAATCTTAAATTCTCACTGTTGTTATGGTTAATTTTTTATTGCATTAACTGATATGTTCCTTAATTTCTTTGAAAGTTAATTTTCCTATATATGTGTGTGTGTGTGACTAATTTTATGCATCATTTGGCTGGATAAAAATTTCACAGATAGCTGGCAAAATACTACTTCTAGGTAGGTTGGGGTTCTGGAGGAGACTGTCCTTTGAATCAGTCAATTGATTCAAAATTTACCTGTCAGTATGGGGCTATTTCTCAGTGTGTTGAGGGCCTAAATAGAACACAGAGGGCATAAAAGGGCAAATTTGCCATGGGTTCTTGAGTGAGTGCACCCATCTTCTGCCCTTAGTCATGTTCTTGACTCTCTCCAACTTGAACTCAGATGGGGACTGATACCCTTGGGGGGACCTGGTTAGCATTACATGTTTCTTGGGGTGCTAAAGCAAAGATGGCAGCTTTGGAACATCCCTGATTCCCCAATGGTACAAGCCAATCTCTCATAAGAAGTCTTTTTCATGTAAATATTTTTTTGTATACATCTTCTTGGCCTTGTGTCTCTGAAGAACTATAACATATATTATTTTCTACTTGAATTAAAAAATAATCTTATAGCTGCTGGTGGTGGCATATACCTTTAATCCCTGTACTTGGGGGGCAGAGAGGCAGGAGGATCTCTGAGTTCAAGGTCAGCCTGGTCTACAAAGTGAGTTCCAGGACAGCCAGGGCTACACAGAGAAACCCTGTCTTGAAAAACAAAACCAAAACAACCCCCCAAAATCTTACATTTAATTATTTATTTGTTTATTTATTGTGTGCACATGGGTTGGGTACAGGCATGTCATAGCACAGGTATGGAGGTCAGAGGAGAGTTTTGGTTCTCTCCTTCTACCATCTGTATTCAGGGGTTCAAATGCAGGCTGACAGGCTTGGCCACAAGTGTCTGTATCTGCTGAGCCATCTCATCAGCCTTTTGAAAACAATCTTTGGGTCTGAAGAGATGGCTCAGTGGTTAAGAGCACTGACTGCTCTTCCAGAGGGCCTGAGTTCAATTCCCAGCACCCACATGGCAGTTCCCAACTGTCTATAACTCCAGTTCCAGGGAATGCAACACCTTCATACAGGAAAAACAAATGGACATGAAGTAAAAATAAATCATTAAAAAAGTCTTAATGTGAAATATATGTATGGAACAATCTATAGCATACATGTATGTGGTTTCTTGTTTTATTTATTTCATTTTTCAAGACAGGGTCTCACTGTATAGCTCTGATTGGCCTGGGAACAGTTATGTAGACCAGGCTGGTCTTGAACTCACAGAAATCCACTTACCTCTGCCTTCTGAGTGTTAGGGTTAAAGGTGTGTGCCACTATGCCTGGCCATTTGAATAATTTAAGGAATAATTACTTTAAAAAACCCATACAAGCCGGGAGGTGGTGGCACACGCCTTTAATCCCAGTACTTGGGAGGCAGAGACAGGCGGATCTCTGTGAGTTCAAGGCCAGCCTGGTCTACAAGAGCTAGTTCCAGGACAGGCTCCAAAGCTACAGCGAACCCTGTCTCGAAAAACCAAAAAACCCCCCCAAAACCCATACAATCACCACTCAGACCAAGACATAGCATGTCATCTGTACTTAGAACTTGCTTCCAACTGTACCCCAATTCCAACCCCCCAAAACCACTATACTGAGTTTTGAGGTAATATGTTCTTGATTTAGGGTTACAGTGTTTTACCTCTTACATGTATATCCTTTAACAACATGCTCTTTCGCTGGGCTGTGTCTTAACTTTACAAAGGCATGTTTTTATGATGTTCCTTTTGCTCGGTGCTATGTGTACAGCCCTCACCCGAGAAGGCTCATGTCAGGGACTACACTTAGTTTTGCTGCTGTATCATTTTCCATTACATAGATTTATTGTCTGTGACATTATTGGATGGCATTGTTGCATGTGAGGTTGCAGAAGAGAAATCTGCTATTTGTCGGTGTGAACAGCTTATTTTGTTTTGTTTTCTACCTGGATGGTCATAGGATTTTTTTTTTAAGTCTTTGACTGTCGTAGCTTACTAGAATAAACTCAGACAGCTCTTTTAAGTTTGCCTGGCACTGTCACCGGGCTCTCTCATCTCCTCTCTGGTCCTTTCTCTCCGTGCTCAGCTTCCTCACAGTGGAAGGTCTCTGCTTGCCTAGACGAGAATGGATAGCGGTTCTCCTGGAGATTATGGGTCTCTGTGGAAATGTTTTCATCTCAGCATGGGAAACAAATTTATATATTCTTCATTAAACTGCTTTTGAAGAGACATTGCTTGTGAGGGGTGGGCAGCTTCACCTAAGCCAGAAGGGCTCCCCCTATGACTGTCATGGCAGCTGCACCCTCTCACCCTCCACCCCCACCCTCTCACCCACACCTCCTCGCCACCCCACCCCAGCCAGTATCTCCCACTGTTTTGTCTGGAAGCTAATCTCTATTCTCCTTGCTTTCAAAGACCCGGACAAGCATTGAGCGGGCCTAGGGTCACCTGGCCCTCCCTGAGCTCTCCAGGTCCCCTTCTGAAGGTGGTGGTGGTGGTGGTGGTGGATGACCTTGGCACCTTGGCCTTCACTCATCTCTGGTCTCTGTCACACAATGATGTGTTTGTCTTCTACCCTGTCGGTCTTTTCATCAGGGAATCTCCAAGGGAAAGCATTGAATGCATTGATTTGGGTTGTCCCTCTGGGCTGGAAATACCACCTATTTAGCTCGTATTGATCCTCAAATTGAAAAGTGGGTCTCTTGTGCAGCACGCTGCCTCCCAGAGCCTGGTAGCGGGGGCAAAGTGGATAGAATGATGGGCAGCTTCTGTTTTCCAGTCCATACCTTGAGAAAAACCCCAGCTTACTTAGTACATTGGCAGGGAAACTGAACACTACCTAAGATTTATAGCTGCCCGAGGGACAAGCTCTTGTTTCAATGGTGAACAAGACAGGTTTCTTCCTCATAGTCCCTACAACAAGGGAGGGAGGCCCAGCAAACCATTTACCAAACATCTTGTAGGAAGGAAAAAATTGCATCAGATGGGAGACTGGACAACGTCCTTAATATCCTTCCTTTCTGGAAATCTTGTGATTAGTGCTTTCTTTCATTGCCTGGGGCACAAGCCTGTGTGTGTGTGTGTGTGTGTGTGTGTGTGTGTGTGTATGTGTGTGTGTGGTGTTTTCTTTCATTGCCTGGGGCACAAGCCTGTGTGTTTGTGTATTTCTCCAGTCCTAGATTCCTGAGTTGTTCCTGCTTCAATGTCACTGAAAGATTTTTACTGGGCGTTTGAAGGCTGGGGTTGTCTCATTTTTTATTGCCTTAAGGGTCTGACAAATTAGGGATGGTTTTCCTTTTGGAGGATCTGCTCCAGTTCTCCTTTGTGGGTCTTGAAGTGCCCATAATAGTCATTCAGCACGCAGTTAAGATTTTTCCCTTCCTCCTGGGAGCCAAAAGTGATTAGCAAATTTTGAATTTGGTTATTGTTCTTAAGTAAATTGCATTAAAATTTATGGGTACCTTTCCAAGAGAAGGCAGATTATACATATTACAAGAAGGGAAGAAAAGACGTGGTGATTATGTAATTCCTCCGAGAAGGGTTCTTTGTTTTGCCTGCTACATAATGTGTTCATCAGAGCAGACCCATCCTTCAGTGGGTCTATGATGCCAGTGAATTCTGCCCGGAGAACCAACTTACTGGCCACATTTCTACAAAGATAATTGAAAAGTTAGGACACCCCTGCACCTCTGGGGAAGTGTCTGTGTCTTTGGAGTAGGTGTCTTCCTCTTTGGCTGGAGACAGAGGTAGGGTGAGGGAGGGGAGGTGCTCTGAGGTTAATGGCATTTGAAAAGAAAACATTTTTTTTTCCATCTGAGATCTGGAAGTGACATATGACCAAGTGTTTCTTGAACTGTCTTGATTAGAGAAGAAAGGGGAAGAGTAAAATTACTCTGATTCTTTTGTGGCTTTTGGAATGTGGCAACTGCTGGTCCTTTCCCTCCCTGACCATACAAATGGGCCCATACTGAAAAGAAGACGACCTGACTGGTAAATGTTACAAGGTATTCTGTGCTGCTCATTTTGGTTGCAATAAGTCATGATGGACAGGACCTAAGAGACAGAGATGCCAGAAGAGGTTGATTCTCTCTGTGTTTGATGCTAGGCAACATTCAAGTGTGGTGCAGAAGGCAGATTCTTTGATTGCCTGAATGGCCACCGAGACTACAGCTGGGTGCAGAATGACATCCACAGTAAGACTTGTGATCTGTGGGAGTGGGGAGCTGTTCTAATCTTTCTTAAAGATTATCCCAGAACAGAAAGTCTATACTAGCCAACTATAACATAATAGGTTATTTAAAAAATGTGCCTTGGTTTCCTTTTCTGTAACAGGGGGACAAAATCAGGTACTTTTTGGCAATGCTATGGGGATTAAAAATGAGTGATAGTTGTTAGAAAAACTTCAGAACCAGAGAAAATGATTAATATTAATTAGGATTTGAGTGTTGTCTTATTTGGATAGTCGAAGAATAAATTTCTTCTCAATCTTTGGTAGAAATATTGAAAATAATCAAACAAGTTGGTCTTTAAAAGAAGATGAACTCTCTTGGAATATTTGCTGGTATTTTACATGTCTGCCCTTGGTGATATCAAATGGATGTCTGTGTTGGGACACCAGAGTCTTGTATACTTTGCTTAAGCATCATAGATAACGCCCACAAATCTCTCAGTCGCATTCAGTTCCCGTGAGAAGGAACACTGCCACACAGCGATGGCCAAGGAGCTGAGCTCCATCACAAGTTCTCCCCGAGAGACTTCTGAAACACAAGTCTTGTAGCAAAGATGCCTTCCAGCTAAACTGACGATAAAGAGATCTCCCTCTCCCATTGACTTTTGTTATAAAATCAGAGATATGATCTCATGAGGGAAAAGTCCCCCAATTGATAGACGAGATTGTTGAGGACTGAGTAGATGATGTGCTTACTTTATTCCACAGCCAAGACCTAAGTTCTTAGCTGCAACTCCTGCTTTTATAGCTCATAAAGATTTAGTGCAGAGTCTTAAAAAGTTGTAGGTGCAGTAAATGTTGATATGGGTTGACCATGTCTGTAGAACAGAAACTACGTATATATACATATATACATATATGAAATTTATTGTTGTGGAATTTTTTGTGAAAAAGAACCTTATTCAAAACAACTTATATGTGAAAGAGATAAGACATGCCTAAATTTGGGTCTGGAGAGGACGTCATGGCTGATAGCCTAGCCTCTCGTAGAGGTCCTGGGCAGTGATCTTAGTGTTTTGAGGAAGATAATTAAAAAGCCTCTCTGTATGAACCAAGATGGGGTTCTGGAGACGGGGTTACCTACCAACTCTGTACAGCTAATTATGGAAACCAGAACCAGGACTAAGCACTTTGGCAGTGCTAGGAGATGTCAAGGTTGTCTTTTTGCTTTCTCTGCAGGAAAAGAATTTCTGTTATTTTGACTCACAAAGGAGACAACTTGCTCCTTTTCTTTCCAACCCTAGATGGCTGCAATATTACAAATGTACCAGTAGGTGACGCTACAGGCTACATTATTGTATGCGTGTCTCCAGCTGTTTTTTACTTGGCATTCCATCATTAAGGGTAGTCCACAGACTCCTTAGAATCCCTGCATGAATTTGGGGGAATCCAAGAGAAACACAAAAAAATTTTAAAACACCATGCTATAAACAGTGGTAGAAAATTCAAAAAGTTGCTTGGCTAGTAATAAATGCAAAACTTAGTTGAAATCAGGTTTTTTTTGAGGTCTTAGGATAATTTTTTAATTTAATTAATTTTTTTCATTTTATATTCCAACCCCAGTTCCCTCTCCTTTCCCTTCTCCTACTTCCTGACCTCCCTCCACCCCGCCCCCCCATCCACTCCTCAGAGGGGATAAAACATCCCTTGGGGAGTCACCAAAGTCTGGGATACCAAGGTGAGGCAGGACCAAGCCCCTCACCCAAAATCAGTCTGGGAAAGGTATCCCGCCATAGGTAATGGGTTCCAAAAAGCCAGTTCATGCACTGGGATAAGTCCTGGTTCCACTGCTAGGAGCCATCCCAACAGATGGAGCCAGATAACCACCACGCCATGTCCATGAGCTCCCACTAGCTCGGGTCAGCTGTCTCTGTGGTTTCCCCATCGTCATCTTGATCCCCGTTGTTCATATGATCTCTCTTCCCTCTCTTCAGCTGAACTCCAGGAGCTCAGCCCAGTGCTTGGTTGTGGATCACTGCATCTTCTTCCATCAGTTACTGGACAGGATGGAGATTCTCTTGGTCCTCTCTGTGTAGTAGCAGGCTGTGTTTCAGAGTTCCACCACTCTGAAATCAGTTTTGAACAGGGGAAAGGGCGATTTAAAGCTAGCCTCCTGGATAGAAGCAGTATGTGGCTCTGAGAGACCCGCCCCCCTCCCCCTTCATGTTATCGAGCAAAGCCTCCTTCTGCTTCACGGAGGGGACTTTGAAGGATTGAAGAAAGAGATTCTGCACACATTGCTTAACTGCCATATCCCTGGCTTTGATGTAACAACATCGATTACACTCTGCCGTGAAGATGAATGTTGAGACGGTATGTGCAAACGAAGACTAACTGTCACCATTAACTGTGATTATTTCACCCAGCAGCAGTATTTCTTGTAACTAAAACATTTGAAAAATACTCACTAGTTTAAGCTTTCGTTTTAAAAAACGGGAACTGGGGACTTAAGAGGCCCGTGTGGTTGGGTTCTCTAAGTTTCACAATTTCAGGATACAATACAACTGTTTATGTGAAACAAGACGCTCCGCTTCTAATCTCTCACAGGTGCACCTGCTCCCCCTTTGGGGGGAACTTGATATTTCCCTCTTTGAGTTTAAGAAACTTGAGGAATGCAAAGCAATCCTTTTTATCATTTAACATGCCGAAAAGTTCACTTTAGTTTTAAATGTAATATTTATTTATCCTATGTATAAAAGTGATCCAGAACAAATTTGTAAAATCCCATCGAGTGACTTATGCAAGGATTCTGTTAATGTGGTTAAAACAGTTAATCGGTAAATATAGATGTTTTCATAACTTTCCAGCTGTCGAGCCAATGCTTTGATTTGTTGATTAGAAAAATATTTTGCTTAGAAAAGTTCCCGTTTGCTGAATAGCCGTGTGGGCTGCCAAGCAGAGGCTTCCGCGGAGGGGGAGTGTTTGGTATGAGGCCTTTCGGTTTCGAGATTTATTAGGTGGGTCATTCAAAGTTGTGTGGATCCACCGCCATTTAGTTTTTTGCCTCTCTTTTGAATTCCTAGTTATAGATAAGACACGGCCTATTATGTAGCCTACCTGACTTTTTCTTCATGATCCTCCTGCCTCAGCCTCTCAAGTGCTGGGATTTACAGGTGTGTGCCCACGCTTGGCTATCACGTGCAGTTTTAGAACGATAAACTCCCGCTCCGATTCCACGTGCTCTTATCACAGGGTCAGAGAAATCTCTAGATTCTGGAACTAACAAGCCAAGGACTGGTTGGCTGATTGGATCGTGGATGTTCTGGCTATTTTGTGGGTTTCCGTGAGAGAGAGGTTAGCGTAAGAGTCAAGTGACCTTGGGCTTTGGAGTGATCCTAGAGACCGCTATTACTGCTTCTACCGTCAGGGGGCGCAAGTGTGCTGATACAGGATTCGTGGGCCGCACTCAATTAACATGCGGTCTAGTGGCCACTGGGCTTTCTGGGGATCATAAGGATGTTTGATATGATTTTAAGTAAAAAGAAAAGTATAATAATGAGTACTCAACCACGATCCCAGCCTAAATTAATCTGTCTTTATACTAACATGTAACTAAAATAGAATACTTTTTTTGTTAACCCACAAATACCGAGTGTCCTAGGCCCATGAACCGCATAACGAACATCAAGTTACCTTTCCGAATTCGGAGTTCTAAATTTACTATAAGGAGGCAATGCAAGGCCTGCTGGAAGTAGAGAATTCCTCTCTTCTCCAGAGGCCAACCACTCGTCTCTACGCTGGGCCCTGGACGGCTGAAAGGAGGGGGTCCCGGACTAACTGTATTGTTTTAAGTGGCCAAACTGATGGGCTAAAGATCTTTCTGACCTTAAGGCTATCTAACTCTTCGCCTCTCACCTCCTTCCTGTATCTCCAGCAGTAGGAGCAGGCTCTAAAACCATCCAGGTCTGGACTAGACAACGAAGTTCAGGAAACTGGAGCTTCCGGCACGTCCAGGCTTCATTTCAGGCAACCATGCTTCAGGCACACTGTAGGTGAGTCAACTTTTCCGTGCCCCCCCTCCCGGAAAGTTACTCGGGAGGGCTCAGAGATATCTCTGAAGGACACAAAAACAGACAAGAGACCCACCTTCTGTGTGACTAGCAGGCCTTACTAGCTGAGGACAAAAGGAGAGTTTTCTACACTGCGGCTGCTCATTCTCGACAAGGGAACTGCGGTCTGATACCCTAAACTCTAGTCTGGCTGCCTGCCAGGAGTACCCGTACTCTCTGGGCTGCGGACCCACAGGCTAGGGTCTCCCAGGGCTTCCCTTCCAAAGGAATGGAAGAGGCAGGCAGGGAAACTAGGGGAGGCCTGATTGGAGGGGAGCGGCGTGAAGCTTCTGGCCACTGACCACCAGGTGGCGCTGGGCGGCCGGCCAGCGGCTCGCAGCAAAGGCCGCTACCGTATGACTGAGGAGGTCTAGGAGCCTGTACCTTCAAGAGTTTGGGCACAAGTCTCCCATCTGTCCCCAGAAAAGAAGAGCCTCGCTGGAGCAGTCCAAGCAATAGGCTGAAGACGAGACTCATTCTGACAGATGGGAGCAACCGAAAGTCTGGGGATGGAGAAGTGTTGGCGGTGGAGATGTTTCAAGGTCTATTGCTTCTTGTCTTCTTGAAAGAGAGAATTCAGTCAAGAGACATACGCAGTTTAAGCAGGTTATTTAGCAAAACTAAGCAAAGCAAACACTCCAGAGCATTTGGAGTGGACAGTTCCAAGAGGGGAAGCAACCCCGTGGTTTCCGATTGTGAATTTTAGAATTTTTAAATGAACATTTAGGAGGTAGGTAGTATATTGGTAGGGTTAAGTGGTACTTTGCCTTCCCAAAATCATGAAGGATCTTTTAGGTCATTTCTTCCTGTGACCTTCTTTCCATGCGCTGTAAAAACCACAGTGTAAGTGATGTTACAAGGATGTTAGTCTTCGGAGGTAGTATATCTTTGTTAGCGTGCATGTGTGGCAGAGTGCCCCAGTGCCTTAGTTTCCCCGATATAGAGGAAACAACCTAACTGTAGCTTCAAGGGTGTTTAACCGGAAAGCAGTGTTCTGACTGTCGGGAGAAAAGCTGTCTGGATACAGCTGAAGTTTTCAGGTGCTTCCGGTCTAACTCCTTGCCTAACCGGTGTCAGAGGTGATAAGTGCAGTGTGATAAGTGTCAGAGGTGATAAGTGCCCTGTGATAAGGCAGAAGGTGTGGAGAGAGGCGGGCTCTACTGCTTCCCAGCATAAGAATTTATCAGGGGCCAGGTGGTGGTGGCACACGCCATTAATCCCGGCTAGTTCCAGGACAGGCTCCAAAGCAACAGAGAAACCATGTCTGGGGGTGGGGTGGGGGAGATCTGATCAGGGGAATTGTAGGCTTACTTTTCAGTCCCACTAGCCAGCTTCAAAATAACTACACTGAAACTTATTATTAATTTTAAATGGTTAGGCTTGTTTTTAGCTAGCTTTTTTTTTAATTTTTGTTTTTCTGTTTTGTTTTTTCGAGACAGGGTTTCTCTGTAGCTTTGGAGCCTGTCCTGGAACTAGCTCTTGTAGACCAGGCTGGCCTTGAACTCACAGAGATCCACCTGCCTCTGCCTTTCGAGTGCTGGGATTAAAGGCGTGCGCCACCACCGCCTGGCTTAGCTAGCTCTTATAACTTAAATCAACCCATTCCTATTACTCTATCTGCTGCCCGAGGCTCGTTTACCTCATCTTCATACGTCCCTTCCTGTATCCTCCATAGTGTCTCTTCCGACTCTGTCCGCCCTTCTTTCTCCCAGTATCTTTTTAGTCTGGTTCTCCCACCTAACCTTATCCTGCCTAGCTATAAACCAGTCAGTTTTTTTCTTTTTTATTAACCAATGAGAGTAATACATAGTCACAGTGTACCAAAAGATTGTTCCACAGCAGGAAATAGGTGCAAGATATATCTGTGGAATGAGGCTTAAACGGATGTAGGGGAGCTTATTCATTTCCGGAGACATCACCGCTCTCACCATATCTTGCAGAACAAGTTCCTAGGACCATGCGATAACTTCAGCTGTTTAACTACTGGGTGCCCCATCCTGGTAACATCAAGGGCACTGGCCCTGTCACTAGGTCACAGGGAGAAGTGTCCTATAACACCCTTCCTATGCTCATTTATGACTTCATTTTTTATGCTTGGTGGAGCCAGGTCTGGGGACAGAAATGAGTAATATGTGGCCACTGCCTTCAAGGAGCTCAAAGTCTGGTGGGAGAGACAGAAAGCAAATAGCCTGTTGGCACACAGTGAAAACTGCTGGGCCAGAGGTGTGCTCAGAAAGGTGGTGGCAGCTATGACAGGTGGTGCTAAGGCAGGGTAGGCATTCCAAGGAAGAGAAGTCTTCATGGGGTGTAAGAATTGCCATGGAGACGTCAAAGAAGGACATATAAAGCTCCATTGCCATAAAAGAAGGGTGCTTGGGACTGCAGGTGGGTGTTGATGAAGGTGGGTGTTGCAGCAGGTGTGTGTTGCTGCTGCAGGTGGGTGTTGCAGCAGGTGGTTGTTGCTGCAGGTGAGTGTTGCTGCAGGTGGGTGTTGTGGCAGTTGGGTGTTGCTGCAGGTGGGTATTGCAGAAGGTGGGAACAGGTCAGCTTTTGTCAATCTGACACAAGCTAGACTCCGTGGAGAAAGGGAACTTCAGTTGAGGAATGACCTCCACCAGATAAGACTGTGAAGCATTTTCTTGATTGCTGGTTGATGTGTGAGGGCCCAGCCCATCCTGGGCAGTGCCATCCTGGGGTGGTCCTGGGTTGTATAAGAAAAGAGGCTGAGCAAGCCATGGGAAGCAAGTCAGTAAGCTACACACCTCCATATCCTCTACTTCAGTTCCTGCTTCTAGGTTCCTGTCCTGAGTTCCTATCTTGTTTTCCCCTTGATGACAGACTGTAACCCGTAAACCAAACAAACCATTTCCTCCCCATGGTTGTGTTTGGTCCTTGTTTGATCACAGCAACAGAGAAGCGAGCTAGGACTAGCTGAGGAACTGAGGGAAACAGGAACAGAGAGGGGAAAAACTGGAGGCTATGCCAAGGAGCCAGGCTTTCTGCACTGAAGGCCTGGCAAGTTATCAAGAGATTCCCTCGGCTAAGAGAGATACACACGATAGGATATGAACTACATTAGGGATGGGAGGACGTGGGAGCTAGTGACAGGCAGATCTGCTAGAGGATTGTTCCAGCAGGAATTGGTAAATACCTGATAAGGGCTGGAAAGATGCCTCCTTAGGTTAAATATTTATTTCCCAAGCATGAGTTTACATCTCCAATATTTGCAAAATCGCTGGGTGTGGTAGCATGGACTTGTAATCCAGTGCTGGGGAGGTGGAGACAGGAGGATCCTTGGGGCTCCGTGGCCAGCCAGATAGATGAATTTGAACCCTCTGAGTACAGTGTCTCAAACAAAAAGTGTAAAGTGGTGGAAAAAAATCAGCTGATGCCAACCTTTGGCTTGCACACATGCATTATGCTCAAGGAAAAAAAAGGGGAAATTGGATGAAATAGATAGATTAGTGTGAATTTTACTCACACTAATAATAATAGAGAATAATAGAGTGAATACTTGTGAGCTATTATTTATAGGCAATTTACATTGGTATAGATTCTTATATATTGATACAAATTCAAATTATATTTGTTACATTGAATATGCTCCTATTTCTGTTTACAATATTTGTACACCTTTGCAAAGTTATTTTGTCATATTGTATGCATGCACACTTCTACCTCTGCTTAAGACATTTTGTAAATTGATACAATTTTAGAATATGTTTATCATATTGCAATATACATTTCTACCTCTGATCAAGATACTTACATTGTTTACAATCTGAGGTCATTGCCCTCATTTACTGCACAGTTGTTTAAAGATTGTTTAATAGTCTATATGAAGTCTTAGTCTTTAAGCTATACAGGTATTAAGTAGTATAGGTTAATAGTCATCCATGCTTGTCATACTTATAGTTAGACTAATTAGGTTTTTTAGATACATAGAGACTGTGTTCTGCATAGATAGGTAATCTTCAACCACTTCAAAGAACTGTAGAACTTGGCATTTAAAAATTTAGGGCTCTGCTGATGTGAGGCACAATTGCTCCTGGCAGCACCGACCTATTCCTGAGAGAATGTTGAGCACCAAAGACACTCCACTTGGAGTTTTTTTCTTCTTGGCAAAACTGGCCTTTGGGCAAGGAACTGCCCATGCCTCGACCACTGACAAAATACACAGTGTCCAGATTGGACAAGCAGGATATGAGAAGAAAGACTGTCAAATCTTGCCAAGACAGGGTAAGATGGTTTTGAAAAATTTCCTGCCTCTGAAAATGGTCTGTCAGTTACTCTAGGCCTTAGCCAAAGGTGGTTGCTCCAACATTGCAAATGAGACTTTGGGTGATTGCCCAGGTAGTCAGTTGTCTTTGTCATTTATTACACATTTTGGAAGTTGCTTGATTGCACTTCCTGTTTACTCAAGTAATATTATTTCCCTTCTCAGGTCTTCAATGGGGTAGTAGTTACTTTCCTTTCATGACTTGGTCAAGCCATTTCTAATACAAGACTTAGACTCTTTAAGATAAAATAATTATTGAAACATTTAGTGTATGTTTCTTGCTTGATATTGTTTATACTGGTTGTAATTTTAATTTATATACTTGATATTTGTTCTTATTGTACATAGTTTTGTATTGGGTTTAAAATGCTCTTATTTAGACAAAAGGGGAGGTGCTGTGGGAGCTCCTTCAGCCAATGGCCTTTGAAAAACCAGCCCACTTGGGTGTGGTCTCTTATACTATAAATGCAATAAATGTAAAGCTTGTTCTCTCTCTCTCTTTCTCTCTCTCTGCTACTGCTGGATTCGGTTCCTGTTACCCATTGGTGCAGAGGACTGTGATCTATGAGTTCCCCCTAAATAAAGTACTCAATTCTGAGCTAGTGTGGGATTATTTTATTTACATTCCCCAATACACATGTACACACACACATATATGCACCCATACATGCATACACATGAAAATGCACACACACACACATACACACCCCTAACATAGAAGATACTGAGGTCTCCTTGCATGCTTTGCAGCATCTGTCCAGCTGGAGTCTGAGAATTATAGACTTGGAGCTCCCGGTTACACGGGAAAGAGCCAAGGTCTCAGGGATGGAAAGGACTTTCCAAGTCCTCTTCATCTTGCCTTTCTAGCCCCAGGGATGTGTGTGTGTGTGTGAGAGAGAGAGAGAGAGAAAGAGAGAGAGAGAGAGAGAGAGAGAGAGAGAGAGGTAGGGGTGGAGCAAAGGGCCCAGGAAGCCTAAGCTAGGGACGATAAACCAGGTAATGAAAGTATGAGAAAGAGGTTTGGGGTAGAGAAGTGGTCCCAGGGCTGTGGGCAGCAGGGCTGATTAGAGTGATTTGGCCTGGGAGAGGCTTGGTCTGAGGCACAGAGTGAGATGGGTAGCTTGGGATACCCACCAAGAATCTCTACTTACTACTTTTCTGTTTATTGGTACAGAGTTTCTCTTTGTAGCCCAGGCTGGTCTTCAACTCATCATCTTCCTGCCTGTGCCAAGTGTCTGCCAAGAGTCGCCATGCCACCCAAGCCTGTGCTTGCTGTAAGAGCAAACCTCAAAACTCTCCTGCAGACTGGCAAGGTAGACAGCGTGGGATGGGTTGAGCCCTCCCCCAAGAAGTGGACACTCTTCCCTTTCTGGCTCTTTTACTGTTCAGCTGGGTGACCTTGGGAAGGGGACTAGATCTTTCCAGACTTTTCTTTTGTAAAATGGCAGTGTGCCCCATATTTGGTCATGAGCTCAGTGGGAGATCTTGCTTTAAGATTATACACTTTGATATTAGGAAGGTCAGTGGAGAAGAATCACTTAGAGAATAAGGGAAAAGCATCCAGGGTAGAATCAGTGATATGCGAATGCCCAGAAATGCTCATCCCCTCTCATGTAACTCTGGTTTCAAATGTGGTTTAGTCCTAATTCCCTCCACTTTCCTCCTTGTGCTCTTGTGTGACCTCAAGATTGTTGCTCCTTCTGCCTTCCTTCATCAGCAAATGGTGTTCAACAGCTCCCCATCCCAGACACTGAACTCTTTCCCATCCTCCTCGATGCTTTGGAGATAGGATGATGCTGTCAAAATGCACACCAAAACCAAAACGGTAATGCTAGCATCACTGTTACACCCTCTTCTCTCTGCTGCTGCTTAGCAGGGTTTTTTTTTTCCTCTAGGGGATTTTCACCTTGTTATGCTTTTCTTACTACCAAATGACTTTGGTCCTTGGATATATGGCATCATTTCACAGATGTTCTACCTAGATGACAGGGAAATCTAACTTGGATTGAAAAAAACACAAGCAAACAAACATACTGGCCACACTAGCAAAAGTCTACAAAGGGAATAACCTAGATAACTGTCCTAACTCAGCTAGCTTCACTGACCTGATAGCCTAGACTTAAACCTTCACGAGGGCCTGGAGCCATCTCAACCAAGTTAAACACTCTTCCTTGTCTAGTTGTGGGGTCACTGGCTTCTGCCTCCTTGGAGGTGGGGAAGTTTCACAGTATCATCATCTATACATTAAATGCTTCCCATGCAGAATGTTTTGGATATAAAAGCAACTTCTGGCTCCAATTTACTCATCCTCTCTCTCTCCTTCTCATCCCCCCACCCCATGACAGGTAAGTCCAGAGGTGGGGTTCATGTATCGTTGGCTCAGTGTTCCAAGCTGGTGTATCACACTGATGTAGTTGGGCCTGTAGTAGGGAGTTCAGTGTTCATTCCAATGTCTGCACACCTCTCCCTTTGCTGACATGCCCTCCAGACTACTTCTTGTTCTCAGTTACACATCAGTCACGATACCCACGGCCTCAGTATTTTCTGTCCAGTTGCCAGAGCTGTTGAGGGTGTGTATGATATTCCCATGAGGAGAGAAAATATACCATGTGAGCTAAATGGCTCTCAGAGCTAGGCCGAAGTAAAAAATTCCTCCTGTTCAATATTAGCAGAAGTTTAACCCTCTCCCCGTTACCTCTCCCAGCTCCATTGGGAAGAACTCCATGTCGCCTGTAGAGTCTTATTCTAGTCTAGCCCGCCAATCAACTATACTTCCTGCTTTATTTTGATCTATTCTTTTCTAAATTCATACTAAGTTAAAGACGTAACTAGTTATATTTTCTGGCCCATTCTGAGGTTCTCTGTAGCATGAACTTTGTAGGATGCTGTTCAGCTGGGACACTCCCAATGCAGTACATGTATCTCCTACATATTTGATCTCAGACTAAGTCGATGGTCCTTTACATATTTTATGTAGATAAATGGCTGACATAAATATTTTTGGAAAACTAAACATTGAGATTGATAGATTTTATCAAATTTTATCTCTTGTTAAAATTCATGGGCCATGAATCTGGCCAAATGTCAACTCATGTGATTGAATACTACTGAAGAGAGATGTGTGGTATAAATCCAGGAAATACGTGGTATAAATTCCGGGCAGGCTTCACTCACATTTTGGATCTAAGGATCGATTGCCCATTAGTTAGTAGCTGCTCTTGTTTCATTTTTGTCTGTTGGCCTCTTTGAAATACATATGTTAGACATTAATTATAGCTGTTTATAAACCTGCTTTTGCTTCTATCAGTGAGAACTGGGAGGAGAAAGAAGCAGAGATGGAATGAAATGCATTTGCCTTTGAATAGCAAAACTTTGGAACAAAAAGGAGGATTTTTTTTTTGGTTGTCACATTTTATTGCTTAAAAAACACAGTTTTTCATAAGGTTAGTAAAAACTCATTTTGGAAGACCTGGGAAAACCATATTAGCGCAAAGTGAAAAGAAATGTTATTGTAATCCCAACAATCAGAAGAAATTGTTGTTAGTATTTTGGAGAATGTACTTCCAGCCTTCCTTATTTTCTTTACCATGAGCACATGTAAAGGAAAAGACCTATATTTGCACATGTGTGCTCTCAGCATTGAAGGGGCTTCTGCCTTTTTAGGATAGAATCATCTCAAGAAAGATTTTTTTTAAGCTTAGAGACACTCCTAACAGTCCTCAGAAAGTTGAGGAGTGGACCCATCTCACCCCTATACCAGGACGTGGAAAGGAGAGAAGAACCTAAAACATTTTATAATTTCTTTTCTCAAAGCAAGCCAAATATTGAGTGATACAGGGCAGCTCAAGAGACCGCATTTACTAGTTTCTTCTGTTTCACAGTAACCAAGTGCCTGATAGGAAGAGCTCCAGGAGAAAAAGGAGTTTTTTGGCTCATGATTTCAGAGGGTTGTTCTTCACTATGATCAGAGCGGTGGGAGAGTGCATCACTCTGTCAGTGGCTACTCACATGGAACAGACGAGGACACAGCATGGGCCAAGCCAGGAGTAGACTTGGCCTTCAAAAGCCTACCCCAAGTTACCTTCTTCCACCAGCTAGACCCCAACTCCTGAACCAGGCAGGGAATAAGTGCTTAAAACACGGGTCTGTCTGTGGGAGACAGATTCAAACCCCAACACTGAGGAAGATGAGGGCCAGGAAGCAAAGAGGTGAGATATGAGCAGGGGAGTTGGGGAGTCAGTTAGGAACCCAGGACGGGGTGGCATCTCTGGAGAAGCTTGATCAGTGGGAGCTTCCTGTGGCTGCTGTGTGCTATAATGACACCCATCTCTCAGCCCTTCAGTGAGAGTTTGCCAGTAGCAACACACTTGGGTCAGCGTTGCTCAGCTGGGATGCATGGGAGGAAGTGCAATAGAAACAGAATAAATGAGTGGAGGCTGTGAGCAGATATTAATGAAGACCTAGAATATTCTGTGGACACATAGTTTAATGTCCTTATGATTCTCTGGATTTCCTCAGTGTCTGTTGTTATGTTCCTCTTTCTAATTTTGTTAATTTGGTTATGAGTTTGTCAATCTTACTGATTTTCTCAAAGAACTAACTCTTTGTTTCATTGATTCTTTGCATTTTGTTTTTGGTTGCTTCTTTCTATTTTATTGATTCAGCCCATAGTTCATTTATTGCCATCTACTCCTTTTGGGTATGATTTCTTCTTTTTGTTACAGAGCTTTTACTAATATAAGACCTCTCCAATTTTTATATGTAGACATTTAGTGCTATGTCTCTTAAAACCACCTTCATTGTGTCCCACAAGTTTGGGAATGTTATGTATTCATTTTTGAAGAGACTAGAGTGCTAAGGAGAACTCCCTTCTGGACCCTGGATTAAGCACAGACCAAACACCAATTTCCAACACAAAGCGATTGCTTATTAAGCATTAAGTGAGGCAAAGAGGTAGCTGAAATGGAATTGGGCAGAAACAGCAGCAAATAGCTTTGCGGAAGTGATTTTAAAGACAAAAAATGGAGGTCTGTGTGGGAAGGAGCTAGGTCGAGTTGGTGAGCTTGGTTGGGCGTGTTAGTTAGGGAAGCCAAATGGGGAATTTTGATTGCAAGAACTTAATGGTTTTGATAGTTGGATGTTGGTGATCAGGTTCAGGAATGAGTCAGGCATAAGGAAGTGGCCAAATAAGGGAACAGACCTTGGTAGCTAGCCTTAGGAATGTGGAAGTGCCTAAATAAGGCAATCCAAGAGCTTAGCAAGGGAGAGGGAGGAGGGAGGGCAGGACCTGAAGGTGCTATGCTTGCCCTGCTGGGGCCTATTAGAGCCCTTCAATTTTCACTCACTTCTAGAGAATGTTTAATTTCTTTCTTAATTTCTGTTTTGACCCGCTTTTCATTCAGTAGTGAGTTGTTCAGTTTCTATGCATTCGTAGGCTTTCTGTTGTTGTTGATGTCCAGCTTTAGTCAGATAGGATGCAGGCTGTTATTTCAATTTTCTTGTATCTGTTGAGACTTGTTTTGGTCCGAGTATGTGGTCAGTTTGGGAGAAAGATTCATGAGGTGCTGAGAGGAAGGTATATTCTTTTGTGCTTGTGTGAAATGTTGTGTAGGCACTGTTAGGTCCATTTGGTTGATACATCGGTTAGCTCCAGCATTTTTCTGTTTAATTTTGTCTGGATGACCTTGTCCATTGGTGAGAGTGGGGTAACTGAAGTCTCCCGCTGTCAATGTCCCAGGGGCAATCTGTGATTTAAGCTGTAGTTGTGTTTCTTTTACAAACTTGGGTTCCCTTGTATTTGGTGCATAGATGTTAACAATTGCAATGTCCTCTTGGTGGATTTTCCTTGGGTGTGTATGTAATAATGTCTTTTCCTATTACTTCTAGTTAGTTTTAGTTTGAAGTCTCTTTTATCAGATATTAAAATGGCTACACCAACTTGCTTCTTTGGTCCATTTTCTTGGAATATCTTTTTTCATCCTTTTACTTGGAGGTGATGTCTATTGTTGATGTTGACGTGTTTCTTGGATGCAGCAGAAGGATGGATCCTGTTTTCTCCTCCATTCTGTCAGTCTGTCTTATTATTGGGAAATTGAGACCATTGATGTTGGGGGAGACTGAGAGGGTGCAAGGGCGGGAGGAAAGTAGGGTGTTCCACCAAGATCTGCTCAGTCCTCTGGGAATGAGGGCAGAGAGTGAGGAGAGGCCACAGCAGGGTAGCCTGCTACAGAGCTGGGGATGAGACTGGAGGACTGGATATGGAGAGGGAGAGCCAAGACCTGAAGCTCCCCTACCTGCTTAGCTGACCTTCCTGCTTCCCTGGCAGGCTTAGCTGGTGGTTCCTGGAGAATGCCTGTTGGAATTAGGGGCTGGGATAACAGGATGAGTGGAGAGGAAGGTGGGAGGAGAAGATCTGCATAACTGATGGACATAGAGAAAAGTGGGGGCACAGCAGGTGATCTGCTACAGAGTGGAGGGTGAGGTGGAAGGGGTGGTTGGATTTGGAGCAGAGGAGGAACAGGTGAAGATCTGCAGTTAGCCGACCTGCTTCCCTGGCTGGAGTGAGATTTAATTTTTTTCTGGGGTTTTGCTTATGTTTATATGAGGCATACATATTAATAAAAGCTTGTATTTGTTTTTCTCTTGTTAGTTTTTCTTATTTAAATCACTGTTACATTATATTTTTTTTATTGGTTATTGGAAGTGAACTTAATTTTAAGTGATGGGGCTTCCTGTTAGGTCCTGTGATTTATCTGTATGCTCATGTAACAAGACTATATAATTCGATTTTAACAAGGCATATTTTAATATGCGACAATGTACATCTCTGTGTTAGTTTCTTTTCTCATTTCTGTGGCAAAATACTCAACAAAAGCAACTTTAGGAGGGGAGGGTTTATTCTGGCTCACTGTTTGAAGGGATACCATCCACGCTTGGGGGGAACGGTGGTTGGTGTCTCTGTTGTGTCAGGTGAATGAAACTAGCGGCTCCCAATCCTGCAAAAGGAAGCAGAGAGATTGCAGGAAGGGGGGCCAGAGTATGAAACCTCAAGGTCCCGCCCAGTAACCCACACCCTCCAGAAGGCTCTACCTCTCAAAACTTCCCCAAATAGGGTTGAAGCTGGGGACCAAGTGTTCAGACACCTGAGCCTTCGGGGACATTTATATGTAAACACAACAATATTCTTCTTTTTCAATATTTTCTTGATTCTTATCTGTTGTTCTTGGTAGATTTTATGTTAATTATGCTAGCTTACAAAGAAGTCCCTTTGAGATTTTCAATAAAATTACCTCAATTTTATGAAAGAATGCAAAAACACTGACCTCTTCCTTTCTCTTTCCCCTCCTCCTCCCTTCTTAACAAGTTGAGGTTTGTCTTCCCCAAACCGGTTTGCATTTTTTCTTTATATTAACTTTCTACACTTTTTAATGCTTACTATTAAGCATCTTATTTTGTATTATTTATATTACAAGTAGAATTTATCCTGCGAATTATTACTACTAAGATAGTTAACTTTGGCAACTTTGTATTGTGTAGAGAGCATCTAAAGCAAGCAAACAAACAAACAAACAATCAGATTAATCAAACAATACAGCTTCCTGGAGGAAGTCCTAACTCTAGAGCCTGTGATCCTATGCTTTAAATGTTAGGTCTCAAACCTGGGACAAATGGCGGATGTGCCTATTAACACAGCAAAGTGGACCTAGGTATTAGGTTCTCCCAGCATCTTTCAGTCCCAATCCTTTTTATTTTTATTATTTTAAAACCTTTTTGCCCTCTTGGCTACTACACTTGGCTCCCCTCTCTCCTTTCTCCCCTCTCCTCACATGACCCAGCTCAGGGTCGTGTTCACTCTGGACTCTCCCAGATGTTTCTGCTTCTGGCTGTGCTCTCCTTCATATCTACAATAAACTCCTCCCCCATACCTAGGAACAATCCTGCCCTTTCCTTTTTATTTATTTAACTTTTCATCCATCTGATACGGAAACCCAGCGTTGGCATATATGAGCTCCCTTCCGAGGAACGCGGCATCTCCCAACCAAGCTGCTGATCGGATGTTCCTAAGGCATGTACGGATCATTTGTTTCTGCTGACTCCTGCCATCCATCAGATTTGACCCAAATTCTGAGTCAGCCTTCTCGGCTTCTTCTCCCCTCCATGGTTCTAACCGTTCTTCTCCTTGTCTATGCCACGAATGCCTCTCGGACTCCTAGAGACTTCACGTGCCTGGGCGCTTGTCTAGAATCTTCAACTCTGACCTGCTAGTCTGGGTATCTTTACTAAAGGCTCTTACCGCATTCCTTTTCCCCTGCCCTCTCACGTTCTCTCGCTTTGCCCTAGGAATCTCTCAGCTCTCAGCTCCCTCCTAGGTTCCTCTCTCGCCTCAGGCTGCTTGTCTGTCTCTTCCCTTAGCCCTCCGAGGCCTAGTTTTTCTAAGCCTGGACCCATCTAGGCCACTTCACACCCTCTCAGCCCCCTCTTGGAGCTTATAGAAATTACCACCAGTGGAGTTTCATTTTTCAACACCCACTCCGTCTCCGACTACAAACCACTTGGCCTCAGTACAGATCAATGGCCCTAGATTGGCACATTTGATTTTCAAATTCTCCTCACGTTGTAACAACCTCTGCCACGTGCAAACAGATGTTCCCCAAATCTCTTCTATTAAGCTTGCCCAGCTCTGCCCTTCCCAAAGTCTGTCTTTTCTGAGGTTTCTCTCCTTCCCACTTTATAAATCTTTTATCTCTGTTTTCTCTCTGTGCTCTGCTCTCAAAAAAGTTTTTAAGATTATGCTGTAAACTCTGTCTCAGGTTTCATTGGTATGCTTAAAAATTCTGTAAAATCTGTAACAAAAATTAGCTTAAAACTTTGAACAAAAGGCTTATAATTAAAAATCTATGTATGTATAATCATAATTTGCTATAATTTACTATATATGTGACTTAACTCTTGTTTAACAATAGGTAATTCTGATGTTTAAATGACGGTTGTGGGGGCAGTCAACTTTACTAAGGTGAAAGAGGGTATGTGCCATGTGACTTTGCCATCATCTTAAGATGACCGCATGTCATTAACCAACTGAGATAGCACCTATAAAACTTCTTAGTCCTAGGGGGCCCTTGGTTCATCATTGTGTCTCCCTTTAAATGATAAAAGTGACATCAGGGCCGGGCAGTGGTGGCGCACACCTTTAATCCTAGCACTCAGGAGTCAGGGGCAGGCAGATCTCTGTGAGTTTGAGGCCAGCCTGGTCTACAAGAGCTAGTTCCAGGACAGGCTCCAAAGCTACAGAGAAACCTTGTCTCGAAAAAAACAAAAACAAAAACAAACAAACAAAAAAAGTGACATCAGGTTTCTAAAATATTTTGGATTAGGATTTTTACATGATGGCAAACTCCCATATTAGGTATACTCAGGTTAACAAAACTTAAAAATATATTTCCAACTACTTGTGTCTTTGCTAAATCTGTTCAACACCAGACTTCTAGAAAATTTAAAATAAAAAACAATGTGTGTTTAGTAAATATGTATTTTATAAATAACATATGCTTGATAAATAAGATTTATAAATTCCTAAGGTCTGCTCAGACCCACGGTGATCTTTGTCTAGTCTCTTTGTCTTTGCTCACATTGTTGAGCGTTAGCTATTCGGATAAACTGAGTTACACAAAAACAAACTGTAATATTCTGTAATGATACACTATGAAAGGATCAAGAAAATTCCCAGTCTCTCTATTATGGTTTAACCTTCTATTTTGATGCTAAAGAATCTTCAGTGAAACCTTTTAATCAATTTTTTAATTATCCTTGTTCTCAAACTGAACAAGGATTAAGCTGTAAAATTTAATCTTACAAATGCTACTAACTTGTAAGTTGTTATGTAATTCATTTAGTGACAAGCTTCATTTAGCCTCCTGTATGTGTTTTCAAGGTTGAGCCTAAAGCAAGTAACTGACCCAGGTATACTGAATAGCTGGTCCTCAAACTCTTCAGAGATCTGCTGATTCGGACACTTAAAAGTGTTTAATGAAAAAAGCTTCCCATGATAGACAGACATGTCAGTGCCTAGAGGAAACCCCACGGTCTCCAAAGACGATAGATGGACAACTGCACCTGAATTGTGGTAATAGTAACCATGGGGCAGAACTATCCCATGCCTTGTTGCCCACCAGGGCTCTGTACAAACTGTAGACACTTTTGGGGTGATTGTCCTACTCTGCCTAGTTAGATAAGGTCAGTCCCCCACATTCTTCGTCCACAGGAAGATCTCTCCAACCCGAGTCTGGAGCCAGAGTCTGAGGCTGCTCTCCCTCAAAGCTGAGGATGAAAAGCTGGGCTGTACAACAGCCGAAGATTGACGGCTGCCCCGGGAAGCCACAGAGACCTCAGAGCCCAGAGCAGTCGTCTAGGTGGTGGAGACATAGGCCAGCTGGATTATACTTCTTGCTCTGTTTTTTCCTTCTCTGATCTCTGATGATCCTGAAGAACTAATTGTAACTTTAACAGCAAGCATACCCTGTCCTCCCCCAAGGCCACAGCTGCCTTTACTTCAAAATCTGACCTCCTAGAGCTTTTCTGGGAAGACAAACAGTTTACCTTGTCACCAGATGCTTTTAACTCAAAATCATTTTTGGGTTCCGAAGCTTTTACTATGACTCAAAGGCGTAAGTCTACTGCTCTTTCTACCAAGTGGATTTCAGTACAGTGGATTTTATAAACAGATTTTATAAACAGCTAACATATCTAAAACTTTTTTCTCTTTTTGCAAACTTAAAACATTTTATGTACGCTTCAGGGAGTCAACTTGGATCCACCTTTCTCCGGTCAAATGGACTCCAGATAAGTACTCCCAAGTTTCTCCACCTGCCTATTCCTGAGAATGGGGTCTCTCTCTCTCCTGGCCTTGGGACTTCCTTCTCCAACCACTAGGATTGTGGGCCTGTAAGTTTCAAGTGAACACCGAAGCTAAAAAATTTACCCTTGTCGGGTGGTGGCACACACCTTTAATCCTAGCACTTGGGAGGCAGAGGCAGGTGGATCTCTGTGAGTTCAAGGCCAGCCTGATCTACAGAGTGAGTTCCAGGACAGCCAGGACTGTTAGACAGAGAAACTCTGTCTTGAAAAATAAATAAAAAGAAAATACCCTAAATTCCTCAACTTTAGCTTCTTGTGTCCCTAGTCTATCTGCACCAGTAGATTTCATATCAACTGCAGACTGCTCCAGCAACTAACCAGCCCCAGGTGTTCCCTTAGAATCTACATCCCAGACAGCTCCAGAAAGGCTAGCACCAGGGAGTGCAGCCTCAAAAACTGCTTCAACTTGGCCGCACTTCCCTAGCCACAGGTGGTCCCATAGAGTCTAGACAGCCATGGAAACAGCCTGCACGCTGTTGTGATGTTTTGTTTGTGATCTAACAAATAAAACATGCCTGAAGATCAGAGTGCATACCTAAGCCACTAGTTAGTCATAGAGGCCGGGCAGTGGTGGTTCATACCTTTAATCCCAGTATGTGGGAGTCACCACCTTTAATTCCAGCACTAGAGGGGTGGAGACAGGAGTGATATGGCTGGGCAGAGAGAGGACTATAAGGTGGGAGGAGACAAGAACTCAGATGCAGTCTGAGGATGCATTCTGAAAATGCAGTTTAGGGATTCGTAGAGACAGGATTGCCTGTCGGTCTGAGCAGTGATAAAGAGGTAAGAACTAGCTAGTGGCTGGCTGATCTGCTTCTCTGACCTTTCAGCTTTCACCGCTGATAGCTGACTCCAAGTTTTTATTATTAAGAACAATTAGAATTTGTGTTACAGCAGTCTTCTCTCTTTTCCTGGCCTTGGCCAGCATTCCAGCTTGAGTCCTCAACACTGATGCCCCAATGTCAGCAGGAAGTAGTCATAGGAAAGATCATGTGGTCCTTTATCATTTATTATCAACACAAAGGCTGGGACCGTTAGACTTTTGTTAAAAAGAGGAATGTCAAGAATATGCCCAGAAGAAGAAGGACAGAGGGAGAGGCAGAGATGCAAGGGGGTGCACTGACATTTAAGAAGGGAGGTAGTGAGACAGTCCCTAAACTGAGAAATGGAAGATAACATTTTCTGACTTGGATGTCTTATACTGGGTGTTGCTGTCTATTTCTGCAATAAATGTTATTTCTTATTTTTCCCAGGTGCCCTGAGGACAAGCCTGCTCTCTACAGCACTCCCTCCCTTATCAGTGGTTCCTTTTCTCCATGGTTTTTCAGTTATCTGAGATCAACTGGAATTTTAAAACGTTCAATGGAAAATTCCACAAGTAAATAACTCCAGAGTTTTAAATGCTTTGAGGAGTATGATGAAGTTTCATGCAGCCCTGCTTCATCCTACCTAGAGAGACTCATGTCTTTGTCCAAGGTATCCATGCAGCATGCACTACTTACCCATCAGCCACTCACGCATCTTGGTTGTAAGGTCAACTGGAGGTATCACGGTGCTTGTGTTTAAGGGACCTGTGTCTTACTTAATGGTGGTCCCAAAGCACAAGAGTAGTGATGCTGGCAATTCAGATCTGATAAGGAGCAGCAGCACAGGACATCCTCTCTGTGAGAGGGGGACATTACAGTAAGATCTTTTGAGGGATCCCATTCACAGAATTTATATGGCAGTATACTAATGGTTCTATTTCATTATTAATTGCTAATCTCTTACTGTGCCTAATTTAGAAATAAAATTTAATCATATGTAGAGGACAAAACATGGAGTATACAATGCAATCTATGACCTCAGACTTCTGTCTCCTGGGGGTGGTTTGGGAACACAGTCTACCCATGCATAGGGGGACACTGCCGTGTAATACTCTTGGATGTTGGCGCTTTGGTGAGTGACGTTACAGGCCCAGCATCCACCACGTAGAAAGGATGAAGTTATGAGAGGCTGCTGAAGAGTAAGGACTGAGAACTCAGTGACAGAAATTACAGCAAGAAGTAAGCAGAGGAAATACAAAGTCCCCAGAGAAACACATACAATGGGAAGGGTGCCCAGTGTGCTGTTGTGGGCTGGGGGAGTTAGGCATTCTCTGAGTTTAAGACAACAGTCATCAAAGAAGGCTGCAGGAGCTAGGCATGGTGTGGAGGGCATGCCTGTACCTCAGAAGTCAGGAGGCTGAGGCAGGGCAGCTGGGGAATTCAAAGCCAGCCTGAGCTATACAATGATACCCTATCTTAAAAGAACGAAGAAAACAAAACAGAGGGCTGAATAACTCATAAAAAACAAACAAACAAAAAACCCCTAGGTTGTAGCTGTATACTTTATTTTCTGATTGTTATAAAAGAACAGAGCATAAAAACAGGCCAGGGCTGGACTGTATGTGATGACAGGACATTGACCTACAACCTTTGCAGCATGTGACCGAAAAGTGAAACCAGATTCACGGCATTCGTGGGTGCAGGAAAGTCAGGACTCAGGTAAAAATAGCTTTTCTCTAAGTCAGGACCAACCAGGGAAAGTGAAGGATGTTTCCCTGAGACAATCTCATAGATGCTGCTTCTAGTTAGCCTGCCTCCTGCTTCCCAGACCAGCAATTCATCAGTCTTGGTTTGCACTGCTCTGACCAAGCGCTACTCTGTGTGGTTTATAAGTGACAGACAATGATTTTTCACAGTTCCAGAAGCGGGAAGCCTGGAGTCAGAGTGTGATGCCATTGGGCTCCAGGGAGAACCTTCTTCCGGGCTGCAGACAGTGGCCTTCTCAGAGCCTCCCTTGGGAGAGTAGAGGGTGAAAGAGCCTGCCCCTCTTCTGCTGCCTCCTTCCTTGCCACTCCCACCTTCTTGAAAAGATACTAATCCCATTGATGGGGTTCCATTACCAGGGTCTGACGCCTGCTTCCTACAGGCTCCACTTTTAAACAACACCACATTAGGATTAAGGTTTCAACACACAAAGTTGGGGGCAGCTGGAGATGGAAGGACTGTCAGGGAACATAGAAATACTCCCCCTAATTAAGGAGCTTCCTTGTTCCCCACCTGCCTCAGAACCTTCCAAATGCAAGTGAGGCCGGCTCACCTTCCTGCTAATAGCAAGCCCAGAATAGATAGTTTCTGTTTTTATTCGGGTGGCCTTTGTTTTTTTTTATAGTATCTTTGGCTTTTAAGGTAGACAGTTATGTTAACTATAGTTAAGACCTTTCTTTCAGAAACCTGTGCATTTGTCATGTTTCTGATATGATGGCTATACATCTATTTTTTGGTAGCAGGACATTCTATCTTATGGTTGCCTACTGAAAGGGTCACAGCCGTGTGACGTGCCAGTGGTGATAACAACCGTTTGGATCTTATCGCTAACTTTTGGAAGTTCTCCAAGATTGAGGTAGATAGTCTTGCCCTATTAAATAAATATATTTCCATCTCTAGATTATTTAGGCTTTCTTTTCCTAATAGCAGAAAAATAAGTTTTTAGTGTCTATTGAGTTAATCTTTTTATTCATACGGGTAATATCATATGAATAGAAACTCTAATTTTGGCCCTTACTTGTATTCTCATAAAAATACACCTCCTTGATCATGGTACATTATTCTTTTATGATGCTGCCGCATTTAATTGGCTAATATTTTATTCAGGATTTTTGCATCTATATTCATAAGTCAGGCTGGTCTGTAATTTTCTCTTTCTGGAGCTATTTCCGTCACATTTATGACTGGGAAATCTCTTCTATCTGCTGCTAGTACTCCAGACCCTCCTTCTTGTTAGTATTAACAACTGGTGTGTGTTTGAAATACACCGCGTTTTGGTCACATTCGGAACTCATGACCCAGACCTGTCATCTTCTGAGGGACACAACTGTCTGGCAATGTTTTTTCGGTTTGTCCCACGTGGATTAGTTTGTCAGACTGCTTGCATTCTCCTAACCCAATTCTGATTATTCATATTTCCCCATACACCTACCATTTTATCAAGATTTTCAAATGATCTGACATAAAATTTTACGTGGAAACCCTAAAAAAGACAACCTGTGCATGTGCGCTTCTGACCCTGTCAGCTTGTGGCTAAGCTGTGTCATTGCTAATGTGGTTCGTTCTGTTTTCATTTCTCCCTCTCTATAGGTGTAGACCTTTTCTACATTGTTTGTTCTGTAGGTGTAGGTGCACCCACCCAGGTGGATGTTAGGGGACACTTTGGGGGAGTTGGTTTTTTGTTCCCACCAGTGGGTCCTGAGCATAGAACACAGATCGTCAGGCTTGGCAGCAAATAGCTTTACTTGCCAAGGCATTTTGCAGTCTTGGTAGAGACTTTTAAAAAATTCAATGTACAGCTTAGGTTTTCCTGTGAGATAAGGATTTGATTTCAGTGGTGTATTTGGTTTATACAGGAAGACCCTGGAGGGGAGCAAGGAGGTGCTGTGGATGTGGGAAAGCAGCCAGCACTATGGGCACAGGGACAGGATCCTGGGAGTATCTGAGGAGGAGATACCTGCCTTGGGGTGGGGGGTTCTCCCACCGGGAATGACAGTGCATTTATTTATACACACTCCCTAGGGTCACTGGTTGCGGGTAACTGAGTATGAAGGTGGAGCAGGTAGCGTGTGAGGGAGTTCATTCCTACCTGAGGTGCAGGCAAGAGGGCCTCCCACAGCCTCAGGAAAGCTCCTGGCAAAGGATTGCAGTTCCTGACACTAGCAATCTTTAGAAAGACAAGAAGCTAATGATGCTCTGTGCACGTGGGAGGGGTTGGACACCAATCATTTAATCTTCTGGGGCTCGTGTGTCATTTATTCTTTTTCATAGATTTCAGCTAGTTTTGTCTTTTATCTCTGTTAATATATTCTTCTGCTTAAGATTCATTTAATTGATTCATTTATTTTTGCGATAGTGGGGTTTGAACCCAGGGCCTCATGAAAGCTAAGTTAATGTTCTGCCATTGAGCCATACCCACAGCCTTTGGCTTTCACCTTTTATTTTGAGAAGGGATTTCAGTAAGTCATCCAGGCTGTCCTTGAAGTTACAATTCTCCTGCTTCAACCTCCTGTGCTGTCATGTCTTTTCCCCTAACTTCTTGCCCCCTCCCCTTCCCTACTCTTTTCTCTGCTCCCTGCCTTTCCTTCCTTGTTTTTCTGGCATAGGTTCTCCTAACCTATTCTAGGAGGGCCTGGAACTCAAGGTGTTTCTGCTTCAGCCTCTGATGTGCTGGGATTACAAGTGTGCACTGCAGGGTCTCAGGTTAATAGTTAAAATTTAAAAGGTGATAACATTAATAATATAATGTGTGTGTGAATGAGTGTGTGTGTGTGGTTCAAACATGTGCAGGTGTGCATGTCTGTGTGCAATTGGAGGCTAGCGGTCACTTTTGGGTATTGTTCCTCAGAAACCCCCCTTTTCAACCTGCTTTCTTCTAACACCCAGACCACCCACAGTGGACTGGGCCCACCCGCTAACTAGCATCTATCAGTCTGTCTGTCTATCTTCTATCTATTATAATCATCATTTATCTGTTAAGTGTGCATGTAGTGTGTGTGTAGGGGGGGTTGTGCATTCACCCACATGGGTGTGTGTGAAGGCCATAGGTTGTCATCAGAATGTCTGCCTCAATCACTTCTCTACTTTATTTTTTGAGACAGTGTCTCTTGCCTAACCTGAAACTCTCTTTCAGCTCCTGGGATCTGCCTATCTCAGGGCCCTAATGCAGGTGTTTGCAGAATACTGCACCCCCACTTGCTGGGAATCCAAACTCAGGTCTGACGCTTGCTCAGCAAGCAGTGTAGTCACTGAGCTATCTCCCAAGTCCTCCAACTTATTTTTTGAGACAAGGTCTCTCACTGAACTTGGAGCTCAATAGGTTGTTTAGCCTGGCTGGCCAGCAAGTCTCCGGGGTCTTCCTGTCTCTGTCTTCTTGGCACCAAGATTATACTTGTAAGCCGCCACACCTGGCTTTCTACATTGTCCTGGGGATCTGAACTTAGGTCTTTATGTCTGCATGCCAAGCACTTACTGAGTCATCTTTCAGTTCTGTCTTTTTAACTTCTTGAGTTATAGTCCTTCTTCATATGGTTTCAGTCTTTCTCATTAGTAATGCAGTAAAAACAGCTCAGGTGGATGAGGCCAAATAATTGAGAAATTAGTTACCAAGTGCTTAGCACCTTGTCTGAACCACAGGAAGTGCTCAGCAAATGTTAATGGCGATTTTGATTGAACACTTTCTTTTCTTCCTTTTCTAATTTTTTTGTTTGTTTTTTGAGACACAGTTGTTGCTGTTGTTTTTAAAGCTCTTTGGTCTTTGGAGGCTCACCACCCAGCTCCCAAATAATCACATGGAGACTTATTTTTACTTATGAATGCCTGGCCTTAGCTTGGCTTGTTTCTAGTCAGCTTTTCTTAACTCAAATTATCCTATCTACCTTTTGCCTCTGGGATTTTTATCTTTCTTTCCTTCTTACTCCATGGATGGCTGTGTGACTGGGTGGTTGGCCCCTGGCATCCTCCTTTCTCTTTCTTCTTCTTGCTCCTTGCTCCTCGCTCCTTTCTCTTTCTATTTATTCTCTCTGCCTAGCAGCCCCACCTATCCCTCTTCTACCTAACTATTGGCTGTTCAGCTCTTTATTAGACCAATCAGGTGTTTTAGGCAGACAAAGTAACACAGCTTCACAGGGTTAGACAAATGCAACATGAAAGAATGCAACACATCTTTGCATCATTAAACAAATATTCCACATCATAAATGAATGTAAAATATCTTTTTTTTTCGAGAACACACCTTAAAAAACATAATATTGCACAACACAGGGTTTCTCTGTGTAGCCCTCTCTGTCCTAGAACTCGCTCTGTAGACCAGGCTGGCCTTGAACTTAGAGATCTTCTACCTCTGCCTCCTGGGTGCTGGGATTAAAGACATGTGCCATCACTGCCTGGCTTTGATTAAACTTTTTTTTTAGGTTATTAACATTATCAGTGGGTAAGTTCAAATGTGATGAACTAGTTAATTTGAAAGAGGATATCCCAAGATGGTATAGCACTTAGGTGGCAGCATGCATTACTGCAAGCTGCTTTTAGTCAAGTTTATAGTGAGGATCGGGAACAAAATGCAGAGCAAAAGGACTGAAAAGTATGCAGCCTGTTCTGAAAGGGGCAAGCTGGGTATTGTGGACAAGGGCGGTCTGTTTGTTAAGGAGATTAGCATCAGTAAAGAGAAGTGAAGTCCTTCCAATGGGACATCAGAATACGAACAGAATGCATTTTGAATCATGAGGTGTATGTGAACCTTTGGATGCCAGGGGTCACTGTTACTTTTCTGTTGCTGACAGAAGTAACAGGGAGGAAGGCTTACTTTACCTCACAATTCACGGTGCAGTCCATCATGGCAGGAAGTCAAGGTGGCAGGAGTTAGAAGAGTTTCTGGTGACATCACATCTACAATAAGGAAATGGAGAGAAGGACAGATGCTAGTGCTCAGCTGGCCTTCTTAATGTCATACAGCCCAGGACCCCACACAGGGAATGGTCCTGCCTGCAGTTACAATGGGTCTTACCAAATCAATGAGCCAAATCAAGACACTCTCTTCACAGACATTCTTGGCAGCTACTCTTGGTGAAGACTTCTCCAAGGTGGGATCAGAGTCTCATCTCCTAGGAGATCCCAGATCCCGTCAAGATGGCAGTCAACGCTGGTCATTGACCTTCTTATTAATTATGAAAGCTTGGCCTTTAGCTTAGGCTTGTTCCCAATTAGCTCTTGTAAGTCAAATTAACCTGTTTCTATTCATCTACATTCTACCGTGTAGCTTTTTACCTTTCTTCCATATGTCCGATTTTCTCCATATCTCGCTGGTGTCTCTCACATGCCTAGATTCTTCCCCAGTTCCCTTCTTTCCTAATCTCTCCTGCCTAGTTATTGGCCATTCCACTCTTTATTAATCCAATCTGGAGCATTAGGCAGGCAAGGTAAAACAGTGACACATCTTTACACAGCTTGTTCAAACATCCCACAGCATAGTACCTTTCAGTTGTGTCTGTGTTTATTCTAAGAAGGCAACTCTCAGTAGAGCCCCTGGATTGACTGAGGATGGAGGCTAGTCACCAGAGACCAAGCCTTGCAACTTTCAGTCCTCCTCCATGGATATAGCCATTGATTTCACTAATTATGCCTGCCAACAGGGAACTTCTCTTAAAAGCTCTAAACAATGGGGTGCAAGAGCTTCCTGGATGGCAGACGCATTTATACGCAGGAAGGTGGCATGTCCCAATTCTATGGGGACACAAACTTCTGTGCTCAGGACCCTATGGGGGAATAAAACCCTCTAAACAGTTTACAGTGTGTTTAAAAATATACTTAGGCTTGGGAGAGAAAATAAAAAGGATAAAGTCCTTATATAAAAAAAAGAAATAGAGTAGCCAGGCATGGTGGCACACACCTTTAATCCCAACACTTGGGAGGCAGAGGCAGGTGGATCTCTCTGAGTAAAAAGGAAAAATAAAAGAAATAGAGTTTGTTTTGTTTGTTTGTTTCTTTTTGTTTTTAAAGAGCCTGTTTGTAGCATCAGGCAGTCCCTTAAGGGTTCCCAGCTGAAAACAGTTCTGTACCCCTGTGTATTCTTCCCTGACCGGGACCTTCTTCTCCATATCCTCTAACTCCCAGGAATCCCAGCCCTTAGTGAAGGAGTCCAATCTGAGCTTGACAAGGGGTGCAGAGCATCCAGGAAGATGAATCTGCTTCCTCACCTTGACACATGGACTCCAGACATCTTTCTGTGAGTTCCCCCCAAGCTTTTGCCCTATACCTATGGTTAGTTCTGTCCAGATCTTTGGCAGCCCAGGCCCAAAAGGAAACCCCAACGTCAAGACCCATCATTGGGAATCTAGTTTGGGCTTGCCTAAGCCATGGCCATGGACTGATCTTCTTTCCAAAACTCCCAGCAGGGCAGTACAGAAGAAGCTTGGAGACACTCTGCCACCTCATTATATGAGATGAGATTTATCAGGGTCACCTTCAAGTCCACATTTTCAGTCTTTGGAGGATTTTCTACAATTCAACTGGCTGGATTAGGTCTCACCCCCAACTCCAGGGCTACAGGGGTGGGACCTGGGGCCTGCTGCCTAAACTGGATGACTTTTGGGTTTTGCTGCTATTCTCTTCTCATTGCTGTGGCTAAATGGTGTCCTCTTTCATTGGACTGGCAGGTGATGCTCCATTTGACTTTCTGATCCCTTCAACAGTAGATAATGGAACAGTTTTGATTGGAAAGTGATGAATCAAGTGTAGTTCACACCTGAGAGGCCAAAAAAGCCTAGCAGGGCAGCCTAAGTCACATCTTCTTAATTGAGTATGGTCCTGAGGCTGGAGGATGAACTTGGGAACAGCTGAGTCTGACAATGAGCTGTGGCGTCCATGAGACTCAGGTGTTTGCATTCTTTTCCTTTTTTCTTTATTTTTTTTAATCAATGGACTAGCAGCAGGCTTCATACACTTTTTGATAAACTAAGTGTCTCAAAGTAAAAAAAAAAAAAAGCTTCTTCAATACTTATCACAAATGTCTTGTTAATTTAAAAATGGAAACACGAAAGCTCAAATAAAGAAACATTGCATGATATTCTTGTCCAACTTAAATCAACACAATTATAGGCTTCCCCAGTAGAATAAGGTAAATAGGTAGGGGATTCCTTGCTCTTCCATTCAGTGAGAGCTGTGGGTTGCGGTTGTGAGGGAGACAGTGCTTCTCTCTTCATGAATCTCAGTTTTCTCACTTGATATCTTGTTATGATGAATGTGAGTCTAATGTTTCAAAACACATGCAATTTTGAACAGTGTGGTACCTAAGTGAAAGCCGCCTGCTTCCCCTGGTGCTGTGTGCTCTAACCAAGAAGAGAAAGCCCAGCTGTGAAGGGCACCAGTGTCAGCTTTCCCGGGTTTTTCATGGATAGTTTAAACATTATGTTTAATTTGCCTCGTGGGAAGCTTTTAGAGGTTGCATTCATTTTCTGTTGCTGTGTACCAAACTGCCACATGTCCAGCAGCTTGGAAGGAAGTGCACACTGGCTTGCGGCTCCTATTGGCGCCTCAGCATGGTTTATTGGTGCTCTGTCCAGGGCTCACTGGGATTTGTTTGTGTCTGGAGGCTCGGCTGCAGGGGAGCTTCTGCCCAGCTCATTCAGCTTGTTGACTAAATTTGTTTTCTTGAGATTCTACGACTGTAGAGTGTTTCTTGAGAACATGATCTTAGAATGTTGCTTGGTGCCATCTGGAGGCAGGTCCCAGGTTCTAGAAGCTAACCCCTAGCTCTTTACGATTGAAGGCCTCTCTGACCTCAGGGAGGACCTGATTCTTCTTTTACGAATTTTCATCTGATCAAGTCAGACCCAGCCCAGATCATCTTCCCTTTTGTGAATGCAAACTCAACTGTTTAGGAACCCTTAATCATGTATATGAAGTCCCTTTGCCACAGTCTGTGGTTTAGATTCTGGTCACAGGTGCTTACCCCACTTAAGGGGAAGGAATAGTTCTGGAATCATGAAGGTGACCCTAAAGCATCTCTCTACCACAGATGACAGTAACCCAGGAAGACAGTAAGCACACAAAGCATGCTAACAGAATGTGTTCAATTAGTTAGTGAACTGAGAGAATGAGAGAGGGCATGACAGACTAATTCTTAGTGGCTGGAGAACAAGGATGTAATGTCAGAACCATCCTGCTCTTCAATGTGGTTGAAAAGTCCTTATCCACCTAGTTAAGTCCCATACTGGATAGTTCCATGGAAGGAGGAGCCTAGCAGAGCTCTGGTTTCTAAGCACGGGTGCCGCCTGGCTGTTGTGGGTGGTCCAGTTGGTGACATGATGTTCTTTCTGGGAGCACTGAAAGAAACTTAAGACAGAGACCAGCCTACAGGTAGGAAGACCAGGAACAACCAGCCACCGGCAGGGCAGTTTTCCTTACTGCCGTCTAGTCTCTAGCATCTATCCCTCTTGGTAGAAACCAACCACGAAGAATCTGCCAGTGGAAAAACGCACTTTGTTGAGTCCTGGACCCAGCATCATGAACGCATCCGAAGCTAGGGAGTTATCTTAATGATCAGTACTTCATAGTTGCCTCCCTTAGATAAGGCTCTGAAACAGGGCTTCATCAAAAGCCCTGGGCATGGTCATCTAGTCTGATAACAATAGAGCTGAGATCCTATCAACTTTCTTTCCCGCTTGAGTTCTGAACTACCAAGTGAGAATTTCTGTTTAGAAGCTGGTAGTCAAAATATCAGTTTACAAAGCCAGGCATGATGGCTCATGCGTTTAATCCCAGCACTAGGGAGGCAGTGGCAGGCTGATCTCTGAGTTAGAGACCAGCCTAGTCTAAAGAGTACACCCCAAGACAGCTAAAGCTGCACAGAAAAATCCTGTCTAGAAAAACAAACAAACAACAACAACAAGAGCAACAAAAATAGCTTGTTTACTAACAAAGTCTCTGGTGTAAAGTATGTAGCTGATTGCTCTTGCTGACATCCCTGACTGAAACTTCATTATTTTTTTTAATATTTATTTATTTATTTTATGTATATGAGTCCTCTACCTGCTTGTACAACATTGTGCCAGAAGAGGACATCAATCCCACCACAGATGGTTGTAAGCCACCATGTGATTGCTGGGAACTGAACTCTGGAAGAGCAGCCAATGCTCTTAACTGTTGTACCATCTCTCCATCCCCTGACTGAAACTTCTTGTGGCAAGGCCTACAGACCCAAAGAGAATGCATTTCTCAGGTGGTCACTAGGCTCCCAGGCAAGGAAACCACGCGAATGAAGGCAACAGTGAAGGGACATGGTCCAGAGGAGCTGAGCGAGGCCTGGAGGGTTTCCCAGTGGAAGTGAGCAGTAAGGAATGGGCTTTTTCAGACTGGGAACCTATTTGGTCACAGCCTGGCTCTGTTTATAGGTGCTGTAAAGGGACAGGGTTTATGCTGAAGCCGAGCTTAGGTGGCAAACTGCTTGTGTGGCATGCACAAAGCCCAGGTTCACTCAGGGCACCCCATAAACAGGGTGTGGCGGTGCACACCTGTAATTCCAGAATGCAGGGAGTGGAGGCAGGAGGATAAGAAGTTCAATGCCATCCTTTGCTACAAGTTTGGAATCATCCAGGGATACATGAGAGCCTGTCTCACAAAAGAAAGAAAGAAATTAAAGCATTCTAGGAGCATATTATTAATGGTAAAAGGAGATTGATGAAATCAATAATTTATTCTGTTTAATCTGCTCTGCCCAAATATCATTTCAGCATACAATAAATATTAAAACTATGGAGCTATTTCACACACTTCTTTAGTTTTCACTAAGTGCACTAGTTGGGGTTCCCCAGAAGAACAGAATCAATAAGATATTTATTAAATTATGAGGACATTTATAAATTAGCTTTAATTCTTTAAATTAAAATATAATTACATCATTTCCCCCTTCTTATTCCTCGCTCCAACCCTTTCCATGCACTGCTTTGCTCTTCCTCAAATTCGTGGCCCCTATTTCTGTAGTTGTTGTTACATACATATGTATATTGCTGTTATATATGTATGTAACAACAGTTAGAGAATATACTCCTAGTATATCGTCCTAAATATATAAATACAATCTTTGCAGTTCTTATAATGTATTTCAGTGCTGACCAGTTGTATTGGATAACCAGCTGGGGGCTCTTCCCTGGGGAGGGCTACTCTCCTTTCCTTCGTGGTCTGTACTTCTTTGTCCAGGGTTGAGACCTTATGAGATTTTCCCTTTACATCTTAGAACGTCTATTGGTGGTCTCCTTGACCAGGCAGTCATGTTGTTGAGATTTCATAGGTGTAGACTGTCTGACAGTTCTATGAGATGAGTCTCATAGAAAACTTCCTGTTCCTCTGACTCTTCTAATTCTAATTAGCTTTCCTGGTCAGAGGCTAGATGGTCCCACAAAGTCCATCTGCTGGTTGGAAAGCTGGGTAAACTAACAAGTGCTCAGCCAAGAACCAGGAATCTTCAGAACAATGGGATTAATGTGACAACTCTAGTCTGAGGCTGAAGTCCTGGGAACCTCCTGGGGAGTTACTGATTCAAGTTTGCTTTCAGTAGCTGAAAAGCCCAAGTCAGTGCTTTATAGGCAGTAAAGGAGCAAAAACGCCCCTGCTCAACAAAAGTTGAGCATTTTGGGGTGTGATTGTTAGTCTTGTTAACTTGACAAGATTTGCCATAAACACAAACCTCTAGGAATGTCCGTGAAGAATTTTCTAGATTTGGTTCATTGAGATGGGGCGGCTCACCCAAATGGTTGATGCCACTAGTGCATGGGTCCTGGGTACATAAAAAGGAGAGAACTAGCCGAGCAAGATGTCATCTCTCTACTTCAGTGTGACTATCGGCTTTAGGATTCTAGGGCTATACTTTCTCCTCTGTGATAGACTGTATCTCCTCACACTGCAAGCCAACATAAACCCTTTCTTCATTTGATTGCTTTTGCCAGTTATTTGCTACAACAATGAGAAGAACAGCTAATGCAGTGGGCATGCTTGTGCTATGGTTTGACTGTGAAATGCCCCCTCCAGGGTCACGTGTTTGAATACTTGGTTCCCAGCTGTTGGTTCTGTTTTATGGAGTTGTGGGACGCTTAGGAGGAAGCCGATGGCTTGGAGATGGGCCTTCAGAGGTGTAGCTGGACCTCACTTCCGGTTGATGTCTCTCTTTCCTCATCTGCAGAGATGTCAACAAATACCCTCAGGTTTTTATCTCTAAAATGGACAGGAGCTGGTTCTGCCATCATCTTCCTGAGGCATGACGGGCTGTACCCCTTCAAACCATGAGACAAAGGAAACCCTTTCTCTTACAAGTTACTTTCTGAGGACATTTCATTAGTGATGAGAAAAGAGAATTACTTCCTTCTTCCACTTTTTTTCCATCCAGTCCCTCAGCCTATTGGATGGTGTCACCACATTCAAAGAAAGCAGTAATCTCTCATATCTCTGACCCTAAGGGCAATCTTCTCTGGAATTACCCTCTTAGATGCATCCAGAAGTGTGTCAAGCTGCTAAGATTAACCATTATAATAAGTATCTGAAACTTTGTATTTATTTTATATTTACAACACACTTTAATTCTGAAAAAAAAAAAACCATTTCAAGTATTTAATAGCCACCAATGGCTTGTAGCCACCACACTGGAGAACCAACTTTAAGAGGTCCAAGAATATGTCTGGGGATGTGGCTCATCAGTAGAGTGTTTGTCTAGCACATACCATGCCCTGAGTTCAATATACAGAATTTAAGAGGTGAGGTGGGGATATCTATAATAGTGAACATATATTTTTTTCACAGTATTTATTCATTCACTTATTTGTGTGTGTACATGCACATATGATGTGGAGGGGGGCACACACACACCACAGCATGCATACGGAGGTCAGAGGACAGCTTTATGGAGTCAGTTCTCTTCTTCCATCTCTATCAATAGTGAACATTTATTGAATATATCAAATAATTTCATTTTCACAGGAACACTGAAGGCAGAGGCTATCTACTAAAGAATGCGAGGATATTTCATGGTCTGTCATTCCTTTCTCCCATGTTTAAGAAGCATCTTTCATCTCTGGTGCTTCTTCCTACTCTAGCCTTATCTGGTTGTCATTTATGTACCTCTTCCAGCACTCACACGAGTATATTAGTGTAGGCGGAGACTGCTTGTTTGTTCCTGGCTTCCCAGACCTGAAATAATTACATGGAAACTGTATTAATTACAATACTGTTTGGCCAATAGCTTAAACATATTTCTAGTTAGCTCTTACATCTTAAATTAACCCATTTCCTTTATTTTATATTTTATCATGAGGCTCCTGGTTTCTTGGTAAGGTTCTGGGGTGCCTTTCTCCTTCGGCAGCTACATGGCATCTCTTTGGCTCTGCCTTCTTTCCTCATCTATCTTCTTGGAATTCCCACCTTGCTCTATTCTGCACTGTCATAGGCCCAAAGCAGCTTCTTTATTAACCAATGGTAATAAAACATATTCACAGCATACAGAGGGGACTCCCACATCACCTCCTCTTTTCTGTCTAAATAAAGAGGAAGGTTTCAATTTTAACATAGCAAGATTACATACAACAAAACAGCAATGAAGGAAGAATTATAGTTACAATATTTACTCCATTTACATTTGAAAAATTAAGGAAAACACTCTATCATCTATCCTATTTTTGTGAGTCTAAAGTTTTATATCTATCTTTTCCCTTCTCAGGTCTTGGATGGGGTTGAAGACAAGATAGTGGTAGTTCCTTTCCTCTCATGTCTTAGCCAAGCCATTTATAATACAAGACTTAGACTCCTTATGATAGAGTAGTTATTGAAACATTTAACATATGTTTCTTGCTTAGTATTGTTTATGCTGGTTGTAGTTCTCATTTTTCTACTTGATATCTGTTCTTGTATATAGTTTTGTATTGGGTTTGAAACTATCTTATTCAGACAAAAGGGGGAGGTGCTGGGGAAACTCCTTTGAGATGCTCAGCCAGGTTGGGTGTGGCCTTAAGTACTAGAAATGTGCACACTTGCATGCTTGCTCTCTCTTTTGGCTGCTGGATTCGGTTCCTGTTCCCCGCTCATGCAGAGGACTATGAGTCTACCCCTAAATAAAAAACCCTTTATTATACCCCATTCTGAGCCAGCATGGGATTACTTTATCACATCCATCTGCACATCAGTCTTGTGTGGGTATCCAGGATAATGTCCCTGTCTCAAGATCTTTAGTTTAGTTACATATGCAATGTCTTCCTTACCCTTTAGTGTGACATTTACATGTTCTGAGAATTAGGATATGGACATCTTTGGGGATCATTATTCAACTTCTGTGGAAGTGACTTTTTTACAAATTATATAAGGAAAGCTGTGAGCTGAGCCTGCAGTTTTTGTGCCTCCTCATCCAAAATTGGTGAATTGAGCTCACCTTGCTCCTCTGGGAAACACTTTCCTTTATCCCAGCCTGCCTGTAGCACTGCTGGTTGTTGCGGAGGCGCAATGTTTCTTCTCCTTGTCCCACTCATCCTTCCATCCTAGGTCCCTTATTGTCACGTGTGTTTGTTCTGGGAACTGGATGCACCCTTTGCCTTCAGATTTAGAGATTTTCAAGAAGCATTTTGTCATGCTCTCTACTTTTAACTTTGGGTGAGAAGGTGGAGGTGAATGGCCAGAGTCATTGACTGGAAGAGGTTTGTATGTCTTTGTAGAGGAACCTTAGAGGTATCCTAGACTCAACACTCCATCCTTACTTTCCATATCAACTATGTTCTACAGGGTCCAGGCCAACATGGACCTTCAACCCAAGCTTTTTTTCTCAATCAGGTAAGTTCATTCCTAACAATGATCTTTCAAGTTAGCTCACTAAAGTCATCTGATTGTTAATAATAGAAATAAACTTGGATTAACTTAACAGGAAAAAACAGTCGACAGAGAGCCTTTCCTCAGGAGACCCAATTTCTTGCTTTTCAGGATCCCTTTTCTAACCTTTAGGATCCCCCTTCTTTAGGAAAGGGAACTCTCCTTGTTCCCTTCAGACTTTTGGAACATGCTGTGAAGCTCAAAGCCAGGCATCCTCAGACACTCACAATTCCTGTGTGTCTTTCTCCACCAGATGGATGAAGAATCACAGATCCTTGATGGGACCAGGGAAAAGGTCCCTGGGATGAAGTGCTACAAGAGGAGCTAGGCAAGATCCTACTAACAGATAAGCAAAGTATTGCGATATAAGCTAGGTACTTTAATGTTATATTTTATAGATACATGTGCGTGCCCAAAAGAACACATGTAGGTGCACTTCCCCTCCACAAAGCTTGGACATCGGCTATGTACATGTACTACACTAGAGTTAAGAATACAGAAGTGATTTCATTTCTACCCTAGAGGTTCCCCTGAGAGAAGAAGAATTGCTGGGAAGTGTGATAAATGTCTTAGGTGTTACTGTTGAGTACAAAAATGGCACAACAGGGCTGTGGCTTTGTTTGGGTGGGTGTGCTCTTTGGGTGGGAGTGTCTGCTTGGGCCTCCGAATGTGACTACATTTTCATTTAGGGTCTCTTAAGAGCACTCGAGATAGATCGTTAGTGTCGGTACTAATCTAATATCATATGTCTTTGTAAGAAGAAGAAATTGGGATACTTTAGGGACACATGGGGGACTGAGGAAAAATCAGGCGAGCTCGTGGGAAGAAGACAGCCAATTACAAGCCAAGAAGCAAGGATTCCAAAGGAACCAGCCCTGAAACACCTTCATCTCAGCCTTCCAGCCTCCAGAACTGTGAGGGGAAGATGTCCAGGCCCCTAGTCTCGGTTATTTGTTACGAGGCTGTGGAGTGCTCAAGTATGAAGGCCTTTTGCTCTTGGAAACCTTTTGTGGAAGAGGCATTTGAAGTGGGCCTTAGTGAGAATCCAAAGATGGATAGGTGTGTGTGTGTGTGTGTGTGTGTGTGTGTGTGTGTGTAGAAAGGCTGGATAATGGGGAAGGATGTTCCATGAAGAGATTTTCAGCTAACGGATGAAATAGCACTCAGGTTTATGAGTACAGAACATTCCATATGACTGACGGAATGGGGTAGGGTTGGGAGACAGATAGGAGAGCAGACACTTGAGCACAGGTCGAATCCGAAGAGACATCTTTCAGTTTTATCTTGTAAATGTCCAGATATCTTGAAAGCAGAGTGTAACAAGATCAGATTTGAATTTTAGAAGGGCTCTAAATGGTGTGGGGAAGGGATTAAGGAGGCAGTATGGGGACAGCAGGATCAGTCAGAAGAAACAGAGAGTAAAGCAAAACTAGTCCGGGGGGTTTCTCTGGGGGAAACACTGCGCGCTGTGAAGCCTAGAGGCCAGCACAGGGCTGGGCAACGGGTTTCAGGGTAGACTAGACACCTTTTGAGAGACTGGGTAGGGAAAGAGAGCCTATGGGAGGAGCAGGTCTGAGAAAGCCTAAACTGGCTCAGGGTTGGAGTGTCCCAGAACAGGAACTGTGTCCTAGCGAAGTTCCTGGTAAGACAGAAAATAGTCTTTCTCTAGTACCTAGCAGTGCTCAGTCATTGGCTAGAAAAAGCTCGGGGCGGGTGGGGGGGGGCGGAGGGGAGCGGGTGACCGTAGACTCTGGGTTAGCATCAGACTTATCCAAAGGTGCAGTGCCTGGAGGCGGTCACTCAGCTGAGCTCTTCACATCAAAGTCTCCAAGCAGGAGACCCGAGAGCACCAATTTACCGCAGAGGGCCACAGCAGCCCAGTCGGAGCGATGGCAGTACTGAGGAACAGAGCAATGTGAAAGGCGGTTTCCTTCATCTGCAGCCCTCCTACTGGGGCGCCCCATTCAGACAAACTGAAGCCATTTTCTGCTAGCCTCACCTAACGTCTTCAGCTGTTTCTCTTGTGCACGTGATTGCTGCCCCCTTCCCTCTTTCAGCTGGGTCAGGATGTCCCCTTCCATTAACTTTTGGGATACCACAGGCTCAGTAGATGCACAAGCAGTTCAGGCTTCCGTATCAAATTGCTCAGACTGGGACTTGAATAACAGACTTATTGCCTCATAGTTTTGGAGACCGGAAGTTGAGAATTGAGGGCTCAGCAGGATTCGTGTCTTCTGAGTTCTCTCTCCTCGGCACGCAGATGGCCATCTTCTCCCTGTGTGCTCACCTGGGCTTTGCATGCAAATCCCTGGGGTTTCTGTGTGGTGAGATTTCCTTTACTTATAAGGACATCCATCAGAATGGGTTATGTCTTATTTAATGACCTTATATCTAATTAATTACTTCTTTACAGGCCCTGTATGTAAATGCAGTTATTTTTGGAAAACCTGAGGATCAGGATATCAGTAAATAGACTTGGAGGGGTGTACAGCCCAGCCCCTGTGATCTAGATTTGAGTTGAGACTAGTGTCATTCTATCAGGGTCTTTCCATCTTAGCTTCTTATTACCCAGGACTTTCCTGCTGTCCAGATTCTGCGTTTTGTTTTCTTTGATGATGATGAGTACATAAACACGCGTGTGTGTGTGAATGTGTGTGTGTTCGTGTGCCATTGTATGTGTGTGAACATCAGAGGACTACTTTTAGGAGTCAGTTCTCTCAACTTTACATGGTTTAGAGTGATCAGATTTACTCTTTTCTCCTTCCTGAAGGTCAATTATTGATCATCTTCCTACTTACCAGTCCCGGGACTAATTTGTAAGAAACTTTATTCCAAATTTATTTTCAACTTTCTTCTTCATTACATTATATGAAATGCTTATTCTTTTTTTTGACAGATTATCACTATGTATATGTACCCCAGGAGAGTTTTGTTGTGATCCTTCTGCCTCTGTCTCCCAAGTGTTGGTATTACAGGTGTGCACTACAATGTTTGGCTTATCTACTACTTGGAGTCAAACTCAGGGCCTCATGCACACTAGACAAGTACTCTGAGCTACCCTGAGCTATCTCCAGCCCTCTCCCCTGTACTCTGAGCTACCCTGAGTTATCCCCCAGCCCTGTCCTCTGTTTTCTTATCATCTGTATGTGTATTTTATTTTATATACATATGCAAATAATGTAGATTTGTCCTTAAGCATAAATGTTTTCATATTGAATGAATAGATTTATAACTTGTTCCCTTTGAGATAAGTTCTTTTGATATTAATGTGCACAGATATTGTGTTGATCAGCTCCTAATAAAGAGTTGCAGAGAGGTGGAGATATCTATATCGTTCTCAGGAAGATCATTAAACACTGTGCCTGAAGGGTAGCCTGGCTGGTGTGGCAGGGTGTCAGCACAGAAGGGCAGCTTATTCTTTTAGTTCAGTTCTTTCGGATTGCCAAGAGGCAGGCTCAGGCTTAGGAGAGCTCAAGCAGGCACTAAGAAGGAAGGATTCTTCTGTTAACAGCCTCCTAGTCTGGCCTCATGGAAGAGTGGGGACCACTCGGTGACCATTGGGAAATGGCAGCCATTCTGGCTGTGTGGGCCGTCTGCTGTCCCTGCAGAAGGGACTTTAGCTATAGCTTATCTCCTTCCTCAGCTTTGCTCTCTGCTTTCACTGCTTTCTGCCCTCCTAGTTGGTGTTCAAAGTTCTCTAAGAGAACTTGGCTCTGTACAAAACAGAGCTCACCTCTGAAACCACTGGGTTAGTCAGACCCTTGACCTTTGCTCTAATCAGTCATATCCAAGGTAGCCTGATCATAAAATTTAGCATCTGGCCAATTTTGCAGGTATCAGTAGAAAGCAGGTTTCTTCAGAAAGAGGCCCATGGATCTGGCAGGCACTGAGAATATTACGAATGTCTCTCCAGTCCATCCACTTCAGCAGGGTTTTAGGAGGCTGAATCAGTTTGCTGAGACCACTGTAACAAAATATCACAGACATAGGGGCTTAAGAACCACACATTGGAAGGCTGGGGGGGGGTAGCTCAATTGATAGTGTTTGCTATCTCATATGAAAGCCTGAGTTTGATCCTTAGCACTGTATAAACCAAGAGTGGTTTATTTCAGTAATTCCAGCCCTTGGGAGTTGGAGGCAGGAAGATCAGATGTTAAAGATAATCTCTGACAATACAGGAAGTTTGAGGCCAGCTTGGACTATATGAGATAAGGAAGAAGAAGGAGGAGGATGGGAGAAGAGAAGGAAAGGGGGAGGAGGGAAGGGGAGGAAGAGGAGGAGGGGAAGGAAGTGGAGAACAAAAAGAACCAGGATTTTATTTTTGAATAGTTCTAGAGCCTAGAAGTTCTTAATCAAGGGTACAGCAAGGCTCTTTCTTCTGAGGCCAGTTGTAGCTGGAGGACTATCTTCTCCATGAACTTCACATGGTCTTTCTGTGTGTCTGTATCCAAGTGTCTCCCTTTTATAAGAATATGAGTCAGGTTGGTTTAGGGCCTGTTAGGGTTATCATTGTTGTGATGAAACACCATGACCAAAAGCAAGTTGGGGAAGAAAAAGTTTGTCTTATATTTCCACATTGTAGTCCATCAGTGAGGGAAGTTAACAGGGCAGGAACTTGGAGGCAGGCACTGATGCAGAAGCTGAGAAGGGATGCTGCTTCCTGACTTGCTCCTTATTGCTTGCTCAGCTTGCTTTCTTATAGAATCCAAGGCCACCAGTGCAGGGGTGGCACCATTCCAATCAATCATTAATTAAGAAATGTCCTACAGGTTGGCTTATAGTCACATCTTATGGAAGCATTTTCTCAATTGAGGATCCCTCCTCTCTAGCTTGTATCAAGTTGACATAAAACTAGCCAGAGTAGGACCCATACTAATCTCATTTTAATTCACCCACCTCTTTAAAGGCTCCATATATGGTCACATTATGATGTACTAGGGACCAGAGAATCAATCCTATGGATTTCTGGAACCTATAAAAGAAGATAATCAACATGTTACCTCTTCAGTTCCCTCACACATGAAGAGGCCCTGGACTTGTGGTGGATGTGGTGGCCTGTATTGGTGGAGGCCTCTTGTTCATTCCCTGGCCGCTCAGACCCAAATAATCGCACAGAAACTGTATTAATTAAAATACAGCTTGGCCAATGACTTAGGTGTATTGCTAGCTAGTACTTATATCTTAAATTAACCCATTTCTATTAATCTGTGTATTGCCACTTGGTTGTGGCCTACCGGTAAGCATCTGTCTCCTGCACATGGCATTTCTTAGACTCTGCCTACTCTCCTACTCTGTCTGCTTGGAATTCCCACCTGTAAAAGTGCAAGCTTCAGCATTGGGAGGGAAGTACTCAATCTGAGCTTCAAGAGGCTGAAGTTAAGAGTCAAGGCCTAGTAGGTGGAAAGAGTTTTTTGTTTTGTTTATACTGAAAGAAACCTTAAGGAACCCTTTACCATATTCTGTGTTGCAATAGGCCCAAAGCAGCTCCTTTATTAGTCAATGGTATTCACAGCATACAGAGGGAAATCCCACACCAGGCCTGGACCTGTATTTTCTGCTTTTGATAAAGGGAATCAGAAGGGCCCTTGGTAGCCCTTAAATGTTGCCCATGAGTGGAGGGTGTGGAGAGGTACTTGGACAACAATGTAGGATATCTATCATTGTCACCTTTGAGAGACTACAGAGGTATCTGTGAGGTGAAGGGACAAGGGGATGAAATGTGCCAAGACTGGTATGTCGGGAGAGCTAGGAGGATGTAGAAAAGGGAAAGAGCCTGGGGAGGGTGGTAAGACTGGGAAGGCTGAGCCAATGCAGTGAGTGCTGATCTGAGTGGGGTTATGGATTCATTGCAGAGGAGCATGTGTGGCCCAGAGTCCACCCTAAGCATGCCCCTGGGGATCACTCAGATGTTGAGGAATGTCGATGTCCTCCAGTCTCCAATCAGTGGGAGAAATTGAGAAGAGTGGAGGACACAGGTTTCTGACTGTCCCTAGACTTCTGCTTCATCTCGGTTCCAGGGACCAAGACATTCTTGTCTCCCACTCTTATCTTCTATTCACCCCTACACCACGTGATCCCATTCCTGTACCTTGTCCATGCCTGTTCCTTCAGGTATAACTTATGTCACTTACACTAGCCTTCTAATCCTTCTTGAGCCATGCTTAAAACTTCCAGAGGGGTGGGACATGTGCCTTGGATACTGGGACTTTGCTCTGGGTCTCCACATCTGTTTATTCTTTCATGGCTTGCAGCTGTTTCATGCACTCATGTGTAGCAATACAGAAATTATTGCTGAGTAGAATTCAAAGAAATTGTTTTATGCTATTTTCTCTAGGTCACTTATGGTAAAGGGTTCCTTAAGGTTTCTTTCAGTATAAACAAAACAAAAAACTCTTTCCACCTACTAGGCCTTGACTCTTAACTTCAGCCTCTTGAAGCTCAGATTGAGTACTTGCCTCCCAATGCTGAAGCTTGCACCTTTACAGAAATGAGCTCATAGTTTCTTCTGAGCCTGTTTATCTGAAAAAAAATTCACATTTTTTCAGACCATTTATAAAGTTCTAGAACAGTTTCTAAACAGAGATACGGCACGGTTTCTTCTGATATTCCTAGAAGCATTTGCATTTTAAAAGACAAACTGGGTGGGAGAAGGTAATGACAAGCAAGAAAAAAAAATCAGAGAAACTTAGTGTAAGGGGAAGTGTGGCTCTTGGAAAACTATGATGGGGAGGGACATTGTTTTTCTCTCCCAGTGCTGGAGATTGAACCCAGAGCCTTGCACAGCCCCTCTGGTTTGTACCCAGTGTTATAATTTCCCTCTTCTCATACCAATTTTGCAAAGTAAATGAATCACAAAGTTGGAAGAATGAACATGGCAAAATAGAAATAAAAAGGCAGCCAGACTGATAGCCTAGCGAGGCTCATTTAGTTACACACAGGACTAATGTCATGCCTCATGGAAAATAAGCAGAGGTTTCCCTAGTCCTCCAAACCAAAGCAAAACCTGTGTCTTCACACAGTCAGATTAATATTTCTGAGGTCAGCCCTGGGATGGGGAAGATGAAAGGATTGGAGAAACCCGTCTTCAGGAAGAGAAAGTCACTGCTCAGCCAATGTTGCTGCAAGGAAGAACTGTGCATTTAATAATAATAATAATAATAATATTTATTTAATTTATTATTATTATTATGGTTTTTAAGGACAGGGTTTCTCTGTGTAATGGCCCTGGCTTTCCTGGAACTCGCTTTGTAGACCAGGCTGGCCTTGAACACGCAGAGATCCATCTGCCTCTGCCTTCCAAATGCTGGGATTAAAGGAGTGTGCCACTGCTGCCTGAGAACTGTACATTTATATCTCAGATGCTCAAGTTCATTAAATAAGGTATTTGCATATAACCCATCCACATCCCCCTACACACTTAAGTAGTCTCTAGATTACATACACTAACCGATGCTATGGAAGGAGTTGTTATTCTGTGTTGTTCAGGAAATGACAAGAACATCTTTGTGCAGGCTCTATTCTATCAACAACAACAAAAAAAGCGTGTGAATGTTTTGGTGGGAATTTTTTTCTTTCTTTTTGAGACAGGGTCTGTCTTAGGGTTTCTGTTACTGTGATAAGACACCACAACCAAAAGCAACTCGAGGAGGGAAGGTTTTAATTAGCTTATACTTCCACACTAGTTCTTCACTGAGGGAAGTCAGGGCTGGAACTCAGACAGGGCAAGAACCTGGAGGTAGGAACTGAAGCAGAGACCATGGAGGAGTGCTGCTTACTGGCTTGCTCCCTCTAGCTTTCTCAGCCTTCTTATAACATCCAGGAGCAGGGACCCAGGTGTGGCACAGCCCACAATGGGCTAGGCCCTCACACATCAATCACTAATTAAGAAAATGCTTTGCAGGTTTGCCTATAGATCAATCTGGTGGGGGACGTCTTCTCAGTTGAGGTTCTTGCATCCGTAATGACTCTAGCTTGTGTCAAGTCGACACAAAACTAGCCAGTACAGGGTCTTACTATGTAGCCCTGGCTGTCCCAGAACTCTCTGTGTAAACCAAGCTGGCTTCGAACTCATAGAGATCTGCCTGCCAGCCTCTGCCTCCTGAGGGTATGGTTCACCATGCCTGACCTGGAAAAAGTATTTTTTATGAAGGTTAGTAGGATCTACAGTTACAGAATCGGAAGATAAACAGGACTAACAGCATTGCCTCTGTGTTCATGTGGGTCTTTAGGTCAGAGGTGGACTGAGGGTAACTTCATCTGTTGCGATCCACCTTCTTTTGAAACAGAGTCTCTCGCCAAACCTGGTATCTACCAGTTCTGCAAGATTAGCTGGCCAGCGAGCTTCAGGGATCCTACCATCTTTGCTTCTCCAGTGCTAGGATTACAGGCACATGCCCAATGCCCGACCTTTTGTTTTGGTGCTAGGAGTCCAAACTCAGGTCCTTATACATTCATGGCAAATACTTTACCAATTGAGCTATTTACCTAGCCCCAGAACTGTCTCTTTTTCACTAGTAACAAAGTCCAGAAGATCTGCAGTTATAGCTTATATTAGTTTCTGTTGATGTAACAAAACACAGTAACCAAAGCAACTTATAGAGAAAAGGGTTTATTTGGGTTTATTTATGGTCAGAGGGAGAAGAGTCTATCATGGCAGGGAGACATGACAGCAAGTGGGAGGCATCGTGTTAGGAGCAGAAAGCTCAGGGCTCACATCTTGAGCTGCAAGGACAAAACAGAGAACTGGAATCTGCATGGTGAGGTTCCTTTAAACTCTCAAGGCCCACCTCAAGTGACATACTTCTCTCAATAAAATCACACCTCCTAACCCTCCCCAAATAGCATCATCAACTGGGGACCACTATGGGGGACATTCAAACTATCAGAGACCCAAACAAGGAGCTCCTGGTGGAGTGGGGTGGCTAGAGACATAGACCTGAGGTTCTCTCTGCTTCTGAGATTCGCCTTTCCCAGGAATCTCTCTTTAATCACCTGCTAATGTATACAGAGCGGGACTGTGAGGCCCCGTTGTTCTATCCCTTTAACATATAGCTGAGAGAAGATGAACGCTTTAGATGTGTTCACAATAGACTAGGGAAAAGCAAAAAGGGAGGAGGGTTGGAACCAGGAGTCTGTCTCATAAGATGTGGGCTTTGTATCTTTATCTGCATTGCTTTAGTTGCTGGCCTGTCTGGAAGTCATCCCATCCGATTCATTCTTCCTTCAAGCTAGAGCAGGCCCCTGAGAGAGAAGGGTTTCATCCCAGCTACCTGAGACCCGCCATGTCAAATCTGGTGTCCTAGCTACAAATCTACGTTTCCCTCAATTATTAGCACAAAAATCCAGCTCTCTCTTGCCAAGTTCCCCACCTATCTTCATGTCTATCCCTGCATCTTTTCCTGCTTCCTTCTTAGAGGATGTGGTAATTGTCTTTCATGTACCATCTGGTCTCTGCTCATCGGTCCTCCTGAAGCAGTAGTGGAGGGAAATGGGAAAAAGCGTTTAAGGGTGGAGATCCTACAGCTAGGGTGGTCAGAGGCTGTGCAGAAATGCTCCCAGGGAACATATTAGGAACTGAGACTGGGCAGGGCAGGGGGACCATGGTAAATGGCATTCCCCACATCCGTAGAGAAAATATAAGGGAGGGAGTCCACAGATCTCCTGTGTGCACCATTACAGTCCTTAACAATTGCTTCTGCCAGGAAGCCCCTGTTATTTAATCTAATCCCCCCACTTTTCTCCATTGCGGGTTCCTGTGGTGGAAACTTTGGTGAGCCTTTAATTTCACGTTTCTTACATGTCCCTGTGTGTTGTTCCTGTTTTTATGTCCCATTCCGACCACCCACGCCGTTTGTGAATGTCGGCAAGGACAGCTGTCTGGCAAAGGGTTCCACAGGCCCTGACTTTAGCTCAGTCAGGGAGACTGGCTCCATTCTATAAACTCAGATTTTTGTGTAGACCTGAACAGTATGTCCTGATGTTATGAAATTTGTGAATATATATAATGGTGTGCTTTTTTATAATTTATAAGTACAGGTAGGGACATTATATACATAACTTTAGATGTTGATTTTACCACCCCGCCACAACAATTCTTTATCTTAGGACTCATTCTATGTATGTATTTAAGGATTTATCTCTTTTTTCTTGTGACTCTATCATATTTTATTAAGTAGTTAATTATAATTTAATTAACCCTTTATAGTAGATATTTTTGTTTTTATCTTTTTGCTATCATAAATATACACATTATTTTTATACACAGTCCTGATGAGTCTTTGTCAACTTGTCACAAGCTAGAATTATCTGACAACAGAGAACCTCCACTGAGAAAATGCCTTCAACCAGATTGACCTGTAGGCAATCCGGGCTCCTGACCTTGACCCTGACCCTAAACCCTGACCCTAAACCCTGACCCTGACCCTGACACTAACCCTAAGCCTACCCTAACCCTAACCCTAACCCTAACCCCTAACCCTAAACCTAACCCTAAACCCTGACCCTGACCCTAGCCCCTAGCCCAGATTGATGTGGGAGGGCCCAGGGTTGTATAAGACAGCAGTCTGAGCAAGCCATAGGGAGCAAGCCGGTGAGCAGCACTAACCCATGGCCTCTGTTTCAGTTCCTGCTTTCAAGTTACTGCCTTGAGCTCCTGCTTTTATTTCCCTGGATGATGGACTACAAGCTATAAAATAAAATAGATCCTTCCTAAGTTGCTTTTTGATATTTATCATAGCAATAAAAACCTGGCATGTACATATTTATATATAAGAACAAAGGAGTTAGTCTAACAAACACACACATTCCCCCCTCTACCCTTCATGCTTAAGTATTCTACCCACACACTTGTCATCATATGTCACCAAATGCTAAAGATTCTTCAATCTATCTTCCAGCCTAGAACAGACATTTAATTTATGTAGACTCTAAACTGATGGATACCCCCATCGGGTAATGCCAAAAGTACCTTACCTGCTTTAATGTATCACTTCTCCCACACACCAGCTCTTTCTCAGTTTCCGATCGTATCCAGCTCCTCTGTCTCCTCTTCCTCCATCATCACGTGGTGGGTATCTAGCTCCTTAGCACCAATCACACCCTCTTCCTTATTTCCCCCATTGCCAGTCTCTCAGATGATGTTCTCCTCTTTTGCCTATGCAACTGCAGCAGCCTTACCATCTTTTCTATTAGCCTCCTCTTCTCACTCCTCTTTGCCCAGAAGCTCTAGGATCTCAACTGTACATCTAATTGTATTATTCCAATTCCTTATTTTTTTTTCCATCGTTCTGGCATAGTGTGAACTTTATGGTAACTACCTCTCCAGACTCACTTCTCCAGGGCCACCTTCCCCCCAGCCTGCCTCTCCAGCTTTGCCACATTTCCCAGAGTCCGAGAATTCTCCTGGCTTCTACCCTTTCCTTATGCGCCTCCATCTTGAAATGAAACTTCCTGGTTTCCTCATCATACTGAGCACTTGCCCGTGTTTCAAGGTGAGGTCAAGATGACCTTTCTTTTGGACTCTCCTCTCCAGTTAGAATGGGAGAATTGCTTTATGTATTTACACTTACAATACTTTGTCTCTTTTTCTCATCTATCAGGCTTGAAGCAGCATACTTCCTCAGTGTATGACCTGTAGAATGTACTTAATAAATGTTTGATGGATGAATAAGCTGATGAATTAATAATAAATAATCCCTGTTTCTCTGCTTTGCATGAATCAGTCAAAAAGGGAACATTGGGACAGACATACGGAGACTTCCAGTGAGTTATGAATGTCACTGCTTGTAGAAGAAAGTGCGGACACTTGGAAACTCAAGAGCTCCGTGACTAGTACTGATTGAGAGACCAGGCTTGAGAAATGGGGAGTGTGCTCACGACCTTACAGGCCTCTGTATCTTAGGAGTGATGCTAGGTACCCTGTGGTCCAGAAAGGAGGTTGAGTATTTATCTTCCTCCGTGCATCTTATTTCTACAGTTCATCGTCATGATCTTTAGGACTGAATACCAGCTGTGGTGTTGGCTCTGAAGGATACCTTGGATATGTGGAGTTTGATTTGTGAGAGATTCAAAGGCCAGAGGGAAATCTCTAGGCATCAGGGGTCAGGAGTGCTTTGGGGTGGAGGAGGGTTGTTCATGGAGGAGGAAGCCTGCAGCCTAAAAGGTAAGGCTGGCCTTCTCACACCTCTCCTGTCATTCGGTGCCTGAGTCTTGTCTTCTGCTCATTCTGTGACAAGGGGCTGCTCGCCCTGCTGTAAGAAACATAGTAGAGCTCTTCTGTCTACCATGCTCTCCTTTGATTGGGTGATCTTGGGGAACTGCCTAGCTCCCCCTAGCATCAGAGTGGGGTGCCAAGAGGTCCTCCCGGGAGGTGAGTTCATTGTCCCCAGGAAGAGGCTCTCTTTGGTGGTATATCTTGTTTTCTATGCAGAACCTCAGCTTTGGGCCTGGGATTGCTGCTTATTTTCTATCCTCACAGCCTGGTGGAATGTGGAGAGCTTGGAGTGGGCAGACAGGTGAAGGGAGAGGGAGCAGAATCACGGTTCCATGTAACCACAGAAGCTGCGATTTTTTTCCCACTAGAGAACTGTTTTCCTGAGGTCTCACCAGTGCTAAGTTCTGCGTATCTTGGCCTGTGACATAGGTATCTGCCAGGCTGGGTAAAGGAGACAGGCACACAGTGTATGAATAGGGAGACACAGAGGTGCAGGAGTTCTGTGTACAGTTGAGTTCAGGAGACCTGCAAATGCCCATTGCTCTCCAAGGTTGGTAGATGTCTTCCAGAGCTGACAACATTTCTTGTTTTTCCTGATTGGATGAACCACTGACATGAGACTATATGCCATGCTATACAGAAAGTTCACAGTCTCTCAGTCAGGTAAGTATGTGGTGTGTGTGTGTATGTGTGTGTGTGTGTGTGTGTGTGTGTGTGTGCACGTGCACAGGTGCATGCATGTTGGGAACCACAAGACTCTCAGAGTGTCAGAGGAGAGACAGCAGCTGTTTTGACTCAGGTGACTCTTATGGTCTGGAGTCTGAGGATCAATTACCTCCTCAAGTCAGTGTTTTTCTCAAATAGTTCTGAACATTTTCCAGGAGTTTCCACCTTCTCCCATGCATGAGTCCATCCTAATCCAAATAAACGAGGCAATAGAATAACCCTGAGACAGTCTGAACCTCCATGCTTTCTTTGGTCCCAGAATTCACTGAAGGACAGCCTTCCTCACCTCACTCAAGTGATGGGCATCCTGGTTCCTGTCTCCACGTTAGAGTACCACAAGCAGGAAAATCAGTTTATAAGGTGGTCGGTCACTGGCATTGGTAATAAGAGTCCCTTCTGGAGTTCCTTACCACAGATTTCTCTCATGGGACTTCATTCTACTCTTAAAGAAGATAAATAGTCTGGTCATAAAACTACTAATTTGATTTGACCAGTTATTTGCTCTGTCTTTTTCTTATCTTACCCCAAAGATGAATTTTGTATGTGCTAGAGCAAGAAATCAATCTTCCCTAAAGATTGTTCTAGCTTTCACCCTGAGCTACTGGGATTTAATTTTAGAACCTTCCATGCCAGGTATGATCAGAATGTCTATTTGCCTAGGGGTGTTGGTTACCAGACAATCTCACAATGCAATTTGCCATGGAGGCTAAGAGCCAAGTATGATACGTCCTATCTCCAGAGAACTGAAGACTAAGGGTATCAGTCCAACCTTTGGACGGGCTGGGAGCTCAAGGTTAGCCATGTGGGTGGCAGCATGTGGTGTAGCTCTAGTAAAAATTCCAAGGCTTGGGTGAATGCTCGCAACACACAGGGAGACACTGTCCGAACTCATGAGAGACATCTCGCGTGCTTAATGCTTCTCTGAACTCCTAGGTGCTTCTTCTCCAGCACGACTGTTATCTGTGCCCTTTCCCTATACTAAATCACAGCTAGGACTGTAACAGTTGAGTGGTCCTTCTTGCAAATGACTGCCATGGTGAGCGGGTGGGTTTCAAAATCCCTCAGACTTGGCAACTGGTGTCAGAGTGAGGGCAGTCGCCTTGTCGACTCCATTTCCTCTAACTGTGCACTTGGTTAAAAGCCCACACGCTATTTCAAGTCTACGTAACGTGACAAGCTAAAACACCAGCTGGTTAGGAATGGGAGGCTTGAAGGAAGAGTAAGGAATGGAGTCAGGGTCTCAGCTGCATCCATTAGTGCTCTATCCCTGCCTGAGGTGGTCGGGCTTCCTAGCAGTGACTGAGAAAGAGTGGCAAACTATCCTGAGAGATGCCCAGAGAAACGTGGTTCCTTCCAGTGGGAGGCATGTTTTCCCCTCAAGAGGACACTTAGTGGTAACAAACAGCATCTTGGTTGTCACTTTTTCATGCCACTAAAGAATAGTCCCACTTTATCACACTCTTTTATACGAGCTGTGAGTTTTGTAGCAAAACATATTACTGGGCAAGTCTACACAGTCCCCTTTGATATTGCTGAGGTTTCATGCTTCTTATCATCCAGCTCGCCGAGGTTAATGATTCACAGTGGGGGCCCTCCTTCCTCCCTCCAACTCTGAAGAGCTCACAGCCAAAGCAGGCTGTGATTACTGAGAGGGTGTATAGCATTTTTGTAGGGCTAAGTCATAGCGAGGGTGAGAAACACACTTTTAAAGGATTTTCAGTGGCGTTGGGGAAGACTTTACAAAAGGCAATCCATCATTCTCCATAGAAGTCTGGGAGTCCCACCTGCCAACTCCTGAGCAGAGGGTGCAATAGGACCTTCAGGGCTGAATCTCAATTGCCATGGGGTTTAATTGAACTGCTGAGATGGGCTAGACCAGATCATTTCTTCATTGTATTGGGGTTCTTGTAATATTTCCATTGAAGGGAACATGCATGTTTTTGTTATTTTTCTTTATTTTAAAATGGTTTTTATTGTTTTTTTTTTAATGTGTATGGGTGCTTTACCTACATGTCTGTGATCTTTTGAAGAATGAAGTGGTTGGGACTAGTTGCTTGTTCCTCCCCAATCCCCAGTAGTTATTCCCAAGGACTGCACGGATCCCTCCCCACATCTTGCCCTGCTTACTGAATGCCCTTAAATCTTCCACTTTTCCTTTTGTGCCTTAATTTCCTCTTCTAGTAGTGATTTTTTGGGGAGGGCGAGGGGTGTATGTGTGTGTTTGTTTTGACTTTTTTTGTGGCGTGAGGAATCCCCAAGGCTTTCCTGACTTCTTAAATATTTCCATAGATTGAGAGAAACAAAGGGAACCTCAGATCCATGTTCTCTGAGATCCTATATCAATATCTCACGATGGTTGGTCTAGATTCCAAAACACTTCAGTAAGCCAAGGCCAGGCTCCCTCACAGCTTCTTTCTCAGAAGAAAGATGTAGCCCAGAGAACGGAGTGTCCTGGAGCATTGGGAAAGCTATCATAGGTGGCAAGCTCTTTGGGGAACTTAACAGGGAAGATAGAACGTTTTGTGTGTGATAATAGAAGGGCTGCAGGCTGTAGGGAGAGGAGAGGAGAGGGCTGTCTTCTCAGACCAAGGTATGAAATTCAGACGGAGATCATCCAAGATGAGACATGGAAATTATCTGTAAAAAGCAAATAATCAAATGAAGATATATACCTTATTAAGAAATTAAGACCAGGGACTGTGATGTATCGCAGTATGAGAGCCACAGAAGGACACATCCTGGTCACACCACTGAGTTTTGTCTGAGTCCCCTGCTAGCTAGACCATTGCATTCAAGGGCCACAGAGGGCAGAGGGAGCCATATTACAGAGACGAACATGATAGACTGTTGCTGGGTTGTTGAACCTTAGCTTGTATCCTCTCCTCTAGTCCAGTGGTTTCAACCTTTCTAATGCTGCAACCCTTTGGTACTCAGGTTGTGACGACCCCCCAACCACACAATTATTTTCTTTGTTTCTTCATAACTGTAATTTTGCTACTGTCATGAATCATTATGTAAATGTCTCATATGTGGCCTCACATGTTGAGAACTGCTGCTTTAGCACCACGCTCCCAGGCGGCCTTCTGTGATGACTCCACGTTGACTGTATAAGGAGAAAATGTCAGGGTAAGGCAACTGCAGTTGGTGTATCTGACCATAAGCAAAGAACGTTTCTTGCCTTCTTAATTTTGCCTGGTTTTCCCTCGCAGTACATCATTACTTGATGAGAGATATTTACTGAGTATTGCTCATCTTTTGCTGACCTCTAACCCAATGATAATGAAGGCTCATGCTTTCCTCTTCACCCCATATCCTACGTCTGGAATTGTCTTGTTTTTAAATGAAGTTTAATAAACATTTGCAGGAGGATAGCTGATTTCATGTCAGTTGATGACAGTTCTGATAACATGAAGAATGATCATAGAGTCTGATCAATTCTGGGATATTTATAGTTTACTGCAAAGACTTGGAGGCTGAACAGTACTGAGCTAACTAAGAAAAATGTCAGCGTGTGCAAAAGCTGTCTGGGTGGCCAGCCGGCCCTCCTCATTCCTCTCTGTTTCCTAACACTTGCTGTGTGCACCTCCAGTCTCAAATACAAATCAATAGTAATGAATGACTACATACAGTAATTAATAATGGCAATATAGTAATGGAATTTACTAGGTACTTTCTCTGTGCCAGAACATCTCCAGATTTGGCCCTATTATACTGCAAAACCATTTAATAAAGTAAGATCCCACCAACAAGATACCAGAAGCCCGTCCATCTCACCCACCTCGGAATGGCAACCATCAAAAATGAATGACAACAGTCACTGGTGAGGATGCGGGGGAGGAGGAACCCTTTTCCCCACTGACGAGAACGTAAACTGTTGCAGTCATTGTGGAAATCAGTATGGAGGTTCCTCAAAAAACTAAAAATAGAACCCCCGTGCTAGCATTCCTGGGTGTATACTCAAAGGAACTGGGGACTACAAATCACAAAAATACTTGCACAAACGTGGTGGTTGGCACCCTATTCACAATGGTCAGCCAGGAAGTGGAACTAACTTAGCTGTTCATCAACAGATGGATACATAAAGGGAATGTGGTACATACAAAACAATGGAATTTTATACAACTGCGAACAAAGATGAAATCATGACATTTGCAAAAAAAAAAAATGGGCAAAAGTTGGAAACTGTTAAGCAAAAGGAGCCAGACTCAGAAAGATAAAAACACTCTATGTTTTCTCTCATATGTAAAACTTGAATTTAAAATTTCTGTGTATGTGTGTGAGTGTGTGTGTGTGTGTGTGTGTGTGTGTGCACCACAAAACTGGAAAGGGTGTCATGAGAGGGGAGGAAGAGATTTTAAATGAGGTGCGAAATAGAGAGATTAATGAATATTTGTAGTTGGAAGGCAAAGTGGGGGATGATTTGGGGGAGAAACCAGAGGGAAAGGGTAGCGGAGAAGGAGAAACGATTGACAACAAAGTATAATGGTTCATATGTAGTAAGATGCTATGATGAAAGCCAGTACTTCGTATGCTAACCCAAACAATATTTTTAAAAAAGAAAAGACAGTAAAACAAAATAATACTAAAAAACCTGATTTTGGTCCAAACTTTGCATTAAATTTTGTGGATTTGAAGTTGTTCTACATCCTCAACCTGTGGATTTTGTATTTGGTTTTAATTTGTAAGATAAGAAGTTGGGCGAGCTCAGTAGATTCTACTCTTTAAAAATGTGCTCTGAAGTAACCTACTTTCCAGCAAGCACTGCCTCTGAGCCCCCATGTGTGAAGAGATAAAAGCAGAGTTCTCAGGACTGGTACCCACCACCCGGCTGCAGTCTGCCAGGCCATTCTGTGGGGAAAGCCCAGGAGAACAGGTTAGACGCTGGTGGAGCCTCTCTCATGCTCCCCAGAGCCCAGTTCAAGAAAAAAACAGACAGCATCATTTCACAGCTTTGCTCAGGGGAAACCTTTTGTGACTGGAGACTAAAGGCACCACTTGGGTAGGGAGCGTCCTCTCTGCTCTCACAGAACTGAAGAGCAGGTGCAACTTTCTTTCCAGTTTACAGCAGACTCACTTGGTGACCTTGCATGATGAGCAGGCGGCATCCCTAAATTCCATCCTCCATACCTTCATCCCGATTCACTGGGTATGAAGTGTGGCCAGTGGCACCACCAGTATTTTAACTATCTCCCCGTGTGTGACTCTAAAGTAGTGGGACAAAGTCTGCACTTTATTAATAAGAGCAATTAATATAAGGGGACCAGAGGGGATAGGTGAGTCGAGGAAGCCACTTTGGCATTCTGGAATATGTGATGCCGATGAGATGAGGTTTTAGTTGTTCAGAGGTGCAGCTGGGGGAATAGCCTTAGGCATGACATGGTTGTATGCTTAATAGTCAGTCTGGTGAACCAACTGGATGCTGCCGCCATGGGGAACATGGTGCTGAGCTGTGCATCCCTGTGTCAGTGCTCCATAAGCGGGCTGATGGGTACTTTTGGCTTACCTTCCTTATCTTAGAGATTCTGGTGTCTTCTTTTCAATAATCACAGATAGTTGCTAATTAATGAGGGGCCCCTGGCCTTCATAATGCCAGCCATTAGTAACTGCCACAGCTCATATTCATTGAGACCTCATCATGGGCCAAGCTCTATGCCAAGTGCTTTTCAGGCATTATATCAACTTGGTTTTCACCTTTAGAGTACACGTGTAAGCATCCTGTCCTGCAAAGGAAGGAGCTGAGCAGTTTAGTTCCACTTGTATGGCTTTCCCCATGGTGTGGTCCACTGCCCACTCCAGGTCTCAGGGCAGTTGGTTGCCCATTAAAGCCAAGGATAACCGTTGCCTTCTTGACACGTGCAAACCTTTCTCATCTCTGCCTGCTCTTTCTGATTTTAAGGGAGGACCCTCTTGTGATCTTAGGTAGGTCCCTTTTCCTGGGCTTTGGATGTCACCTCCCTACAACATTCTGGGTGAGGGGTGGGTGGAGAAGAAGCCTTATTCCATTCCTTACCTCCCTTTTGCCTCTATCGTCAATGTCTCTTCCCTGCTCCTTCCCTCATCATCTGTATACAGTTATCTTCCTCCCATCACCACAAACAAGCGCTCCTGACTCACTGTGCTTGGCCCTTTCTCATTGCCTAGTTCCTTTCTTCATCAAAGCTAAACGTGAGGGAGTTTGACTCAGTCTCTTAGTCAGGTCTGTAAAAGGCCCCTTGGTGAAGCCCATACTCACAAGCAGATAAACTTTCCGTGACTGCATTAGGAAGCCTATGCCCATATTCTCGCTCTTGTGTCTTCCTTTTTGAGCCCCTCTCTTTCTCTTAACCTTCATGGCTAAGCCTATATCACTATATCATGGTACCTTTAATAGCATTCCCAACTCTGCCTTACCATGCTGCCTAGTCCTGAAATTCTTTTCAGTGTCAAAGGGACCAATCCAGTCTCTAAAAACTTAAGAAAACCTCTTAGGCTCCTTTGTAGAGCTATTTATCTACTCTTAGCCTTAGCTCAACCTCTTTTCTGTCTGCCTTTCTTGGTTCCCCTGTTCTGGATGCTCTTTGTGCCTCAGTGTGCTCTGACCCTCCCCCACCTCCATGGCAGCACATGCTAGTCCCTCTGGAGGAAAGCTCTCTTTCCTGCTTTACAAGTGACTTCAACAATCTGAAGATCAATTTGTTTTGCTCCAGCCACCTTCATAGTTCAGTCAGATAGTCACCCTTTTAACACGGACACTTAAAAAGGAATAAGAAAAAGGGCACAGCATCTATCAAATCACAGATTAGCCCAACAATGGAGGATGCATGTTGGCCAACACTTTTTGTCTTCAGAGGAGGATGAGTCATTTGGAACTTACTCTCTAGTAGCCCCTCCAGGACCATGTGGCTCTGCCATGAGGCTCCCCATCTTTCTGATCCAAAGGGAACTTTCTAGGTTCAAAGATCAACTTTTCACTACTTCTCCCTCCCAAGGCTTTATATAAGAATTAGAATGGAAGATTTATTTCTTGTTCACTTATTTGTTGATCTAGATAGAAGAGAGAGGGTATCTAAACTTTACTGGGGTGACTCCACTATCATGCATAATAATGTCTTAGAGTGTTATGGTGGCAGATTTTGATTGTCAACTTGACAACAGTAAGGAACACCTTTGCATGTGTCTGAGCATTTTCAGAAGATTAACTGAGGAGATAAGAGCTGTCCTACGTATGGGCAATATCATTCTCTTGAGTTGAAGTCCAGGTCTGAATGGAAACAAGAAACCTATTCATCTCTTTCTGTTTCCTGGTGTACCATGGAGCTGATGTGGAATTCCCCTCTGTATGCTGTGATTACCATTAGTGAATAAAGAAACTTCTTTGGACCTATAGAAGGGCAGAACTTTGGTAGGTGGGGAAAACTAAACTGAATGCTGAGAGGAAGAAGGCAGACAGAGAGAAGCCATGGAGTTGCTGGAGACAGATGCTGGAAACTTTACCCAGTAAGCCACAGCCATGTGGTGATATACAGATTAATAGAAATGGGTTAAATTAATATAAGAGTTAACCAATAAGAAGCTAGAACTAATGGGCCAACCAGTGATTTAATTAATATAGTTTTGTGTGATTAGTTTGGGGCTAAGTGGCCAGGAACTAACAAGTGGTTCTGTCTTCCTACACCTTGCCATGATGAGCTGTGTCTCCTTGCCATGATGAGCTGTATCTCCTTGAACTGTAAGGCAAAATTAAGTCTTCCTCCCCAGGTTGCTTCTTGTCCAGTATTTGGCCATATGGGTGAGAAAACTACCAAAGTACTGTTTCCCTCTTAAAATACAGCCTTCGAAAATGATCTGGGTGGAAGGACTATTTCCGGGGGTGGTCATCCAAGAAGGAATGAGAAGAATGAGATAGAGAAGGGAGACAAGCCAGTCAAGGGTGTGTCAAAGATGAGTGCTGGTGTGGACAGTGAGGGCTCCATCACTCTTAAGAACCATGGGGAGCAAGCCTCAGAATGGTCTCATGGAAGGCCGAGGAGGCTGAGGCATTCACCCGGTACTCTATTGACTGGTTTGTATCTACCCTCTACTTCTGAGGTGCTCCTGTGCTTGGGTTGAGTTCACTTCTCTTTGCTGCAGTAAAATCAAAGCAGCAGAAAAGCAGAACATGCCCAGTTTGAAAACTTCAGCAAATAAGGTGGGGAGGATGGTTTAATCATAAAAACTGTCTTGGATAGAAATCTGGTTTCAAAAGAGATTCAAAGCAGAAAACCTTAAGCGCATGGTATAAACAAGATGTTGAAATGGATCTCTTTCTGCTTGGCTACCCTGTGCTGACAATGTGACAGATGCCAGGAGATCAAAGGCAGTGTGAGGGAGATAAGGTCTCTCTTTGCAGAATTACAGTGGAAATTAGAAGAACCTGCATCATTGCTCTTAGAAGCCCTCAACCATGGAGAGAGGACAACTGAGAAAGCAACATCCTTGGACATAACCATTACTTTGGAAGTATCCCCTGAAGAGGACAGCAGCCTAGGGCAGGCCCAGGAAAGTTAAAACTGATTATGGACTAGGGTCTGACTCCAACTAGGGAGCTAGAGGCATGATACTACACTGTAGATACTGGAATCTGCCAGGGAAGTAATATTTAAAACCATGGCCTGATTGGTTACTTAGGGAACACTATAAGAGGGACACTTAAAGGTGTGTGTGTGTGTCTGTGTGTGCACACGCGTGAGCGCATGTGTGTGTTCTGTGTGCATGTGTGTGTTTGTAAAGGGAGGTATGTTTCAGATTTCTATGGAAGGAGGAAGGAGTTATGAAGGACCATCCAGAATAGAGATGCCTTAGCCATCAGAACTGCTTAACAGAAAATAGTCCCTTTTAACCTCCTCCCAGGACAGAGTACAAAGTCACTCACTCAGAGAAGAACAATTTGTCACCCCCACTCCCCCATCTGTCTGGAGAGGAAATCATGAGCTGTGTGAGACACTGCCGGGAGCACCAAGAAGGAAAGGGCGGGGTGGAGGTGAGCTGAGGGTGAGCGGTCCAGGGGCCTCCCTCTCCCGTTGTGTACCTGCGCCAATGGGTAGCAATTGTTTCACTGTTTTAGGATTGGAGTTTTACCTCTCATTTCTGAGCTGAGACTAGGGCAAAGTTCTCACCCTGGGCAGGAGTAGACTTCAGATGTGAATAATATTAAATGGGCAATGTGAGGAAGCAAGGAAGCTTCCTTCGGAGCACAGTCCAAGAGCTGAAGAACGGCTCTTTGAAAAAGATGCTGCGAAGTGACTCTCTCCGCAGTGGCCTGGAAGAGCTCAGTGAGGAATGCAGATAGCAATCATTTTTCTCTTTCCAAAGATGTGACGGACTGTTCATGTTTTGGGGGCATGTTCAATAAATACGAGTGCAGCCATCCCTGGCTGTCAGCGCGCTCACTGTAGCAGCAATGGAGATGGCCTTTGGCTCACCCTTCAAGAGAAAACTTTTCTTTGTCTGCAAGGAGTGTTAGGAGCTGGCAGCCTCCAGCTGCAGTTCTCCAAGATCCACCACTTTAAGGGCAGCTCCCGCCAAGAACTGCACACAGAGCGGGCATTGATACCTGACACTCTTGCATTAGTTCTTAGGCAATCCTACCCAACAGAGGCATCGTCTACATCTTGGCACCACGCTCTCCCAATTTGGGCTTGCCTTCTCCTCCATTATCTTTCCATTTTCTCTCCCATGAAGCCTCTTTTATTCTTGACTCCAACACTTGCAGTCTTTAAGCCCTGGACATTATACATGCGAGCTTGTTTTCTTTTTAGCTTGCTTTAATTGTGTTTTTAATTTTGTGTAGTTTATTTTTAAAAAGTGGTGAAATCGTGTATACATTTATCATGTACAACATGTCACTTTGAAGCATGTATATGTGTGCGTGTACCTTGTGGAATGGTTAAATCATGTTAGTTAACATATTATTAACTGCTTCAAATAATTTTTTTGTACTATAAACACAAAAATCTGTTATCAGCTATTTCTGAGAATGCTATATATTAAGTGTATGTGCCATTAACTGCAATCACCATGTTGTATAGTAGATCTGTTGAATTTATTCCTTCTGTCCACCTGAAACTTTATGTCCTATGACCACTGTCTCCCCATCTGACCTGATCCACAACCCCTGGAAACAACCACTGTACTCTCTACTTTGATGGGTTCAATTTTTAAAGATCCTACATGTGAGATCATGTGGCATGTGACCTTCTGTGGCTGCCTTGTTCCGCTTAGCATAACACATTCTGGTTCATCTCTGTTGGTGCAGATAGAGTTATTTTTCTATTTTTAAGGTCAGATAGTATTCATCATAGAAGTGTACCACATTTGGTTTCTCCATCCATCCACCAATGGATACCTGGGTCGTGCCCTTCTCTTGGCTATTGTGACTAATGCTCCAGTACACATGGGACTACAGATAGATCTTCAACATACTGATTTCATTTCCTTTGAATACAGGCTCAAGTTAAAACCTGACCTGTATTTATAGAAAATCCAAATCAAAGAGGCTTGGTTCTCAAGGGCACAAGAACTAGCACTCTCCTTCGCTTAGCAGACCTTCTCATCCTTGAGGTCTTATCTTCGATAGATTTTCTCAGAGTTTTTCCTCAACCCTCCTGACTTCAACTTGGCTTGTTGGAGCCTCTTCCTTTTTTCGCCCTTTCTCTGTGGTAGTTTGAATGTAACTGGCCCCCAAAATCTCATAGGGAGTGGCACTATTAGGAGGCGTGACTTTGTTGGAGTGGGTGTGGCCTTGTTGGAGGAAGTGTGTCACTGTGGGGTGGGCTTTGAGGTTTCCTATGCTCAGGGCCCAGTGTCTCAGTCCACTGTTGCTTTCTGATCAAGATGTAGCCGGCACCATATGTGCCCCTGCTGTGCTCCCTGTCATGATGATAATGGACTGGACTTCTGAAACAGTAAGTGAGCCACCCTGATTAAATGTTTTCTTTATAAGAGTTGCTGTGGTCATGGTGTCTCTTCACAGCAATAAAAACCCAACTAAGACAGTCATGAAGTACCATTTTGGCTTCTTTGTAGCATAGGACTTGTTGAATTGAGCACTGCTAGAAACTTCAAGACTTTGAAGTCTGAGGATCCAGCTGGTGTCAGAGATGCTGTAGACCATCTGAACCAGTGGCTGTCCATCTTAACTTGAATACAGGGAATGAATGTTATCTAACACAATCCATTGCATCTTTACAGTCAAATGTTTTCTTTTCTTTTTTTGGTTTTTCAAGACAGAGTTTCTCTGTATTACAGTCCTAGCTGTCCTGGAACTAGCTCTTGTAGACCAGGTTGGGCTCAAACTCACAAAGATCTGCCTGCCTCTGCCTCCCAAGTGCTGGGATTAAAGGCATGAGCCACCACTGCCCAGTTCTCCTTTTAACCATTTTTAAAATTTCAATTATAGTGTGTGTGTGCATGCATGCATGCATAAGGGGTCAGTGCGTAACAGATCACTTGAGGCTGGAGTTACAGGCAGTTGTGAGCTGCCTGATATGAGTGCTGCACATTACTCTCAGGTCTTCTGCAGAACAGATGTGTTCTTAACCACTGAGCCATCTCTCCAGCCCAAAATCTTTTCTACAATATGATGGGGTTCCCTATAATGCTTTCATATATGCATCTAACATACTTTGATTAGGCTTACACTCTATCATTGTTTCCTGTGTCCTCCCTCCCCCACTCAGTCTCTCCTATTCCTAATTAGTCTTCTTTTCACAGCCATCTAGGTTTTAAAAAACCTAGATTCTGCATATGAGGGAAAAAAAACCCCAACCCATGGCCATTTTGTTTAGCATGATTACTTCTGGTTCCCTTTCCTTTCCTACAAATTCTGTAGCTTCATTACTTATGGATAAATACAATTATTGGTGTATACACATCACGTCTGCTTTATCCATTCATCTGTTGATGGGCACTGAGGCTGGTTCCATAACCGCTACTGTGAAGACCATTGAAGTAAACTTGAGTGTGCAGGATCACTGCAGGATGCTGATTTAGATTCCTTTGAGTATATTACCCAGGAATAGCTATATCATATGATAGTTCTCTTTTCAGTTTTTTAAAAAGAGACTCCATACTGATTTCCATAGTGACCTAATTAATTTATATTTCTACTACTTTCAGTTCTACATCAGTTTCATTTCTGTTATTGTGATAAAATAAAAAAGCAACTTAGTGGAAAAACTGTTTTGGCCCATGATTCCAGGTTACAGTCTATCAAAGCAGGGAAACAGTATCAGGAGCCTAAGACAGATAGTTGCTCCAGATGAACAAGAACAGACAGAAGTGAATACTTGCATGCTTGCTTCTTTGCTTATGCTTGCCCCTTACACAGTTCAGGACCCCTGCCTAGGGAATAGTGCTGCTTACAGTGGGCTGGATCTTCCTACATCAGTCAACCCCAGAGACATACCCATAGACTAACTCAATGTAGATCATCTGTCTTTGAGACTCTTTTCCCAAGTGATTCTAAGTTGTGTCAAGTAGACATGTAAAGCTAACTGTCCACCACACTGCCTAGAGTGCGCATAGGGGTTCCTTTTTTTTTTCTTCCAGGATATGTTTCTTTTACCTTGATTCTCTACAATCTCTTCTCAAATCTGATTTTCTCTATATCTTTGATTAAGATTGATAATCTGAATGATTTGAAATATTCCTATGACATTAACAACTCTAACAAACTCCCTTTAAAATGATTGCTGTTGTTATTTTCCTTTTGAGACAGGGTCTCCCTATGTAGCTCCAGCTCACAATATAGACCAGGGTGGCCTGGAATTCAGAGCAATCCACTTGCCTCTCCCTTCCGAGTGCTGGTATTAAAAGGTGTGTACCACTATGCCTGGCCTGAAACAGTATTTTAAAAGTGAATCAGCCTTTCTGTGCTGCCTTGTGGGGGTGTCTACATGATGTTTCTCTCAATTCACACTGCAATTTAAAGGGGAAGTTGCACACTGTCTGGAGCCCTTGCCATCCTGCAAGTGGAGAAGAAGAATGTCCTCAAATTCCTTGCAGTAGGAACCCACTTAGGTGGCACCAACCTTGACTTCCATCTGCAAATGGCAAAGTGATGATATTTACATCAAAAATCAGAGGACGACCTGGGAGAAGCTGTTGCTGACAGTTCCATTCATCATTGCCACTGAGAACCCTGCTGATATCAGCATCACCTCCTCTAGGAACCCCTGGGGTGAGCCAGCTGTGCTGACATTTGCTGCTGCCCCAGGAGCCACTCCAAATGCCAGGGGCTTTACTCCTAGGACGTTCACTAGCCAGATCTAAGAGAACTCCAGGGAGTGATGTCTTCTGGTAGTGCCCAATCCCAGAGTTGACCACCAGCTTCTCACAAGGGTGTCTTATGTTAACCTACCTACCATTGCTCTGTGTAACACAGACTCTCCTCTGCACTGTTGACATTGCTGTTCCATGTAACAAACAGGGGTATTCACTCAGTGAATCAATTGGGAAGTTCTGCACATGTGTGGCACCATCTCTGATGAGCATCAACGGTGCCCATCTGGTCATGCCCAATCCCTACTTCTATAGAGATCTTAAGAGATTGAGAAGGAAGAACAAGAGCAGTTAAAAAGGTTGTGGCCAAGAAGGAATGTCAGGGTGAATGGACTGTACTTATTCCTGAGTCCACTGCTTCCAGACGGGAGGTGACAGACTGTCCTGCAGGTGTGCATATGTCCTCTGTACTCATCCAGCAGTTCCCTAGTGACGATCAGAATGTCCAGATAGCCACCGGGGTCTAGTCTGCAGGTCTTACTGTGCAGGGTGAGGAATCAGATGGAACCCCACCGAGTGGTCATCAACTGTTTTACAGACTCTTGAGCAGAAGAGAAAGGTGGTTGGAAGACAGTTTATTAAAAAAACAAGAGATCAAGCCCCCATTCCCAAATAGCATCCCAAATGGGAATACAGATAGCTTTAAACAGAAGGACTTCTCTCACTCATTCTTTCTAATGCTGTGAGTGTGCATTTAACAGGGGCCAGGAATGGTGAAACATACAGAGGAAATAAACGATAGACTCTCAGGGGAGATAAAGGGCACAGCAACACAGGAAATACTGAGGTGGCGGGGAGCGCATGCTGAGGGCCGACAGCAGGCTGGTGCATGCATATATGATTTCCATGGGATCTGGACATACAGAGAGCGGGAAGTAGAAAGTTGTTATTAGGAAGTAAGACTTGAGCTGAGTTTGGGGGATGGGCAATCTGAGTCAGTGGATAAATCATCTGACTGTTAGACTGGAGAGAAATGTCCCACAAGGGCCAGGGAGGAACTTAATGGGGACAGAGGAAGTTGGAGTGTGAAGTATTTCCCTCTCTGTTCCTGTCAATATCAATCAGTCGTTCTTCTTGGAGAACCCCTTACCGACTTCTGTTTCCACAGCCTGTGGAGCTGATCAAGCCATTCTTCCCAGGCAGGGATTGCTGATATGGGGGCCTTTCTCTGGTCACTCCTTCTGCTGCTTCGGGAAGGTGAGTAGCTGCCTGTGCTGTGTAAGACTCTCTCTGTACCCCTTGGCTCTACTTGGCCTTAGGCTAACAAGAACCTTCCTTTAGGGATGAATGTGTCAGTCCTGCTGATCAGTGCCGAGGATGATTCTCTAGCTTAGCTATTGTGACATGCTCTGCAGTAAACGTGGATGTGCATGCATCATAGCATCATGTTGGCTTAGATTGTACTGAGTATGTACCCAGGAGTGATATAACTGGATCCCAGCCTAGTTTTGAGGAACTTCCATTCTGATCTCCAAGGGATGGGGTATGGCCTCAGAGCAGGATGAGGGAGGAGGATATCTGGGGGATGTGGATGGGGTTGCAGTTCAAGAAGGACAAAGAAAGAGGGAAAATTTTGGATGGGGAAGAGATAAATGGGGACCATTCCTGGTCAGCTTGGGTGCAATGGAAATCTAGAACTACAAGAGGTAGCTAGAGAGTCACACTGAACATGGAGCTAGAGAAGGTGCTCAGATGAGGAGGAGCCACGGCTACCATACTAACTAGCCTCGGTCTCCCAGAGATATCAGCTGGCCTATATACATCTCTTTTCAGCCAAAGGGTTTTCTGGAGATGATGAGGACCCTGAGGAAGTGGTTGCAGCCCTTCAAGAGTCTATCAGCCTCTCTCTGGAAATACCATCCAATGAAGAGGTCGAGAACATCACCTGGTTCTCTCAAAAAAACCTCGCCATAATTGTGCTAGGGAAAGAGGGACAGCTAACCAGCATCAAGGTGATGGATCCTCGCTACTGGGGTCGAGTGGGCATCTCGGAGTCCAGCTACTCTCTGTATATCAACAATCTGACTTGGGAGGACTCGGGACTTTACCAAGCCAAAGTCAACTTGAAGACATCCAAGTTCTCTATCACGAAGTCTTACGATCTCCTTGTCTACCGTGAGTTTTGACTCCTATTATTCTGGCTTTCCTGAGGTTGGCATGGGAGCTCGGGAGGCTGAAACTGGAAGGCAGACCAGTGCGCTCTGTGTCAGTGTCTGAGCTCAGCCACAGGGAGACTGAGCTGGAACAAGGAGCCATTAGGTACTGAGGCTGTTTCCACAGAGGTTCCCAAAGCAGTGAGTGATGAGGACAGTGTGTAGGGAGGGTATCTAAGGGTCCTTTCTCACCCAGCAGACTGTGCATCCTCTAGCTCTTGAGCCCCTTATCCCCCTGTGTGATTTGAGGGTTACTAATCATTTCTTCCCCGCTTGAGACAACATTTCTTCTCTCTACCTGCCGTACTGTATCTACTTAGGATCTTGGAGAGACAACTAAAATGTAAATATCCTTGGGAGGGTGGTAATGTTTTGTACAATCAGTGAGATAGAAGAGAATCTGGAAGAAGGAGGGGTCTAAAGCTGAGAGAGTGAAATTAGAAGGAGTACTGGTGTACATCTATCTAAGCACACTCTCTGCGACCCCGCAACCACAAATTATATGCTTGTTTTTTTTTTTATCTGGTTTTATTTGTTTTTTGAGCAAAGGGCCTCTCAAGATAGCAAGAATACCCAAGGCTTGAGAAATGTAGGAAAACTTCAGAATGTTCAGTGGGTCTTTGTGGGTTTTTTTTGTTTTGTTTTTGTTTTTTCTCTTTTAGGGCGACTGTCAAAGCCCCACGTCACTGTGACCTTTAAGATTTCCGAGGAAGGTGCCTGTAATATATCCCTGATGTGCTCCGTAGAGAGAGCAGGCTTGGATGCGACCTACACCTGGCTTTCCTCACAGGACAGCACTAACACTTCTTGTGAAGGCTCTGTCATCAGTACATCCTGGAGGCCTGGTGACAGAGCCCTTTCCTACACTTGTAGGGTCAGCAACCCCATCAGCAGCACCAGCTCCCATCTCATCCCTGTTGGGTCCTTCTGTGCAGGTACCAGAACCCTAGAGACAATTCCTGAGATTGTGCAAGTCCTGTGCCTGAGGACACCACCTCCTCCCATGCCTGGGGCTCTTAAGGACAGTACTGGACTCTAGAACATAATGCTTTCCCATAGAAGCTTGCCATTGGATCAGAGAGGGACCCTCCCTTTGTTAATTGCTCTGGATTCCAGAGGATTCTTCTGTATTTGGCTTGAGACTGATGGCCAGATATTAGCCCTTGAGCGTCTGTGCGTAGAATAGGTATTTCTAGAGACGTGCTGTAAGATATGAGCTGATTATTCTCCCAAGAGCCTTTCTGTGACACTTTAGGTAGACATCTGCCCTCTAAACTTTATCATTCTTCTAATGAACTCTTGTTCTTTCTTCCTATCCTAGGTCCTGGCTCTCCCGAGAAACCTCCAATGTTCTGCCTCCTGGCCAAGGGCTTGCTCCTTCTCTTACTCTTGGTAATTCTAGCTGTGGGACTCTGTGTCTTCAGAGCCCAGAAAAATTATGAGATGTCAATGGTGAGGAAACTCAAGAGAAACCGAATTAAACTGAGGAAGAAGGGGAAACCTGGTCCTAGTCCTGTCTGACCATCCCTTGGGGACCTCTGTTCTGAGCTCTGACTCCTCTTAGCCTCCAGGGAAAACATCTGTGGGGGGGCAGGTGGGAGGGCAAACCAGGGTTAAACACCTGAAAGGACCATATTCCCCAAGAGACACCATCTGGCAATAAAGTCAAGTCCCCACCCCTCTGGGGGAGCTGTGTTTGATGTTTCTCTTTGTGCTCAGCAGCCCAGGGAAAAACCTTCACTACCTGTCTTTGTGTCGTTACTGAAGCCTGCGTGTGTCCTTTCTCAGGCTTGCCTCTGGGCGGGAAATCGAGTCTGAAGACCCCATTAGAGTGAAGTGTTTGCTTTAATATGTGCATCCCATTCTTCACTAACCTAAGTCTCACAATACTCTAAACTACACAGAAGGCATTCTCGCCTGATTAAACTTGTGACAGCCATTCATTTAGAGTTCTATGGAAGCGCTATGGCCAAGATGCTTCGCTCTCCTACCCCTACCCTCATTCTGACAGGTAACTTTACTTGACTCTTGTACCCACTGTACCAAGTCTATACAGAAGCCGTCCCACAAGGAGGTGGCGGAGGCCCCTGCTCAGTCCTTCCCTGGGTTATAGTTGAGCTTAGTGACCTCTGTTGTCTCCCTGATGCCAGATGCCTGCTGCTCACCTGGTAGGAGTGACAACTTACTGGGTCAATTACCAAGATCTTGTACCCTTGACTCTGTTTAAGGCTGACATAGTTTAGCCAGGTGTGGTGGCACAGGCCTTTAATCCCAGCATTTGGGAGGTAGAGGCAGGTGGATCTCTGAGTCTGAGGCCATCCTGGTCTACAAATCAAGCTCCAGGACAGTCAAGGGCTACACAGAGAAACCCTGTCTAAGTTGATTTTGTTGGCCTTCCTGGTTTTTTCTTACAGATTTCTGTTTTGGGCCTTCCGATTGGAATCTTTGGTCAATGTACAGCTCTTTACTCTTGCTCTTTCCGTAGTCCTAGGTCTGATGTGCCTATCATATCATTTTCCTAAAGTTCCATCTTGGGTGTTTTACTTAGGTAATTGCCAGGGGAGGGAGTGGGGCACAAGAGAAGTCACTTGATCAGTAGGACAGGTGTAAGTAGCGAATGAATTGGTGGAGGTGATATAGGATGTGCCAAGGAGGGAGCTGGGTGAGATCTTAGGAAACCTAGGTTTGCCCTGACACTTCCCCCTGTCCTGGGATACTGTGTTTACCCAGCATCCATCAGTTCAGTTCCACAAAGAACACATACTTGAAAGGAAGACATAGGTGTAACTTCTTGGAGTTCTTACAAAGACTGGGCCTCCTTTAGGTACTGAACAGTCTTGTCTTCAAAAAAGGTCTGTAGCTCCAACTTCTGACACTTCCCACACCTGTCAGAGGAGGTGCCACTGTAAGGTGAAGGCTGGCCTGGGCAAACTACCTGGAGTCCATTTTTTCACCTAGAGGGACAAGCCCATTTCTCTTGTCTTTAGGAGCTGGCATACAGAAAGCAAGCAGCGAAATGAATAATCTCTGTGTGGCTTAGTCCATGGATCTCCCTGGAGCTAGCAGAGTTCCTGCTTCTCAGAGCCAATCTCTGAATAGAGAAAGCCCAAAACAGCCTGGAAAAGGAAGGCTTAAAGCTTGAAGAAAGTGCCCACTCAGAAGCTGGGGTAGGAATCATGTTAAGATGCTCTTACTCGTTGTTTGAAATAGATTAATGCAAACCGGGGAATGGACATTCAAGCCCGACAGGAAACATACACTAAGATGCTCACATGTGAAGGATCATAGCACCTAGGGACTGCCATGCCACACTCTATGACTAAAGGGTGCTTGAGAAAACAGGCTGGAGAGGCATGCTCTAAGAGGTGAAGGGACCAGGGCTCATGGTAAGAAAACAGGCTGGAGAGACATGCTCTAAACGGTGAGGAGGCTAGGGCTTAGGGACACATTGCCAACAGACTCCCCAGGTTCACAATTTTCTGATAGTCTCATCCAGAAATCGAAATATACGAAGTCGCTGATACATTAGAGGCAGTACTAGTTGGCTTTTCCAGAGGAGCAGTCACTATGGCTCAAGGACAAACGGGAGGAAAATCTTTAGTTCTCACCTTTAGGGATTCCTTTTTTTTTTTTTTTTTTTTAATCAACTTCACTTATGGAGTAAGGAGGGAACAAGTCACAGGTCTAGATTTCGTTTCTTATAAAAACAAAACAAAACAAACACATAAGATACATCAATCAGACAAAAATGACAATAATAAAAAAACAAACATTCAGGAAAACCATGAACACCTAAACTTTTAAAATTTGAAAATCATTTAAAATCTCATTGTTTTTTAAAAAAATAATTTTAACATCCACATGAGATTAGCTTATCTTTCTACCAGAAACCACCATAGACAGCAGAAATGAAACTCTTGGGCCAGAGGTGGGGGCCAGTGCCTTCCAATTGGTAAGGAACCAAGAAATCAAAGACTTCCCCTTTTGAGCTTATAGTTTGCGGTTATGTTCCTGCTCTGTTCACTAACATGATGTCATCTTGTCAACTGTTAGGGCACCCTACTATGCAAACTAGCAAAGCCGTTAGTTCTGGGTCCTTGTTGGGGCAATGGGAAAGACCACCTTTCTGTCCCAGCCTGCTTTCCCCGGCTCCAAGTTCTTTGTGTGGTTCCAAACACTCAGGCCCTCACATCTGGGAGAATGTTCCAGCTCTCAAGGCTTACTAAAGATGGAAGGCCAAACACAGCAATGGGATCTGATCTGGATCACCAGCATTCGGGGTGGAGTGATAGTGATTCAGGTGTGCTTAAAATCTTTCCCCAGGGTCTGCTTCCGACCCTGATGTCATTAACTACACGCCCGTTACACTCAGAGGGAGCTTTACCCAGTCAGTTCAGGGAGGGCTTCGGGAGGAACACCCTCGGAAGTACCTGGACAATGTTGCCCGAGCCTGGTGGGAAAGCAAATAGCAAGCCTGCACCCCCACAACAGCGCCAAGCTGAGAGGTCCTAATTTCTGAAAGCAGGTACATTTCTGCCTGTGGGTGAAATGTCCCAAGGGGCTGGGTTCTGCGATCCAGGCTGGATCTCAGGCCCTGAATGTGCCTCGGTGGGAACTTTTGATTGGGCAGGTTCCTCCATCTGGTCCAGCCGCTGTTTTCATACTAGTCAAAAGGAGCTGCACTCTCTTCGCGTGGTTTCAGTACAGATTACAGGAGCAACGAACCAAAGCATGAATCTACCCCAGGGTTTGGCACCCTGCAAGGGATTCGGTGTAGGATCAGATATTTCATTCTTTCTCTTTCAATCTCCGTTGTCAGGGTGCCTGTCATTTCTTCCCCCTGGGCTTATTTCTCTAGGTCGTTGGTGCTAGAAGCTGCTCCGGCAGCTTCAAACTAGGAGCTCAGCCTTCAGCAAGCTACACACAAGGGAGGCGCCTGTTCAAAAGCTGGGAGCTAGCCAATACAGACAGGTATTTCCAGTCCAGCGAAAGGAAATCGGTGGGGGTGGGGATAAAGAGAGGAGATCCGATGGGCCCGGGACTTGGGTGGATCCCCAGGGAGCGGGCGGGGAATCGTGCTCTCCCCCAGGTGCTTCTGCTCCTGGATCAGATTTCAACCTTCGATGCCTCCTTTGTGGCGCGCTTGTTCGGAAAGGGGAGAAGGCCACGGGTAAGGTATAAAGGAAGGAGGGCATGCAAGCAGCCTGCAAAGGGGGTAGGCTTCTGCGGCTTTTGGTGCACGGGTCAGGCTGACCCAGTAGTCCATCTGACTAGAGGCGGGAAGTGGCGATCAGTCTTCCCACACTTAGTTGTACAGAGCTCCACGAGGGGGCGACTGGAGCCCACGTGCGACCGCGTCCTTCTGTCTCTAAACTACAACTCCCAGGCGGCTCGGGGGTCCCGCCCGCCTTGCCCGGCCTCTGTGGGCTCCAATTGGACGCCGCGGGAGGGGGATTGGCGGTCTCCAGGGCGACGGGAGGCGCTCGGGGCATCTGAGGCGGGGAGGCGGGTCCGCCCCCTATTGTGTGACTGCGAGAGCAGAGCTGTGCGGTGCAGAGCAGGTGAGGGTGGGGGTGTCCTGGGGAATAGAAATGGGGTACCGGCGGGGAAATGGAGAGCAGTGAGGAGTTGTAGGGGCCAGAGGGAAGCGGGGGAGCTCTAGAGAGAAGTGAAATTATCTGGGGAAGCAGAACTAGGGTAGTTCTAGGAGCGAAGTGGAATCACTGATGGGTGAGTGGGGGTTCCCATAGATCTGGAAGAGTGTAAGAGGTAATGTAGGGGAGTTCTTGGCGGGTTCCAAAAGAGAGGCGGTCCAGGAGCCAGAGAATGCGAGGGAACAGAGAATTGTTGTGGTGGGCTATCAGAAGTGTATTATGGGATGAATCCTGGAGGATTGGGGGTGGGGTGGGGGGGATTCCCGGGAGAGCAGGGTGGGGAAAAGGGGGAGGGCGAGTGTGAATTCTGGAGCAGGCCAGCCAGGAGTGCTCTGAAGCGAGGACCTGCTACAATTGGAGATTAGGTGTGAGAAGATGGAATTTTGCAGACACTGTGAAAAGTGTATGGCGGGGATGGGAGTCCTGGAAGAAACGAGGGACTGCTGGATGGGATGGGAAGATCAAAAGGACAGAAGATGGATGGGGAGCAGGAGTTGGAAAGATTCCAGGAAAAGTGGGATATGTTCTGGGGTTGCCTTGGTCACAAGACTCTTGGTCGAGCTAGAAGAACATGGCCTCTATATGGTACAACTTGAACGTTTTCCAGGGAAGTCCAGGAGAGCTGATTGGGAGGATCAGCAAGAGGCATGGGAATTAATTACCAGGGGTCAGCCATACAGGGGTGATACTGCCCTGTGGAGGGCATTTTACAGACAGTGCTGAATTGTGTGAGGCCCACAAGAGGGTGGAGGCCTCAGAGCAGAGTCCACTGGGTTTGCCAGGCCCAGGTCAGGGCCCTTTGGTCCTTTGTGACTGCCTTAGACACTGAGAAGTTGGTATTGTTGGGAGTGCCTACCTTCCATGCTCCAGGGTTCATTTTGTGTATCCTATGGACTCAAAAGCATTTTTGGTTACTCTCAGATCATGCCTCTAGGGTTAGGGAATGGAGGGCCTGGCAAATCCTGGCACCCCCAGGATACTAGAGAGGAGTGTGTGGGAGTAATTAGGGTGAGGCGCTAAGTTGGGGTGTCTGGCAGAAGAGGGTTCTCTGGCAGCATGTTGAAGAAAGTGGCTACAGCTGCCAACCCTGGATCTGTCCAGACCTGGAGGATGCAGCCTCCCTCCCCCCTCCCCATCCTCTGCAGGTGGGGAAGGCAAGCTCCTCCTTTCCCAAGTCCCTGACTGACTCACTGCCAAAAGCAGTGTTGCCTGGGTGGCTCCAGGGTGCCACCCAGAGGGTGGGAAATGGGGTGAAGAATGGATGTGGGCACTCTGTGGAGCATTCTTTACAGGGTAAGGGGTTAGAGTCTGCCTGAGATTTGCTCTTTACTAGCTGTCTGCTTCCGAGCAAGATCCTTAGGGTCCTTACTGGTCACACGGGGTGGCAGTGGTGAATAATGGTCTCATCATGTCATCTGTTCCCTTGTTGGCATCGGGAGAAAGGGCAGAAGGGTGGGGAGGCTAGTGCATGATGGCCCTTGTCTCCAGGACTTCCCATGTGTGAGAACCCTTAGTTCCCTTTGCTCACTTTGCTAAGAGCAGTGTATCACTTGCCAGGCATTCCCAGAATTCCCTTGCTTTTTCTAGGATCTGCTCCCTTACCTGTGTAGTCTCAACCAGACAGCGCTCTCTTTTTCTCTAGTGTTCACATCCTAGCTTACTCTCAGGGATTCAGGATCTCCGGTTTGGGAGCTGGGAGAGTCTAGCTGTGGTAGAGTCTGGCAGGAGTGAGGCTGCAGCAGCACAACCCAAAAGATCTCTGGTCTCTGTGCAGGTCCCTTCCTTTCCTCTATGCCTTCTTCTTCCGGGCACCCTGCTCTAACAGGGTTTTCTTCTGGTCTCCTCCACTGACCAACTCTTATATTTTGCATTTAGATCTGGTGGCTCTCCAGACTGGAACTGCTCCCTCAGGTGTTGCACGAGCTAGGCATTAACTGGAAGAGTGAGAGCCGAAACTGGTTGCCTGAGGCGGATCAGAAGGACCGATGCTCTCTGGGATTGCTGGGCAGCAGACATCCTTCCGGCCCCTCCATCTAGGCTCCTTTGGATAGGAGGGGCCGGGTGAGCAGGCCAGCTGGGCTATGATTTGGTGTCTCAGTCTGACCATCCTCAGCCTGGTCATCAGCCAGGGGGCTGACGGTGAGCCAGACCCCCGGGGATCATTGACTCTGTTACCTTGGGATGTGACTGCCCACTAAGGGGTTATCTGTGAGAGTAGGAGAGGGCTAGGGCTGGCTCAGAGAGGTTGGGGGTTCCTCCTGTCGTGCGAAGTCTTAAGGAAACCAGAGAGATGTTGATGGAGCCTCCCCACCCATATCTCATCTTGATCCCTTGCTGTTCCCTCATGCTACCCCACCTCGTTAGGTCGAAGGAAGCCTGAGGTGGTCTCTGTGGTGGGCCGGGCTGGGGAGAGTGCAGTTCTGGGCTGTGACTTGCTGCCTCCAACTGGCCGTCCCCCTCTGCATGTCATCGAGTGGCTGCGCTTTGGATTCCTGCTTCCCATCTTCATCCAGTTCGGCCTCTACTCTCCCCGAATTGACCCTGATTATGTGGGTAAGAGTTGTTTTTAAGTGGGAGGGGGGGTGTCACCAACAGAGGAGGGCTGAGTAGGCTGCTCTGGGCCCTCTCCAATCACATCTCCTGCTTAGCTGCCCTAACTGCTTTAGGAAGCATGGCCCTGCACCCCAGTAGTGCTAATTCATTGAAGGATTCATTTATTTGTACATGATGCATGCACACATTAGAGCTTTGCTCTTTTAGTTATGTGCGGCGTGTTGCACGGGAGATCCTGCAGCCCTGTCCCAGGTATCCATCCTAACTTGCCAATTGTTCTATCCTCATCTCATGCAACCTTCCAGACTCCATCTTGATCTTCTGTAGTTTCCCCGCTTAGCTCTATGCTGGTCTGTCGACCTGCTGCTCTGTATCTTCCCTACTGTCTGGAATGCCAGTTTAGAGGGGCCAGACTTTTGGGGAGTGGGCTGAAGGGAGGACAGCAGAATTAGTAGGGATGTGGGCTCTTTGGGTATGAGGAACATAATCAGAGAACATGAACCCAGATGGGGGTTGCTGGGACAGGCTCCAGTTCAGTTCCCCAAAGGTCTAGGCATAGGCCTGTGCTTCAGGATTGACTGGGTCACTGCTTGAGGAGGCTCCTGTGGAGCCATACTGTGTAGACCCCCCAGTAGAAGAAGACCTCTTTCCCACCGCACCCCAGCTTGTTCCTAATCCTGGAGCCTTAATCTGAGTGGTTTACTGGAAGGTCTCGGAGGACCTGTAGGAGGATGGGTCTGGGCTGCTGGGCAAGAGCAATCCTTGGTGCTTCCTTTTCAGAAGTGAAACCGGAAAAGGCCACCTGGATTGATGCTGATGGGGTATCTTTTCTGGCTTTGGTTTGAATCCTGAGGGAAAACCTGGGATTGGTTGGGCTCTTGTCATCGGCTGGCTGAGCTGAGGGGAGGAGGTGCTGGCAGGTGCCTGTAGAAGAGAGTTTATTTTCAAACTGGGGGCAGTTATTGGCAAACAGCCTAGCTGGGAGTGTGCGTGTGTCTACACAAGCCCTAGGGACTTAATGAAAGTGGGCCTCAATTAGCCCAAGTAGAGAGAAACAGCACAGCCACAGCCGGCCTCCCTGTCTGTGCCTGTCTGTGCCCAGGGGGCTTTGGCTGCAGGGCTGAGGCTGGACAAATTCAAATTATTGCCAGGCAGAGACAGGGCAGGGGTGGGGGAGAGGCGAGGTGGGAGGGGCTTTCCCTGGGACTCCACCTGGGAAATGTAAAACTTGGTATTTGCTGCAGTGATCCCCTGGTATTGTTTGTTGGTCCCTAGACAGATGAGCCAGGAGATGGCCTGCTTCCCTGTCTACCTGTGGGGATTCTCCAGGTCTAAAGGCTGCGAGTTGCGAGCCTTTCAGTTTTCTTCTTACCTCTACCCTTTGTTCCCCATCTTGCCCCTGAGTGGCCTGGAGCTCCTGAGTAGCCACATGGGTTCTGCTCTGGTGAAGACCCCAGAGGGAGGCCTCTGAGCCCATTAACCCTTTATTGCTTTGCAGTTCAGAAGGGGGGGCTCTCGGCCTTTGTGCAGGGGACTCACAATCGCGGTTGCTAAGCAACAGGAGGTGGAGGTTGCTGAGGACAATGCTGTTCTGTCATAAACCCTATGGGCAAGTGGAGGGGAGATGTGGCCTGGGACCGCATGTGGCCTGTGGCCTAGAATGTGGGAGGAATCATGAGAGAGATAGTAGCTTCGGGAACCACACGGAAGGGAGAGCTGGCTTTGGAGGGTTCTAGAAGCTGCGTAGTAGAGGAGCCTAGATGTATAAACTAGTACAGAAGTAGTAAAAGGGAGCATAGAATGATCTAGGACTAATAGATTAAGGTTGCTTCTGTAAAGTATTTAGCATAGCACCTGGGTGGTGTGAAACAGACCAGGACCTGGGGAAAGGTAATCTGGACTCAGGTTTCCTGGGATGGATATTAGACTAAGTCAGAGGCAGGGAGGCCGGCTCTTGGCCCTTGACTTTCGTGCTGTGTTTCAGGGAATGCCCGGCAGAGGAGAAGGGACTTGTGTTTCATGACCGTGCTGAGTTGCTTGACAAATCACTTCTGACTTCCCCCTTCTGCCTTTGATCCTTCCAAGCCGGCTGCCTCGATGTATCTTCCCAGGACTTCTGTGTGAACATACACCTGTCCATGTTCATGGTTAAAATTTACTGTGGGTTTCTTGCCTCTGCAGAGCCCGAGAGAGCAGAATCTTATCCTGTGTAGGCAGATCTGAAGTCCGTTAGATTTGAACATGCAGGAGGAGGGCAGGCCTGTCGGAAGTGGGTCCAGGAGACAGGAAGTTTTAGGACTGGTTACCTTCTTGTTCTGAAACACTGCAGCCCAGCAGTCTGGACCTTCTAGGGAGGTTAGTTTGTACAACATGCTGCACTGAATATTCTGGATAACAGACATCAGGACTATTAGCCATTAACTGCTAACATTTCTTAAGTGAAATCGAAGATTATGCTCAGTGCCCTGAACGTTATTTGATTCTAATGTTGGTGTTCAGTGGAAAGCGCACCGACTTGGGAGACCTGGCTCCATCTCCTAACAGCTATGTAATTTTGGAAAGCAGTTTGACATTAGTTCCTTTATCAATAATGGATTTTGGGGGAGGATTAAATATGGTGACTGTCTAATATTACATGGCTCATGTTCAGCACTCAGTCTTTCTTCCTTCGCTCTGGAACTCAGCGAGCACCATAATGAAAAGTTCTGTCCTGTGGGAGAAGCTGCAGTCTGGGATCTGCTGGGCTTGGTGGCCTGGCAGGTTGGAGCAACAGGACTCCTGAAGGTTTGGGGAAGGGTATTCTTATGTTAAAAATTTACCTGCGAGGCCCATTTTTATCTCCTGGGTGGGAATTATACACCTAGACCTATAAGCGGGGTCCACCCAGTCTAAAGAATCCTCACTCCGGGAACCAACTGTTAGAAGAGAAAAGGCTCACTGGCTACCCTAGATCCTATGGCTCTCATCTTTCCAGTGGCATCACGGGCATACAGGCTGAGTTTCTACTTCAGTTCAGCCACCCTCGGGGTAGAGTGGAAGCTGATTGGGGAGGGAGGGTTGGGATAGGCAGGACTCCGAAAGCACCGCCTCGGAGCTGCATTTGCCTGTCCTCTGAATTTTAGGAAATCCCATTTGTTCCCAGCAAAGGTCAAGTGGGGATGGGCAACTGATAAATGCAGGGGGAAGAAGCAGCTGGACAACCCAGGTGAGAGGACGGCAGGCTTCAAGGTGGAAGGAGGCAGAGAGGGAAAGACTAATACTTAGGAGGTAGGATTTGAAAGATGTAATGAATAAGTATATGGCAGGGGATGATGGAGGAATCCAGGTTGTGCCAGGCTCCCCAGAGGGTAACCTGGTGCATGATGGTAGTTCACTGGGCATGGAAGAGGAAAGGGACGAGATTGTTATCAGATGACGGATGGGGCCAAGACTGAGTTTCGACTTCTGATTTCAAATCTGCATCTTATTCATTGGTTTCACAGCCTTTATTTGAGCATCCGGTGATGCCAGGTACTATTATCATTATCTCTGCTTTATCTCTTGCTTTCCACCTCATCCCAATTTTTCCCTTTCTCAGTTTTTACTGATGAGGAAGCTGAAATTGACAGGTCAAGTAACTTGCCCAAAGGAGCATACAGCTGAGCTGGATTCGTGCCTGGGTATTTGGGGCTGCCAAGCATGCGTCCTTCTCACTTCTGCTGCCCTGCTAGGGGCATCGTAATGGTGTCAGAGTGCAGGGTTCCTTCAGAGAAGGGTACTGAAGGGTTGGGTGGGCATCGCAGTCGGCCTGGTGGGATGCTGTGGGTGCTGACCTGGCAGGAATGAGGTGTCATTGTGTGCTGGGGTGTGTGGCTTTGTGGGGCCGCATGTGGTCAGTCAGCTGGGGTGTAGAGGGGAGGGGATGAGCCGAGAAGGCTGCTGACACCGCTGCCTGGCTGGGCTGGACTCTGGCCACTCTAAGGCGCTTAGGCCACTGATAATAGCTCTGAGGGATTACGGGCTTTGGCAGGCAAGGTCTGGGTCCCTGGGAGGACCAAACACTGCTGGGGATTCTAGGGACAGAGTTGTCTAAAAGCAGGAGTACCCCCAGAGAACTTTTATCTTGATTTTATAAAGGGACTCAGGGATGGTGAATCGTCTAGGAGTCCAGGGGAGACAAAACACTGGCTCTTCACTCCGTCCCCTAACAGTCTGGGAAGTCCAGAATATTGAGGGTAGCATTCTCTCCACTTGCCATGCCTTGAATTTTTCTGGTCTGGGTCTCAGCTATTGAAAGGCAGGAGCAGTCGGAAGGATTAGACATAGCAATCTGCCCTCAGTGGTCTCAATCCCATTTGTTCCTCTGCAGACCCTCACTCTTGGATAACAGACCTAGGCTGATCTCAACCTTTGGGAATGGCCTGTGTGACCAGGACCCGGATGCAGGTGGAGGCCCCTGCAGAGTCCCTTCCTTCACCACCCTTGATTTAGGACTTCCCTCCTCACAGGCCGAGTCCGACTGCAGACAGGAGCATCTCTCCAGATTGACGGGCTCCGGGTGGAAGACCAGGGCTGGTACGAGTGCCGTGTGCTCTTCCTGGACCAACACAGCCCTGAACAGGATTTTGCCAATGGCTCCTGGGTGCACCTGACAGTCAATTGTATGAAGCTGGGGAGCAGGTGGTGCAGGGAGGGAGGGGGATGATGGGAACCCTGGTGGTGAAGGAGAAGAGGTAGCTAGTCCGTGTCCCAGCGCTCATCGCTGATGCCCTGCCCATCCTGGCGATTGCTCACTGTTTGCTCTTGTAGAGCTTGCCTCTTACCCCTGCTCCCTCTCCCTGCTTCAGTTCTTCAAAGAAAACCCAGTCAGCCTCTGGGCTCTGAGTCAGGAAAACTTCTACTCCTTGGCGGAGGTCTTGGTCATGGCGTATTGGGCTCTGAGTGATACAGCTCACCCATGCATGGCACTTTGCATCCGGGACCTTGTTTCCTCCTCAGCACGATACGGGAGACAGTTGTAACCATTCCCATTTCCTAGGTGACACGGAGACAGAGAATCGGGTAGAGAGGCAGCATGGGCCACCAATGAGTGGCTGGCGGGAGATGAGTCTAAGACCCACATGTGACTCTCCCCTAGCTCTGGACATGCAGCCAGTGTTGGGATGGTCCTATGTCGCTGGTACAGCAGACAGGTGTCCCTGGGCTAGTATTCTCATGTACCTGGGCCGGCAACAGCTCTGAGACAGGTCTCCCTAGCTTTTGAATACTGCTTTGTGGGCTGATAGCCTTTCTGGCAGCCCCTGACGCCTCTTTCCCTCACAGCGCCCCCTCAGTTCCAGGAGACTCCTCCCTTAGTACTCGAAGTGAAGGAACTGGAGGCTGTTACCTTGCGTTGTGTGGCCCGGGGCAGCCCCCAGCCTTATGTGACCTGGAAATTCCGAGGACAGGACCTTGGCAAGGGCCAGGGTCAAGTGCAAGTGAGTGGGCCCCCTGGAGTGGGAGGGCAAAATTGAGCGGGCAGGAGAAGCGCAGAAGCCAAACTGGGAGCTGGGTTGGAGGGAGGGGCTGGTCATTGGCTTCCCTGAGCTGGGGTGCTGCTTCCCTCTGCTGGCCAGCCCTGGAAGTGCAGTGTGTGAGGCTGACCAAACAGGAAGGGCCTTACTTAGACTCATTACTTAGGTGCAGAATGGGACACTGTGGATCCGCCGGGTGCAGCGAGGAAGCGCTGGAGACTACACCTGCCAAGCCTCCAGCACTGAGGGCAGCGTCACCCATACCACACAACTGCTGGTGCTAGGTGCTCTTTGGTGGGAGGGCTGGGGACACGGGCCACCTACGTGAGAAGACATGACCTCTGTTGCGGGGAAGCACACAGCAGATGGGGAGGAGGCCCAAATCTGAGGCAGGGGCCCCGGTTGAGTGAGAGAAAGGATGAAGAAATGGGCGTCTTAGTGCCCAGCGGTGTATTACAATGGAAAGAACATGGGCGCTAGTGTTATCTGGAAAAAGAGGTTCATACCTGCCTCTTGGGACTGTGACAAGCACAGAAAGTGGCACGTAGTCATGCGTGCTTAGCTTGACTGAGAAGGGAAAGGAGCTGTTTGAGGCAGGAATCTGTCTTCATAGCACCTGGTTTCCTGGAGGGGAAACAGATCAATCTGTGATCCACTGAAGTGTCATTGTCGTTGCTACTTGACAAGGGCAGTGCTGGGTCATAGTTAAAGGACAGAGACCCTGGCATCAGGAAGGCCCAAGCAGAAGTCTTGCCTCCCCCTTTGACCTGGAGCTAGTTACCTCATAATGTGCCTGCCTCTGAAACTTCACTTCTTCATCTACCAAAGCAGAAAGATAATCTTAGCGCACTGGTTCTTGTGAGGGCTCGAGAGATGAGCCAGCAGAGGGCTAGGCACGCGGCCTGTGGCAGGTGCTCTGTGTGTGTGTGTGTGTGTGCACGCGCGCTTAGGTCATTTCTCACTTGTTACTAACAGGCTGTGTGTGGGGGCCCAGCGATGGAGAAGGCAGTGGGGACATGGTAGCTAGAGACAGCGCTGCAGAACGTGTGTGGTTAGGTTAGACTGGCATTCTGGACCTGGGATTCACCAGGAACCAAAAGGAATCAGCCTAGCATGGGGACAGCCAGCTGCCCAGACTGGCCAGATGAAGATGACATATGGAAAAGTGGGTGGCCAGGAAGGGGTTATGGGTAGGTAGGCATTGGGGTGAAAGTTTTCTTTCCGCATAAATGGCCATTAGTGTTGAGGTGACGTGGGAGTCTAGATCCAGGCATCATCACAGCATCTTTGGTGATGGATGGGTACCTATGTGGGAGACATGGATGTGACAGGAACAGAAAAAGTAAATGAACAGAGTTAAAACTGACCCTCCTTCACATACAGTTTCTAAGCAGAGGGAAATAGGGTAAATAGGGTTACCTGTCACTTCTTGTGAAACAAAGACACCTTGGAAAAGGGAGCAGCCTCTGGAAGAGGATGGGTTTTCAGTCACCTCTTCCACTTCAAGCCCTCAAGGCCCGATAGCAAGTTATCCTCTGTTACAAAAGGCAGAGCCAGAAGTGCCCCGAGGGTCCCGGGAAGATCAGGGGCTGAGGTCATCTTTCTGCTTTGTGTTTCCCACAGGACCGCCTGTCATCGTGGTGCTCCCCAACAACAGTACGGTCAATGCCTCCCAGGATGTTTCTTTGGCTTGCCAGGCTGAGGCATACCCCACTAACCTCACCTACAGCTGGTTCCAGGATGGCATCAATGTCTTCCACATTAGGTAGGATAACCTAACCCTTGGGTAGTGGAGACAGGGAATTGGTGAATAGTATGTGAGGGGCTCCTCGTCTGGGCGAGGCCTGGGCTCCTCCTCACACATACCACATTGCAGCCGCCTACAGTCTCGAGTGCGGATCCTGGTAGATGGAAGCCTGTGGCTCCAGGCCGCTCAGCCCGACGACGCTGGCCACTATACTTGTGTGCCCAGCAATGGCTTTCTGCATCCACCCTCCGCTTCTGCCTATCTCTCTGTGCTCTGTAAGTCTGAGCCTCCACTCCCAACCCCGCTCCCACCCCTATCCCCCGAGACAGGCCCAAGACCTGTCCCCCAACTTGTCTCTGTGTTCTTTCAGACCCAGCACAGGTGACAGTCATGCCTCCTGAGACACCCCTGCCCATTGGCATGCGGGGGGTGATCCAGTGTCCAGTTCGTGCTAATCCCCCACTGCTGTTTGTCACCTGGACCAAAGATGGGCAGGCCTTGCAGCTGGACAAGGTACAGACTTGGGGCAGGGGAAGGAAGGTCTTACGATGTTACCAGGTGTTACGATGGTCCGATGGCCAACTCCAGTGGGCGGCTGCGTGTAATTCAGTGCTGTGGTTAGGAAACATGCTTCTTAACCAGATACTGTGTTGGGTGGTGGGTGTGGGGCTGTAACAAAGAAGTATCCATCCCTAGAGCTTGGGGATAGAACTGTGACAGAGACTTCCCTGGGAGGCCAGAGAAGGAACAAGGCTTTGTTTGCTTTTAGGTCCGCCTGAGGAGGGAGCAGTAACACATTCGGGGACTTTGGTGATAGATCTTGAAAAGTGGGCAGTCATTCCATGCAGAAACCACGTCAGAGAGGCAGGGTATAGGATAGCGTGTTGAAGAGACGGCGGATTGTGCAGTGACGTGGGAGCAGCTGCGAGCGCCTGTAGGGACTTGAGTCGTGTAGGAAGGGCTGGAAAGACAGGTTGGGTTTTAAGGAAAAATTGCACGCCAACTTCATATGACCTCATTCCAAGCTGATTGAGATCTTTTGTTTGTCTGAGGAGACTATAAATTCTTTGAGGCTTTGCGCCTTTTCATCACAGTGTCCCCAGGGCTTTTACAACTTTTACAACAATTTCGGTAAATTTTTTGTTGAAAGTTTACAAGAATCTTGAGGGAATAGCAGCAGTGGGTTTTGTGGTGTGACATCAGGGCTGTGAGTAGGGGTTCGGAGGGGGCAGCTGGAAGGTGGTTAAGAGAGAGTTCGGGCTTTCACACTCAGACCAGAATGACGAAGGAGGATTTAGATACTGAGAGTGAGGGGCCGCACTTCATTCAGGAGCATGGGGGTGGGGTGGGGATTTCTTACCGAAGAGGATTTTGGGTAGGAGATGCAGAATTTAGCAACGCAGTGCTGGGAGGACAGACAGGCAGGGAACCCCACCAGCTCTAGGCGTGCCGTCCGTGCTGTTCTCCGCTATTGTCTGTGAAGGGAGTCACCGTGAAGCTGTGCTCTACAGTCTCACACCCATTGATAATAGCCCCTCGACAGGAGAGAGAAGTGGAGGTCTGGAGTCCAGAGAGAGGGTCAGGCCAAGACCTAGAGCTGATGGATTGACTTTCCATAAGAAACTTGCCCATATTTTTTCCTCCTTTCTTGAGTTGCCTCTCTCTACCCAGCTTTGCCTCTCTTGAGTTTCTCTCTATACTTTTCATTTCCTCTGCCCTTTAGTTCCCTGGCTGGTCGCAGGGCCCAGAGGGCTCACTCATCATTGCCCTGGGGAATGAGGATGCCTTGGGAGAATACTCCTGTACCCCCTACAACAGCCTTGGTACTGCCGGACCCTCCTCCGTGACCCGAGTGCTGCTCAAGGTGAGGCTCACAGCCAACCTGCTGTGGTGTGGCTGAAAATATACCTTCTAAGCCACGTTCAGAGGGTGGAGACAGGCAGACAGGTGTGGGAGGGGCTCCTAAGTCTGTTTCTTGTGGTGGCCATAGCAACAGCCAGCAGACAATGCAGACATGAGACTGGGCAGTGGGACATCAGTCACGTACACATTCACAAAATGAGATATCTGTCTAATCTCAAGCCTTCTGCCTCCCTTGCAGGAGTTCCACAGGGAATGGAGGAAAGGGGAGGGAGGGGAAGAGAGGGAGAGAGAAGCGAGGGAAGATGATCTGTAGAGACTCACCTATCTCAGAGAGTCTGGCCCCAGCCCACCATTGCCCTTCAGTCCTACCTGTTGGGAGCAATGACACAGAACTGAGAGATGGAGAATAAGTTAGAGACGAAGACAGCGTGGCAGGGGTCTGAGGAGGGGGGACACCAGAGCTGAGAGACAAGAGAGGGGCTGTGAAAGAGGCCCCTCCCGATACAGATCTGGCCTGCAGGCTCCCCCGGCTTTTATAGACCAGCCCAAGGAAGAGTATTTCCAAGAAGTGGGGAGAGAGTTACTCATCCCCTGCTCCGCCCGAGGAGACCCTCCTCCTACTGTGTCTTGGGCCAAGGTAAGGCTCCTGAGTCCCGACTCGGCTCGACCTGGGTCCATGCCCGCTCTTCCCCTGGTTGTATATTTGGAAAGGAGGACACGTGAAGGTACAGGCTGTCAGAGGCAAGCTGGGGAGGGATCATATTGTTACCTGGACACATGAGTGGCCGGCCCCCTTGGTGAGGGGTGGCTGCATGTGTCCTTAGGGCTCACCAGTGGTTCTGTAGGTGGGCCGGGGGCTGCAGGGCCAGGCCCAGGTGGACAGCAACAGCAGCCTCATCCTTCGACCCCTGACCAAGGAGGCCCATGGACAATGGGAATGCCGTGCCAGCAACGCTGTAGCCCAAGTGGCCGCCTCTACCAATGTCTATGTGCTAGGTTGGTGGTCTGGGATGGGGCTGGGGCTGGGGGAGCCGTGTGAAACAGGAGATGGAGGTATTGTTTTTGGGAGGTCTAGGTGGGGATTTGTGGGTATGGGATTCCCCCAGGGTCATGGGTGGAGGACAGAACCTCCAATTTACTCTTTATTTACCCTACTTCAGGGTCCTGATCAGCATCCCTCCCTCCATTCCCCCTACCCAGGCACCAGCCCCCATGTCGTCACCAATGTGTCTGTGGTACCTTTACCCAAGGGTGCCAATGTCTCTTGGGAGCCTGGCTTTGATGGTGGCTATCTGCAGAGATTCAGTGTCTGGTATACCCCACTGTGAGTGACCTGTCCCTGACTTCACCCTGGATCTACCTGGCCCTCTGCCCTTCCTTCCATCCCTCTGTGCCTAGCTACATACTAGCTCTGCTGTCTTTTATTTTCATAGATTCTTAACATTCGGGGCCAAGGTCCTGAGACTTTGGTGGTTGAGCAGAGGGGTGAGGTCAGCTCTTTGAAGCCCACACCATCCTGATCTTCCTTGCTGATGAGATTTCCCTATATTCCCCAGGGCCAAACGTCCTGACCGAGCCCACCATGACTGGGTATCTATGGCTGTGCCTATGGGGGCTACACACCTCCTAGTGCCAGGGCTGCAACCCCATACTCAATACCAGTTCAGTGTCCTTGCTCAGAATAAGCTGGGCAGCGGGCCCTTCAGCGAGATTGTCCTGTCTATACCAGAAGGTAAGGGGTCCCCATCCCTGCACTGCACAGAAAAAGGATGGGGAGGACCTGGGGTGGAGATGGGGCAGAGATGCTGAGCAGCTTAGAGTCCAGAGAGGGTACAAAAAGGCTGTGGCAGAATGTGTGGGTTCTCGGAGTTGGGGAAGGTCAGGGGAGAGGCAGGATGAAGGATTCTGAGACTCTTATCCCTCATTTGTCTGTCTGTCCCATCCAGGGCTTCCTACCACACCAGCTGCCTCCAGGCTTCCTCCAACAGGGATGCCACCTCCTCTGTCCCCTCCTAGAGGTTTGGTGGCAGTGCGGACACCCCGGGGGGTACTGCTGCATTGGGATCCCCCAGAACTCATCCCTAAGAGACTGGATGGCTATGTCCTGGAAGGACGGCAAGGCTCCCAAGACTGGGAGATATTGGACCAAGCTGTGGCAGGCACAGAAATCCAGCTGCTGGTGCCTGGCCTCATCAAGGTGTGTGCAGAGAGGGAAGGTCCTCCCGGCGACTTGACAGTGTCCTCTTCTTCCCCAATCCTGTCTTCTCATCCTGACTTGGCCATTTTCACCCCCTGTCCTACCTCATTCTTACATCCTGACTGCAGTCTTCACAAAAGGGACTGTGGCGGGCAGTGCTGGCCCTGATCCGCTTCATGGCCCTCTACCTCTCATCCCCAGGATGCTCTCTATGAGTTCCGCCTCGCGGCATTTGCTGATGACTATGTCAGTGGTCCCAGCAACATAGCCAACATCTCCACCTCTGGTGAGAGCCCAGTGGGAGGGGGAGTTGCTGGAGGTTATATGGGGATACACAGTCCTCTGACCGTCTTTCCTGTCCCTTTGCCCAGGCCTGGAGGTGTACCCCTCCCGAACACAGCTACCAGGTCTCCTGCCCCAGCCTGTATTAGCTGGTGTTGTAGGTGGGGTCTGCTTCTTGGGCGTGGCCATCCTTGTGAGCATCCTGGCTGCCTGCCTCATGAATCGGCGCAGGGCTGTCCGCCGCCACAGAAAACGCCTGCGCCAGGGTAGGTGCCCTCACTCCTCCATCCTCATCACTGGGGTCCTAAGTACTACTTGCCCACTTGAAGGGCTGCCCAACCATCAGATGTTACTTCCTGGGAGAGCAGCCCCCCTCCCTTTTTTTTTACATGGTCCTTGTATGGCATCCTTCCAATCTGGTACCTGGCCCTTACATACCATTTTCCCAGTTGGATGGGAATGCAGTTGAGGGTTATATCCCTGAAGCTTGGGCAGAACTTTACCTGGATCACCTGTTGCTCTTGTGTTCTTACAGATCCACCTTTGATCTTCTCCCCACCTAGGAAGTCAGGCACGCAGTAAGTCCCTTGACTTCTTTAGCTTCCTTCTGCCTCCCTGTCGCTTCCTCTGTTGTACCTTCAGAAGGAATTAGAAATTAGAGGGAAATGAGGCTAGACGCGTGTTGGCCCTGGCTTGGGGACTAGTCCCACCATCTGGCGCTGCCCTTGCTTGCTGGCCGTACCTCTGCTCTGTTGTGCAGCAAACCTTGCAAGGCCAGACCCCGATCTTCTGTCCTTCCCTAGCTCTGCTCCTGGCTCAGGCAGCCCCGACAGCGTGACCAAGTTGAAGCTCCAGGGCTCCCCAGTCCCCAGCCTACGTCAGAGTCTGCTCTGGGGGGAGCCTGCCCGACCTCCTAGCCCCCACCCGGATTCTCCCATTGGTTGTGGACCCTTGCCACTGGAGCCCATTTGCCGGGGCCCAGATGGCCGCTTTGTGATGGGACCCACTGTGGCCCCTCCACAAGAAAGGTTATGTCTGGAGCGGGCAGAACCTCAGATCTCAGCCAAACGCCTGGCCCAGTCCTTTGACTGTGGCAGTAGCAGCCCCAGTGGGGTACCACAGCCCCTCTGCATTGCAGACATCAGTCCTGTGGGGCCGCCTCCTGCAGCCCCACTACCAGGTCCAGGACCCCTGCTCCAGTACCTGAGCCTACCCTTCTTCCGGGAGATGAATGTAGATGGGGACTGGCCACCTCCGGAGGAGCCTACACCTGCTCCACCCCCAGATTTCACCGATACCCAACCCTGTGCTCCTTCATCTTTCCTTCCGCCGCCTGACTCACCTCCCACAAACCTCAGGGCAATGCTTCCTAGGACAATAATGGGGGTGGGGGCCTCCTCAGAGCCCCCTTACACAGCTTTGACTGACTGGACACTGAGGGAGCGGGTGTTGCCGGGGCTTCTCCCTGCCGCCCCTCGTGGTAGCCTCACTAGCCAGAGCAGTGGGAGAGGAAGTGCTTCCTTCCTGCGGCCCCCCTCCACAGCCCCCTCTGCAGGGGGAAGCTACCTCAGTCCGGCTCCAGGAGACACCAGCAGCTGGGCCAGCGGCCCTGAGAGGTGGCCCCGAAGGGAACATGTGGTGACGGTCAGCAAAAGGTAAAGGCAATAGCTACCCATCTTTGCCCTGGCCCTCCATCCTGCCCTGTCAGTCCAGATCTCTCCCCTGCTCCGCCCCTACCCGCCTACGCTCTTCACCTTCGACGTTCAGCTCCCACCCGGAGACCAGAAGACTCCTCTTAGCTCTGCTGAAGTCGAGGAAGCGCAATGTGATTTAGAGGAGCCTGGGTTCATACTTTGCGGGCTGCCCACTGTTCCTCTGGTCACGCTTTCCACCTGTCCTAACAGGAGGAACACGTCTGTGGATGAGAACTACGAATGGGACTCCGAATTCCCCGGGGACATGGAGCTGCTGGAGACTTGGCACCTGGGCTTGCCCGGCTCTCGGTCCCGCCCTGAACTTGAGCCAGAGTTAGGTAGGTGAACTTCCTAGCCGGCTGCACTGTCCCACACTCCTTGTCCTGTGTTCTGGAGCTGATCCGTCTGTTTCCCAGTCAGTTCCTGAGTCCCAGGCTCCCTGCCCTGGAGTGTCTCTTGCTCCCCAGGCTCACTGTGTGTAAAGGGCCTTTGGAGCCTCAGGCCTGAGCCCTTCACCCAATTAATTAGTCACCACATCTCCCGCTCACATTGTCCTGCCTTCCCTTTGAAGGTGTGAAGACTCCAGAGGAGAGCTGTCTCCTGAACACAGGCCATGCTTCTGGCCCTGAGGCCCGCTGTGCTGCCCTTCGGGAGGAATTTCTGGCCTTCCGCCGCCGCAGAGATGCTACCAGGGCCCGGCTACCGGCTTATCAACAGTCCATCTCCTACCCTGAACAGGCTACTCTGCTGTGAACACACTTAGTGTGAGGCTAGGAAAGGCATATGGATCTGCAAAGGAGCCCAAGACTCTGACTCCAAGCTCGGCCACTGCCCCTACTCCTTTGTGCCCAGGCATAGACCCCTGATGATGGCCTGATGGTAGGCTTGTGTGAGCTTGGTTGGTGTAGAATGAACGTATTGACTCTTTAGTTGAGTCTGGGGGTTGAGCTGTGTGTGTGTGTGTGTGTGTGTGTGTGTGTGTGTGTGTGTGTGTGTGTGGTGTTTATAGTGTGGGTGGTGCAGGTTCTTTTTTTTTTTTAAAAAAAAACGGTGAATAAAAGTTTGAAAAACATGTCTCTGTTACCTATCTTTGTGTCAAAGAGAGGCGAGGAAGTTCCTGGACCTGTACAGAAAAGATACTGAATGGGACACATTCAACCATCATTCAGAAAATAGTTGTTGAGTGCCTAATAGGGTCAGCTAGTGGGGATTTACTGTTAGGCTAGACGCCATGAGAAAATACAGAAGTCACCGAGATAATGCTTTGTCCTTGGGGAGTTCTTTCTGGTCAGTGAGGCAGACAAACATTTACAGCAGACCAAGTTCTGTGATAAAGCCGTAAGCTGGCTATTATATTGGCACAAAGAGTCCGGGTTGCGACATTTCGTAAGTACTTAGAACGTGTGGGACTTCCTGGGACCCTCACAGAAATGCTGAGAGCATTCCCTGTGTGCCAGACACGGTTCTACCCTCTTTCTGAGTGCTATTTAAGTCGCCACAGCTTTGAGTTTATTTTGTAGACCAGGCAACTAATGCTTAAGATGCTTTCGTAATTGAGCAAAAGCCACATGGCAGGTAACAGGCAGGGCAGGTGAGGTGCCAGTGAAGAAAGGAAAAACCTTCCGGGGATGGGGTGGGACACCCTAAAAGCACAGAGGACCAAACGACATTCTATAGGTATGAGTGAGGACTCTGGTCAATAGAAAATGCAAAGATCAGCATGGAACTAGCTGTCATTTTTTTTTTTTTTAAAATCAGGCTCAACGGAGGACTCCCCTAGAATGTGAAGAAAGACAACACTGGTGGGCTTTAAGTGGGGACTCCATCAATTGAAGCCTGGAAAAAAGCAGAAGGTGTCCTGGACACCCCTAAACTATTGCTTTCCACCCTAAGGGGCAGAAAAATGCCTGCCCGCTTCCTCCACTAAGCCCCTCCCTTTCCAATCCCGCCAAGATTTAAGGAGAAATGTCAGGTTATTAAACAGGAGATGGAAGGGTGGGAGAGAGAAGCTGGGTCTGAACCCCAGGCCCTAAGTCGTACCACACCCCTTGGGCTCTGGGCAAGGAGTGACCTCACTGTTAGTTTTTGCCCAGGCTTGAAGTTAAAGGGCAAGCAGAACCACGTGGGGGTGCTGTCCCAGCCTGTAAGCCCCAGTCCAGTCACACCCTACTCAGTCCTGGGGGAAGGCTCTTCAAGTACCTCCATTTACCTTGCCAGTTTTTAAGCCTGCAATCGCGAGCTAACCTAGGCAGAAAGTTTTCTACTGGATTGCAAGTCTAAGGTTGTTGAGTGGAGATTGAGTTCTCATGGGTGGAGACCTAGGCAGGGGCGCCAAGGACTCAGCAGGTCCTTTAACCCTCATTCCTGTCTACAGACCACCTATCTTAAGCACTCCAGCATTCCTCTAGGCTGCGCCTTTAAACCTTCTCGGTCCTTGCCCCGCCCCTGGTCCGCCCCGTCTGAGGCGGGACCCTCCAGAAAACTCCAAGCCCGGCCGGGTCGTCAGCTCCACTCGCCGCTGCAGCCCCTGACGTGTGCGTGCTCTTATCCAGCCGGCTTGGAAGGTGAGCAGGACTGAGGGACCAAGGAAGCGGGGTGTGATGGGGGTTGGAGTATGTGTGTGGTCTGTAGAAAGCAAGAAGCCAACACTTGATTGTTGCTCTAGGGAGCGTGGGGGTTATAGACTGGCGGTCGCAAGGGTCCGAACTGGGCGCCCCGCCCCGTGCTGTCAGGTCCGGTTCCCAAGCTTTGACTCTGCATTGTTGGGCAATTAAGTAAGGCGAGCTTTGCGGGTGCTTAGACGGGGCGTCCGTCCCGACCCAAGGGTCGAGTCCCAAGCTTCAGCAGTCTACTCCAGCGTCGAGTTCTTGGGGAAGAAGGAAGGAGGGAGTCCGACGTTCGCAGGCTGGCGTTGAGTGGTGGCGAGAATAGGGTTCTGGAGCGCGCCCTGGTGCGTCTCCGCAGTCCCTGAATTTACCGTGCGACCCTTTTACTTCCTGGTCCAGGAGCACGTGTGGGCACTGCCTGCCTTCTGTGCCCTCGAGAGCGCTCTTTTGCGCCCTTTCCTGCTAGTTTGCTTTTCTGGGTACTCGGGTTCACCACCTGGGGTCACGGGTCTCGGTGCCTTACTTGCACAGTGGCCTGGTCTTCTGTGAGACCCCATCCCTTTCCTGGAGAGCCTTTGACCTCGGACATCTCGGGGCTGCAGCCCTGACTGCACTCGGATGTGTCCTGTCTGGAGGGGTTGGCTGCTGTCCAAGCTCTCCTACCCTAGCCTAAGCCTCGCTGCCCCCTCCCGTGCCCCCTGCTGCTGGGAAAGCTGGTGGTGGCCGCGGGCGGGCGGGCGGGCTGCCCAGACCTGCGTCACCCCAGTGGCGGGAGGGTGGTGGGTGACTCATCCGCAGTAACGGCCCAGGGTGTGGCCGTGGGGGTGGGGGCGGCGGCTGAAGGGGTTGGACCTGCAGACCGGAAGTAGATTGCCTCCCCGCTGGGCTCCGCAGGCCTCCCCGTGTTTGTATGGGAGAGGTTCTGGAATACTTGGTATCTGGAGCAGAAGCAGCGGTAATGGAAAGTGGAGGTGCGGTGTAGGAGACCTGTGGCTGGACGGGCTCCCCTTGTTCTCTTAATTCAGAGCAGTAGTCAGGGACAGCGCCTCATCTCTAAGCTCCTCCCAGTTTCTCCTTCCTGCAGTTCAGGGTACACCTCAGACTTCGGACAAGGTTGGGAGGGGTGAGCAGGGTGCTATCGTTCCAGAGCCAGCAAAATAATCTTTGTCCTTGCCATCCCCTTGCGCACCATAACTTTACTGTCTATGCCAACCCCCAGGGAATTGGCGCCTAGCCTGTCTTCATTCACTCCATGGCCTTGCCCTTTGAGATTGCCAGGTGTGGGCTTTCTAGCTCAGAAACGTCTTTCCTACCCAGGATGTGTCCTCTAGACTTCTTTGATTCTTGCTTCCCTACCCACAAACTACATATACCCCCCCTTTCCTCCAAAGCTGCCTCTGGCTGTACCCTGAGAACGGTTAGGATCCCTCATACCCCTTTGCCCAGGGCCTCCACCCAAGTCTGTGTGGAGTGGGTGTTCCTGCCTGGGGGGCCCCCACCCTGCCTCCATTCTTATGTTTGGTACACAGAAGTCATGGCAACGGCCTCCACCCCCTCCTCTCCTGAGCAGGCCTTGTGGCTTCCTGTTTGTGGAGCTTTCTCTTCTGCTCAGGATTCTAGGTGGTGAGGGGGCTGCCCCCTGGTGGGGGGAGGGTCTTCCCCCTGCAAGGCATCCCCTCAACCACAGTGCTCCCACTGGCCTTCTGCCTACCCAGTGGGCATTTCTGTTTCAGAAAAGTCCCAACAGTCCCAGCTGGGAAGTTCCCTGTGCTCCATCTGCATCAAGAGGAGAGTCCCCTTGTTTTCCCAATAAACACTCAGTCAGGAATCCCAAAGTCGACCCTTCCCAACTTGGTGTTCCCCTTGACTTCAGCATTGACGCTGAATGGGGAATGGGGAGAGGTAAGCTGCCAGCCGAGGTTTGGGTGGAGCCCAGGGCTGGAAGGCCTTTTGCGGCCCCTCCTCCTTTCCTAGCTATTGTAACCTTGTAGGCCTGAGTGAGGGTTGTTCCCAAGGCTGCTGTTGGGAGTTGGCCGCTGCCAGTCCACCATGTAGGCTGTCCAGCTGTTGCCCCCACTTGGGATACCCGGTTCTAGCCATCTCCCACACCTGTGTTCCAGCTGGACAGATGTCTTTAGCCCACACCGGAGGGAGACTTGCTATTTTCTCTTTCTCTGAGGGAGGGCTGGGGTAGGTCTCCTGGGTGTAACTAGGGTGGGTCTCTCCAGCTGCAGCAGCCACAACCCATCAGCTGTCTGCCGGAGGGGGTAGGGAGAGAGAGACACAGCTGCTGGCCAGGCAGGCCTGGCTGGGATAGCTTCATCTGAGAACTCCGCCCCGTGGCCCTGCCACTTTGGGGTTCTGGGGTCATGGCCTCAGAGTGGAAGAGAGATACTGCAGCTGGACGCCAACGACCTTGTCCAGGCTTCAGAGCCAGGGGAGGGACCCTCAGTAGTGCTCTGTCTGGAGATAGACCAGGGGCAGGGCGGGGCTGGGCACTGGAAGGGTCTGTCTTTGGACTCCATCTTAACCCTGGTATCTGGGTTAATCATTCTCTTGTCCTTTCTTTACTTATGCCCGGGCTTCAGGCCCATGAGCTCCCTAGAAACAGCCCGAAGTGGCAGGAGTAAGGCTATTTCCAGAAGAGAAGTCTAGAAATTGGGCAGGGAAAGGAGTTTTGCTTCTGATCTGTAGTAATGAGTAATGGGTCGCGTTTCCGGTGTCTGGCTAGCTTATACACGAAATAATTACACAGAAACTGTATTTATTGAAATACTCCCTGGCCCATTAGCTCTAGCCTCTTATTGGCTAACTCTCACATGCCATCTCCTTTTCCTATCCTGTCTTCTAGTTACACCTAGGCTGGGAGCTGCGTGGCTGCGGGTGGACAGTGTGGGCGCGGATGCTGGCCCACCCTTTCTGCCAGGCCAGGCCGCAGCAACTCCACACTTCTACCTGTCTTCATCATGCCGATTGTGTGTGTGGCCCGTGGTGTGGTGTGGGTCGGGACCCGGCCTGACATTTATCTGGTCTGGCTGGGGGAAGTCTCCTAATGAAATTTAAAAATAGCTGATTTATGGGGCGGATCCTGCCGGAAATGTGCAGCTGGATCACTCAGGGTAGGAAGGGGCGGCCATGTTGAAGAGTGGGGAAGGGGGCTGACCCAGCACACAACCTCTGCCCAGACGCATGACATTATTGGAGACTGGCTTCTTGTATTTTGGCGGAGCACCAGCGCCCATTGTGGGGGTGGTGGGAGTGTTTAACCTGGGGTGCATGAGAGAGGGAGCCAGAATGACTTCATCCCTTAAGTCTGACCTGGCCTGGAGCCAGATGTGGGCTCCCTGCCTCTCATTGAATGGAGGCTCTTGTCCTGGGAGTACCAGTTTTTGAGCTGTCAGAGACAGCCACCCCTAAGCAGGGGCTGGGAGTTACAAATGAGGGACAGTGTTCCTCCTCTGTTCATGGCTCCTTCACACACCAGCAGCGTCTCCAGCGCTTGCTCCCAGGTTCCTGGGTTGGGACCTGTCAGAAACGTGGTGGGTGGGGACGGCTGTCCACAGTGAAATGCTGCCAACTCAGACCTGTGGTCAGAAGCTACCGGTTCCTAACCAAGGTCCTCAAGGAAAGTTAAACTCAGCCGTGCACTTTGCCACCCCGCGGTACTTTCTCTCCCCAGGTTTTCCTGAAAATAAGGCCCAGGGCTCTGGGTTAGTTTCCCCGTTTCTGCTGTAACAGACTATGAACTTAGTGACACATGGGCTGCTCTAATGGGTCTAGAAACCCAGTGTGTGTGTGTGTGTGTGTGTGTGTGTGTGTGTTTGTGTTTGTGTGTGGTGGTGGTGGTGGTGGTGTCTCACTGGCCGAGGTCCAGGTGTTGGCGGGGCTGCATTCACTGGGGCTGGGGAGCTAGGGCAGAATCCATTTCCTTTTCTTTTTTGGGCTTCTAGGGCCATTGCCTGATTCATGACACTGCCTGATACACGCACTCTTCCTTCCCCCTCCCATTCTGCCTTCCCCCTCCCAGTCTGCCTTCCCCCTCCCAGTCTGCCTCCCCCCATTCTGCCTTCCTCCCTTCCTTTCTCCCCTCTCCTCTCACTGAGAATGAGAATAAGAATATTGGGTCCACCTTGCTGACACTTGGTAATCACTCTGTCTGCAAATGCGCCCCTCCTCCTTTTTTAACTCCTGTAAGGTGATCTATCCCCCAGTTCTGGGAATTTGTGTATGGACACCTTCGGTGGTGAGAGGAAGGGAGGAGGAAGGGGGTTAGTCTGTCTACCATGATGCCTAGAAGGGAAGGGAAAGCATTTGGTTTTTTACTGCAAGGTTTCACAGAGGAAATTCCCTTTGAAATCTAAAAACGTGGGCCTCCCTTTCCCAGCAAGCCCACCCAGGCTGCTTCTGTCGCTCTGCATCTGTTAATTCCTGTAACACGATCTGAACTCTGCACTGTTTACACGATCACCTTTACTCCCTGTGTCCCCTCGATGGCACTAGGGAGAGTTAGGGGCTGAAGACTTCATTCTCTGCTGTAATCCCTACTACAGATGCTCAGCTAGAAACCTAGTGGTTAGTGGAAGGTAATGCCACTCACTCCCCTTCTTGGCTTAGGTTTCCCATATGCTCTCTATTCTCGGTTCCTGAAATTCTAAGGCTCTACCGAGCAGGGTCGGGGGCTAGACTGAATGATTTGCCTTTGTCAGGCCTCGTTACTCCCAATAAAGAGCTGAGCCGAAAGCATTTACCCCATCCTTTATTCCTGTGGGTCCTAGGTTTCATCCTACATGTAAACTATTCATTCAAATGAAATGTAGTATCTGTGTAGCCTCACACCGGCCAGAGTCCAGAGCCCTGCTGTGCTAGCTCCTCGGGCAGGAATCCCCCCTCTGGCCGCCACAGGGCCTGATTATACCCTCCCCACAGCTCTTCACTGTCACCACAGCTGTCAGAATGGCCAACCGGGGACCTTCCTACGGCCTGAGCCGAGAGGTGCAGCAGAAGATTGAGAAGCAGTACGACGCGGACCTGGAGCAGATCCTGATCCAGTGGATTACCACTCAGTGCCGCAAGGACGTGGGCCGGCCCCAGCCTGGGCGTGAGAACTTCCAGAACTGGCTCAAGGACGGCACGGTGAGAGCCAGCTGGGAGGTCCCGGGAAAGCAGGGCTGGTGCTGGGGCGTCAGGGGCTCTTTAACCCAAATAAGAGAAGAAAGAGAACAAATAGACCCAAGTTTGTCGTCAGCCTGAATATCTTCCCAGAGGCTGTTAGAGCCTCCATGCTTTCCGACCTCTCCATGGGGTAAAGGTCAAGGTAGATGTGCCTCTTGTAACAGAAGCTCATAGGTGCTGGTAGAATGGCTGTTTGAGCTGGCAGTGGTGGTGCACGCCTCTAATCCCAGCACTCGGGAGGCAGAGGCAGGCAGATCTCTGTGAGCTCAAGGCCAGCCTGGTCTACAGAGCCAGTTCTAGGAAAGGCTCCAAAGCTACAGAGAAGCCCTGTTTAAAAAAAAAAAAAAGAAAGAAAGAAAGAAAAAGAAAAAAACAGCATCAAAAATAAATAAATAAATAAATAAAATAAATAAAATAAATAAATAAAAAGGAATGCTAGAATGCTGGCTGTTTGAAAGAGGGTGAGAAGGTAAGCTCCGGCCAGTGATTCTGGAGCAGCAAGGAAAGACTAGCCATGCACTGGCTCTTCATCTGGGTTCAGAGGCAGGAGGAGCCTTGAGGTTCACCCTGGGAGAGCACCTCTCTGGTTCACTGTCTTTGGTGCTCTGGTCTTCAGTAGGCATTGTCCTCACCTCTTCCAGGTGCTGTGTGAGCTCATTAATTCACTATACCCTGAGGGGCAGGCCCCGGTAAAGAAGATCCAGGCCTCCACCATGGCCTTCAAGCAGATGGAGCAGATCTCTCAGTTCCTGCAGGCCGCTGAGCGCTATGGTATTAACACCACTGACATCTTCCAAACCGTGGATCTCTGGGAAGGTGAGCCAGGGCCCAGGGCTGTTACCCAGGAGACTGGGGGTTGGGCTGTGCTGTCTTTACGATAGGTGGTGGGTTTCCTGAGGATGAGTGTGTGTCTGTGTGATGGAAGATGGGTGGGAACAATGAATTAAGGAGTTTGGATGCCAAGCTTGGACCTAGTTGGCAGGTGGAAGGCATCTAGGACCCTACTTCCGCTCAGGTGACTTACTTGTTTTCCAGGAAAGAACATGGCTTGTGTGCAGCGGACACTAATGAACCTGGGTGGGCTGGCAGTAGCCAGGGAGGATGGACTCTTCTCTGGGGATCCCAACTGGTTTCCTAAGTAAGTATCTGTGGGATGGCCATAGGGCCCTGCTGGTATCATATTCTCGCCCATTCCTGGCTGTAGAAAAGAAATGATGTCGCTGTAGAACCAGCCATTACAAAGCGCCTTTAGAACTCCAGAAGGTGGTGGGAGGTGGTGGCGGCAGCAATGACTTTCCTTTTGGAGAGACAAAGAGGTGCTTCTAAGCAGCCCAGAGGTCTCAGAGGCAGAGTGGATATCAGCTTTCATGTCCAGGGAAGAATTTACTGGGGTAGCTAGCCTCTGACACCCTCCTAACTAGTACCCTCCTTCTACCCAGGAAATCCAAGGAGAACCCCCGGAACTTCTCGGACAACCAGTTGCAGGAGGGCAAGAATGTGATTGGACTACAGATGGGCACCAATCGTGGAGCATCTCAGGCAGGCATGACCGGCTATGGGATGCCACGCCAGATCCTCTGATCACACATCCCCCTGCCCCTGCCCTCCATGAATGGTTAATATATATGTGTATATATGTTTTAGCAGTGACATTCCCTGAGAGCCCCTGGATCTCTAAGCTCCCCTCTGCCAGAGTGGGGTTCAACTTATTTTGTCACTTCTGGCAGTGCCCAATGATTGCCTCTCTCTCTGGGCTTTACTAATACATTCCTTCCCCACAGCCATCAAAACTGGACCACCTTCCCCCGGGACCAAAGCCTCCTTCCCCCAGTCTGCTTCTCTTTTCCTGACCTCTGTGCTTCCAGTCCATTCCTTGGCTAGGAGTCAGAGATGCTGCCCTGTGGCCTTATGCCACGCTGACCTTCCTTCTACGAGTATGCCTCTCCCATAGCTGTGGCTGCGGGGATTTAATTTATAGGGAGGGGCCTGTGGCTGTCACTCCAGCCACAGCTGGGCTGTACTTAGCACACTTCTGGGCAGCTTTCCTCCCCAGCAAGAGGCCCTTTTGGCTTCTTATTTTCCATTCCTCTCACTGTGGCTAAGGGGTGGGACAGAGGTGGAAGAGCTGCCCACCATGGTCTGGGGCTTGAGGAACATGAGTTTGCTGATTTTCAATAAAGAATCTCATTCTTTTTTGGATGGAGTCAGGCTGTATCTAGGGCCACTGTGCCTACGTTGGGGGCGGGAGTCATACCAGGCAAGAAGGGAGGGCAGAGGTGAAAGGTTGCTGGGCTGAACCCTGTCTTCATTTTGGTCTGCATCCTCTTTCTGTCATCTGGTTTAGGAGAGGACAGGCTGGGATTAAGAAGGGACAGGCCCTCACTTGAGGTAGTAGCCTTAATGCAGATTACATCGGCTGCGTTTGCTCCATGGCAGAACTTTTTTCCTCAGGGAACTGGGTGAGTGGTCTGCTGCTCCTGGCTTTGTCTTGACAAGGACAGGCCTAACCAAATAGGAGGCCCATGAGGCAGACAGGGGGCAAGATGGCCCATGTTGGAGTAGGCTGTTCCAGCATGGGGGCTGAAGGTGGGGCTCACAGTGGCTGGATGGAACCCAAAGCTGGGAAACGAGCAGGAGTGAGTTAGCCGACTGGAGATGCCTTGTCCATTGGTCCCCTGCACCTGTGAGCTGCATTCCAGGGAGAGCCTTGCGGTAACTTTCCTCTAGACTTTGCCCTTGGACAAGATAATCAACTTGGGGTCACTCTGTCCCCAGCCCAACCCAGGAATGAATGCTTGCGACCTATAGGCCTCCCATTATCTCAAGGCTTCCTATGTTGGCTTCACGTCTTCCCATGGAGAACCTGAAGGACTCTGGGTCAGCTAATGGTCTCCCCTGTCCCTCTTCCCCTTTCTGCTTTGGGCACTACCCATCTCTTTCAGAGAAGAAAGACACACACTGTACCTGAGGCTCACATAATGCAGCAGGTTGTAACCAAGGAGCTTTTGTCTTGCAGTCTGTTCCTGGAAACACCTACTGTGTGCCAGATGCCATGCCATAGTTTATAGCCATCGGCCCCATGGCTCTCAGCCTTATCCTGACACCTCGCTGTGGAAGAGATAGCGTTTTCTTGCTTGCTGCACTGCCAGGGACTGTGGCATAGATAAGATAGACTGCAGCCTCTGTATAAATCTCCAGGGGTTGGCTGTCATTCTTTATCTCTCCTTCAGGAAGGCTCTGTGGACTGCCAGTGTGAGAGGTGATGTCACCGCAGAGAAAACACAGAATCCACTGATTTTTTTTTAAACATCTTTCTCTGATTTAACTATTTAGAGCTACAAACTGTTGTCGACACACTGCAGTGTTCTGGGATGTGATATGCCTCAGCACTAATGCTGCCTGGTCCCAGAAGATTCTTATAGAAGTCTAGGAGGTGGATATTACCTTGTTATTGCTCCTATTCTATCCCCTTAGGCGTGATAAAGGGCAAGAAACTTAGCCAAGGTCCCATGAAGGAGCAGACATTTGAGCCCTAAGTGAACCTGGAGTTCAGCCTTTGCTGTTACAGGCTCAACCACAAGTGGGGATGTGGAGGGACTGGGGAGTGAATGTAAGGTGGGGTAATGGGGTACTGTTTCTGTAAACTAGAAAGGATGAGTTCTCCTAAGGCTCCTGTGAAGGCTGTGTAAGCCCAGAACAGAAAGGACTTGCATGGTGAATACTTGTAAAGACCCAAGAAATGGAAGTGAGGGGATAAAGAGTGGACTTGGTGTACACAGTGGACTGGGGGATTGCCGAAACCCATTGGTGTGACAGCCCAGCCACGCTGTACTGCTGAGTATGATCCACCAAGTTTCAGCTGGCCCTGTCTGACTCTCTAGAGTGACATTTCCAAGGCAGACAGCAGTGGGGGTCCAAGAGGCGCTCATTTTCCTTCTGGCTGTGATCTTCAACTATTGACCTGCAGGCAAGTCTGTGGGGCATTTCCTTGATTAATGATTGATGTGGGAGGGCCCAGTCCACAGTGTTCTGGGCCTGATAATAGGAAGCAGACTGAACGAGCCATGAAGAGCAAGCCAGTAAATAGTGTTCCCTTATGGCTTCTGCTTCAGTTCCTGCCTCCAGGTCCCTGATTTGAGTTTCTTGATTCCCCCCAGTGGACTGTGACTTAGGATGTGTAAAACAAATAAATTCTTTTCTTGCCAAGTTGCTTTTGTTCCTGATGTCTTCCTTACACCAACAGAGAGCAAACTAAGACAGAACCCTTTGGGGGCTCTAGCATCTTAAGATCTTGTATCATTTTCTGTTTTCTTTTTAGCTTTTGGTCCCTGCTGAGGTCAGTTTCACTCCTGTCTTGGCTCTTCTAATTTTTCCTGGCACCCTTTCAAGCCCTGGAGCTCAGAATGGGTCCCAACCCTGATGCCTGGAGAAACAGCCCCTTTGTACAATGTCCCCTAGGTTGCTTGTCATCTCCTAGTACTCATTCTTTGTGGCTTTCTGCGTGTGTTTTGTAACTGATACTGCAGGAAGAGTCCAACTACCTAAAACAATCTCCTTGGAGGTCTCTCCATGGTTTGCTCTTTTTATTTCCTCAGAGCTTTGTTCAAATATCACCATTTCTGACCACGCTCTTTAAAACCTCACACCTCCTCAGCCTGCATCCCCTTCCCTTCCTGCTGCTATTTATGACTGTCGGAGAGCCAATATGTTTTACTTACTCATTTTCAGCCTCCACCCATAGAATCTACACTGCACAGAGGCAGGGTTTTATTGGCTTTTTGTTCGTGTCGATCGGTGCTACAGGTGCTGGATAAATATTTGTTGGATGAATAAACGAACGACCTGTCTTACCACCTGCTTGCTCTCAAATCCCCTTGCCTAGTAAGATAGTGCCCAGCCAGCCCAGGGACACAGCAGCTCAACCACTCATGGGATCTGAGCTGGGACCAAGCCCCGTTGTCAGCCCCCATGCTTTCCTCGTGCTAATTTTCACAAAGCAAAACCCCAAGAAGCTTCTCTCCCTACTGCCAGAGATGCTGAGCAGTGGATGGAGGGTAGGGTGTGTGTGTGCAATCGGAAGGCAAACCGATGATTTGAGGTGGGGACGATGGGGCGTGGGAGGAGCACCGGAAGAAGAAGGCAAAGTCAACTTTCCATCATTTGCTTTGCCCTCATCCATGAAGCAGAAAGTCACTCTGGAGGTGTAGAGGAAGTAGGCGTGGCCCTTGGTGGCCAATAGAAGGAAGAATTAGAGAGGAGGGCGGGGGCTTCAGAAGCTCCACCCAGTTTGGCTCGCCTGTGAGAACAAGCAAAGGTTTGTGCTGTCCCTGTGTGAGTGTGTTCCCAGGTGTGTGTGAGGAGAGAGGAATCTGTGTGAGGAGACTGTGAGGAACTTGTGTTGAGTGTCTGCCCAGGAGGATAACGGGTGGGTAGAGGTGTCAGTCCTGTGTGCGTAGGCTGCTGTGTGTTTGTCCACCAAGGAGAACAATGGGCGCCATTCCGGCCCCTGTTGCTTTTTGAGAACTTGGCAAAGGGCCCAAGGAGCAGTGGAACGGGGAGAGGACTGGGTAATAGGACCCTAGGGAAGGGAACAATAAAGGACCTGGGATTAAATTTGTTGAAGAAAGGCTAAAACAATGAATTAGTAACTATCTCTGCGAAGAAGTAGGTTTTAGTCCCAGTGGCCAGGGAAGAGGATTACAGAAAAATGCCCTAAAGTTGCATCTAGAGAAATTTAGGTTAGACAAGGAAAAATGATACTCTTGCCTCTAAAGGTTATTAGCCTCTGGAATCTCTCAAGGGTCAGAAGGAATGTCTTCAATAAATAGGACAAATCTCATTTCCTAATGGAGGAAAATGGGCAGTTCTGCCTGGAAATGCTCAGATACCCCCTCCCCTTTTCATGTGTGTGTTTTCCAACACTTACTGCACTTACCGAGGTTCTATTGCAGGCCATACAGGGTAAATTATTGATACATGTGTTCCTGAAGGAACATATGGATGTGAGCTGTGCTGATTCTTGAAGCCAGTGACACAAACCTTTGAGGAACGCATGCCAGACTCCATGGGAGAACTCTCTTGTCAACTCAATACCCTGGAGAATTCCTGAATGCCATGGGGACTAGAGGTCACCTATATCAGGAATTATCTGCCCCCCTCTCATCTACCCAAGAAAATATGGGAGCCTATTAGGGAGACTTTCAAAATAATGAGCAGTCACTGGCTTTGTGGTCAAAGGTCCAGTGTCTGTGGGTGGAGAGGGCTTAGTCTTTTCTTCTTTGGAAAGGGCTGGTCAAAGAGGTGTGAGGGTGAGACCAAGGGATCAGCAGGGGCAGACAAGCCAACACCACTCGAACGTGAAGAGGGCATGGCGAGGTGATAGAAGCATCCCCCAGACACCGGGGCTCTTATTCTGCTTCATTCCACTTTTCGGTAGAATCCGACTTTTTAGTCGGTTTTCTATCAGGCAAGTTGGTTTTCTAGTGACAGTAGTGTGATGATGGGGATGGGGATGATTCACTATCATTTTTTTTTTTGCTACACACTATGCAAGGAACTCAATGGTTTGGATTTATTCCTTCATTGTTTCGAAGAGCAATCCTCGAACTTCGCCTTCTGGCACTGGGAGCTCTGCAATTAACAAGACAAGCAATCTCTGCTTGCCTGAAAGCCGTAAGAAAAGTAAGGAGCCAATTATAAAATATGTCTTGTGGCATTGTAAGAGGGTCTAGGCTAGGTCTTAGGGGGGATCTTCAGGATGGGTGCCTTGACCCATCATCACCAGCATTGTCATCATCATTGTCATGCATCTACCACACACTGGGCCATATTCCCCTACTGGAAAACCAGTTAAAAAATTGGATCCTACCGTACGCCTTCCATGGGTGTATGGAAGATGGTACATCTGGAGATGCAAGGGTGGCTGGGAGCATATGGGGAGGTCAGGGGTGGTAAGGCTTCCCAGTCACGGTGTGGGGTGTGGTAAGACGCAGAGATGAGGCTAAGAAACATGCTTGAGAAGAGAAGTGAGGATCAGATCATCGGAGTAGCTTCAAAGAGAAGCTACTGGATCCTTTTCCAGGAGACAGGGTCTTGCGTGGTTGGTCTTGAAGTTGTGGCAGTCTTCCTGCCTCTGCCTACCACATGCTGGGATCCAGGTGTTTGCCACCACACCTCATGACCGAATGATGCCGAGCTGGACAACAGAGTTGTAAACTGTGCTTTGCTCAGAAAGTTCTAAGAGGCTGCAAGCAAAGAATGATCTAAACTAGGGAAAGGACTGCTGTTGTGGTTCAGGCTGAAGTGAGGCCTGGGTTCAGGGCAGGGCAATGAGGACTAGAAGAAGATAATGAAGTTGAAAACTGTGACTCTTATAAACAGCAGAACTTGAAGGGGAGAGAAGGGGTTACGAAAGACATTGGTTAGCGCGAGTAACTCATGTATGCGCTAGCTGAGAAACCCACGAAGAGAGGGCATCAACACAGAATATGGATCGTTCCCATTTTACAGAGGAGGACACTAAAGCTCACGGAGTAGCAGTAACTAGCCCAGTCAAACTCACGGACCGACCGAAGCCCAAATTCTAGATAGCAGAATGCCAAGCTACTGCTCTCCCTGTTGTGGGGTTCCCCTGTGAAATGACTGACCCTGAAGAAGGGTTCAGCCCGCAGCTGGCTCGAGCTGTGGTTTTCCTGTGAGTGGAGGCCGGGGCCACAGTGGAGGAAGGGAGAGGTCAGGCTTGGCAAGAGGTACAGGAAGTTCAGCTCTGCGGTGGCCACCTCTAGTTAAATGGAGATCTGGCTGCTTTGGAGAGGAACGGACAGGAGTGCCTGAGGCGCAGCCTCTGGATCCTGCCTTCTGCTCAAGGCAGTCTGACCTTCTTAGACCTCCCTCAGATAACCCCATTTTTACCTCCAGCAGGCAGAAATCACTGCAACCACCGGGACAATACCCGAGAGGTGTGTTTTCAGGACACTCGGATGTTTATTGATCCCAGAGGGGTCTGTCACCGCCTGGTAAGGCTTTAATATTTTCCTATCCTTTGGAGAGAACAGAAAAACCAAAGCTTAGGGACTGTGAGTGATTTGCCTGGAGTCCTAAGGTTCCCGAGAGCAGAAAGCATACATTACATATCTCCCCTCGGCTCCTGGCTCTCAGAAGCAAAAAGTGTTGGAGACCGAAGGAGCTCAGAGTTCAGGAATTTGAACTGGTGCTGCATGCACTAGGTTTCTAGACTCCCGCCAATCAGTTGATGTTGAAAGTCCAGCACAGCTTGGAGCTGGGGCTGGCTGTGTACTTCAGGGAACACAGGTTGGTGGATCCTCCTAACCTGACCGCCAGAAGCTTCAACTGCTAAACACAGCCCATTCTCTAAGTGACAGCCTCATACTCCAGCATGGGACTCAGTGGGATGCTAGTGAGCAATGCAGATTCCAGCCTACTTATTAGAGCCGAAGACACAGAACCTGGGTGGAGGTTAATTTGCATCTCAGATGGATTATTCCTTAATTTTTAGGCAGTATATTCTAGAAGACTGGAAAAAGTTTCTCTAACAAGAAAACTGAGGTCTTGGAAGAGCGCTGGCCTGAGCCAGGAACAGTTGTTGTCCCTACCCCCTCAACCCTAGTTCTGTTTGGTGACTGTGGTGGGGTTGCCAGGGGAACCAGCCTGTGCAACTTCCTGGCTTTGGCGTTTTTCCCCCTCCTTGGCCTTATCTCAGCATCCGCCACCCAGTCCTGGGCTGTGTACTGGTCACGTAGAAGGGGAAGCTGGTGCCAGGCATGTCCAGGACACCCAGGGAACATTGGCCCAAGTACTGAATGGGTTGGAGGGTGGAGGCGTGAAGTTCAAGAAGTCTGGGAGGGTGGGTAGGGGCACAATTTCATTAATGTCTTTCTCTACAGCCTGGGAGGTACCTGCCAAATGGCGATGTGGGGGAGGGTGGTGGTGACTCAAAAGGATCGCTCTCTGCCTAACTGATGTCTCAACTCATCTTCATCGTCCCCTTTGGTGTGTGCTCCTCTCTCTCCTTTCTAGACCCAAAGTCTCCAGCACTTAAGGACCCCAGTGGTCCCTACTTCCACCCCAACACTGACATCCCTGCCTCCCCAGTTCTAGGGACTTCTTTCTGTTTGGTTCCAGATTGCTTCCTGTGTTTTAAGTCAGCCCTCCTCTCTCCCTGCCTTGGCTGGGTCTCTTGGGCAGTCGTTAAGAACAGGAAAGAGCAAGGGAGTTTTGAAGACGGATGGAGAGCAGTTAGCAATTTAAGGAAAGTAATTCGCGCATTTCAGCGTTTATTTATGTTTTGAGCCTTACTTTGATTTCAAAAGAATTTAGGGTGGTTTGGAGAATTTAAGTGTTCCAGGAAAGGGGATGGTGACGCAGCTCTCAAGCTTTGTGCAGCTTAGTAGAGAGGGTAAGATCCATTCCTGAGTCCTGATGTTTGTACTACATTAAGGACAAGGGCTCTCCCCCCCACACCCCCCTGAACGTGGGGGCTGGGGAAGAAAAGACTGCAAACTGAGTTTTGAGCACAGTCTTATCTTCATATCCCGCCCCCTGGGGTGGGGGCTGTTGTCCTTTCCCCAGAGGAAACCAGGCCCAGACCAGGGTCAAGCCTTGGGAGGCTCTCAAATCACTGTTGTCCTTTTCCATTCTGTTCCCCCAGGGAACACAGCATGGGAGAGCTTCCTCCAGGCCCTCTAAGATGGGATTTTGGCTGGGAACCAGACTTAGAAGAAACAGCTTAACTGAGGACCCAATGGATACCCTTAAAATGGAGTGACGGTGATGGGACAGGTCCAGGGGATGGAGGTGACTCCTGGCCTCAAGAACGCCTAGGTCTGAGTATAGGAGTTCAGAAAGAGCATGCTTCAGAGCCCTGTGCAGGGAGCACAAACCCCTCTACAGGAAAGTGGAGCCCCATCGCATTCACTGCGCATGCCCAGCTAACCCCATCCTATTTCCTTTCTTGCCTAGCTTCAGCGTGTATCACCCTAGTGCTGGAAGGCCAGGTTCCTTCCATGCCTTTCAGAGGGGCCAGAGGAAGGGGAGGACAGAGAGCAGCACTGCATTGCTCTGAGACAGGAGATACGCTTCAGTGAGAAGCCAGACTTTATTTTAATAACTCCCCTAGACCATGTCTTCCAGGCTCCTCCAACTAAATATGCTTACTCATCATAGAGTCAAACTTCCTGTGCCTCCTGCCTCAGGCAGTGTGGGGAGCATCTCAAGGGCCAGCAGGGTGACTGGCTAGGCACCCTTTAAGGCTTGGTGGGGTGAGTAGGCTGTTTCAGGGCCAAGTCCCAACCAGAACTGACAGGCTGTGCCCCAGTCCCTTGCCTTCGTTTCTCTCTTGGATCCTGAACCCTGGCTAGTGACCTAGGCCTTATTCTGGGACTTCCCAGGGAGTGGTAGACTTTCCTCTTCTTCTAACTACTTAGGCTCTTACTCCTTCTCTTAGCTCTCACCTGAGGGCTTCCTGGACTGTGAGGACATGATGAAAATGGGACAGAGCGGAGGAGGGTGAGAGGTTTGCTTATGGGGGAAGGGGGAAGGGAAAAGACTCTGAAGATGTGCGAGTAGAAATAGCTGGAAGAAGAAAAGGATGTGGGGGGGGGGATGAGTGGGCAGGGTTGATGGAGGGAGGTAACCGCTTGAAGCCTCACTAGATAAGCATAGGGTTCTGCTGTGCTTTGGGGCCAAGTTTTGCTGAGAAAAAAAAAAAAAGAATTCTTGGTTTTGTGAGGCTTATGTAGTTTTGGAAGTTCCAATTGAGAGAAACAATACAAAATTATTAATCCAAAATTAAATATAGAAACAAACACTTGGAATAATAAATGAAACTGGAATACTTGTAAGCTTTTGAGCATTCTGGAAAATGTCACAAAAAAATCGCCTCCCCTAGAAGAGTAACATGCTTTGTGAATGGCTTTTGGTCCCACCTTTTAGTCCCTACATATGATAATGGCTTCCCAGCCTGAGTAAAGCAACCTTTCCTGGGATGTGGATTGATCAACACTTTTATTATTATTGATAGTTTAGAATGTTTCACTTCACAGTTTGTTATAGGCAAAATCATGTTGGTTTTTATTGTTGTTGTCAAATTTGGGGAAATTTATATTAAATTTCTTTGCTATAGAAGCTGTAGGATTTCAGAGCATTGTTCAGTAATTAATCTTAAGTGTCCTTTGAATTGATGATACTCATTAATCAGATTGTCGCTGGTCCTCCTCTTGCTGTGCTAATATGGGTTTCATGCATTCTCTATCAATGTCAATGCTTTGTATTAAATCAACAAGGAATTTAACATTCTCCCAATGTTTGTGTCATTTCCTTCATCTTGTTAAATGGATTACTACACACCCTAAATTTAGTCTTCTTATTCCTCCAAATTTCATCTGTTCCTCTTTTGGAATTGCCCCTTTTTGTGGTATAATTTAAAAATTGTTTTAATATGTTTCTCAATTTCAAAGTAATTCCTACTGATTTCAGGGCTTGTTTTTTTCTATTTCTGTTTCATGAGCTGTCCATTTTAAGTTCATTTAAATGTATTTAAATACATACACTCAATGACGTAAGAAGAAAATATATTGTCCATACATATCAAAATCAGAAATCTTTTAAATTTGACTTGCATGATTGACACCTTGAAAAGTAGGTTGCTGGGGATTTAGGTCAGTGGTAGACAGTTTCCTGGGATGCCTGAGGCCCTGAGTTTGATCCTCAGTTTGAGGAGATTGCATAGTGGGTAAAAGGCAAAAGCTTGATGTCCTGAGCTTGATCCCTGGATGTCGTAGCCAACGTTGGTATTCATGGTACTCTACTATGGAGATGGAAGGCAGAGACAGAAGAATCACGCCACCCCAACCCACCCCTGCCCAAACTAGTATGTGTGTGTGTGTGTGTGTGTGCCACAAATATATAAATAAACAAAAATATCAGTCCAGATGGAATGTTCTCATCAGCCCCTTCCCTTTAGGGCACAGGGGACTATGCAGAAGGGCAGACTGAGAGATTGTAAGAGCGAGAGGAGATGGATGACACCAGGGAACAGTGTCTTCCAGACACAACAGGTCTGACGCACGTATGAACTCACACCAAGGAAACAGTGTCTTCCAGACACAACAGGTCTGACGCACGTATGAACTCACACCAAGGAAACAGTGTCTTCCAGACACAACAGGACTGACGCACGTGTAAACTCACACCAAGGAAACAGTATCTTACAGAAACAACAGGGCTGATGCATGTATGAAGCCACGAAGACTGTCACAGTGAACACAGGGCCTGCACAGGTCCAAGCCATGTGCGGGAAGTGGATATGAGCTCCCATCCCTAACCAAGAAGCTATCTCCAGTTGATCACTGGTCATAAAGGAACAATTAGTTTCTCCAGTAGAGTCTCACTGGGTATACAGATCACTCAGAAGTCCAGGCCCCAGGTCCAGCATTAGATGGTCATCACAAAATGAACTCAATGACATTTTTTTTTTGGTCCCATATTGCTTTGTTTGGACATTTTACCTCCTTGTTGGTCTTTTGCTTGTATATTATGGTTTCTGATTTTTTGTTTGTTTTGTTTTGAGACAGGGTTTCTCTGTGTAACAATCCTGGCTGTTCTGAAATTCACTTTGTAGACCAGAATGGTCTCAAACTCATAGAGACCTACCTGCCCTTGCCTCTGCCTCTCAAGTGCTGAGATTAAAGGTGTGTGTCACTATCACCCAGCTGAGTTTTCTTGTTTATTTATTTGGGTGTATGTGTGTACATGTGTGTTTCTCTCGTGCTTTTTCTTTCTTCCTTTTAAATTTTATTTATTTATTATATTCACTTGTTTTCTAATGAGAGAGAGAGAGAGAGAGAGAAAGAAGGTGTGGAGTTGGAAGGGTGGTGGGGAAGTGGGAAGTATCTGGGAGGAGATGAGAGAGGGGGAACTGTCATCAGAATATATTTTATTCAAAATTATTTTCAAGAAAAAAAGAAGCTCCAAATAAAAACAAATAAATTACAACGGGGTTTAAAGCAGCCTATTCAATGATTAGTATTTTCAATTAATTTTGTCTTATTTTTCAAATCTTTGGAAGTATATTGCAGGGTATGGAGAGATAGTTCTGTGGTTAGGAGCACTGACTGCTCTTCCTGAGGACCCAGGTTTGATTCCCAGCACCTCCAGGGCAGATCATAACTTTAGTTCCAGGGGATCCAGTGCCATTTTCTGGCCCCCAGGGATACTGCAGGCGTATATTGCACAAACAATTTAATAATATAATACTCATGCACATGAAAATAAATAAGAAAACTGTTCAAAAATTTAAGAAGAAAATATGTTGGAGAGTCCTTAAAATATCCTTGCTTTGCTTCAAGGTGTGGTAAGCAGAATGAAACACGCCCTCCAACACACTGCCCAACTCTTTATCCCCAGAACACACTGTCCAACACACTTTATCTCCAACACACTGTCCAACTCTTTATCCCCAGAACTGGTGAATACTAACTTTCCATGGCAAAAGAGGTTTTGCAGAAATGATGAAGTTAGGGAGCCTGAGATGGGGGTGATTCACTGCTTCTGGGTAGACAGAGTCCTGAAAACCTTTCCCCAGTAGAGGGAGGTGTGACTTGCAGAATTGCTGGAAACAGTCAACAATGTTGCCTTTGTGGAGAGTGGAAGGGGTCATGAGCCAAGGGAAAGGGGCTAGAAACACCAGAGCCTCTAAGAGGAATGCATCCCTATTGATACTTTGATTTTAGCCCAGTGAAACCCACATCAAACTAAGACTGTAATAAATTCGTGGTTATTTAAGCTACTAAATTCATGGTGACTTGTTATAGTAGCTGTGGAAAACTAATACATAGTACTTGGGTAGTTTTAAAATGAGAACACTGCCTGCCTCATTCTGTGTAGGAAAATCTGGGTGACTGGTGTATTTCAGGAACTGTAAGGAAATGCAAAGAGAAAACATCAGCGAAGGAGAAACACAAGTAACCAACCAGTTTGGGTGCCCTGGGGGCAGCTTTTCTCTGATGAAACATATGACTATATATAACTATAGTATATATATATATATATATAGTTTATATATATATATAAAACTATATATAACTACATATAACTATATATGTTATACTGTTGTGTCTCTTTCTGGACTTAAAGAACTTTGGTTTTTACTAGGAATTAATATAAATGGAATCCCCACTAAACATTTTGTCCTATTCTTGTGTGTGTGTGTGTGGTGTGCATGCAAGTGTGTATGTGTGCTTATATATGTGTTCAGATACACTTCATGAGTGTACACGCATGCAGAGACTGGAGGTTGGTGTTGGCTATCCTCCTCAGTTGCTCTCCTCCTTATATAGTGAAGCAAGGTCTCTCACTTAAACCCAGAACTTGCTGATTCTGTTAATCTAGGATGCCATCTTGCTCTGAGAGCCCATCTCTGCCTCCTGAGATCAGGGGTTGTCGTACCTGCCCTGCCCATCAGGCATTTATGTGGGTTTCCAGGAACTGAACCCTGGTCTTCAGGCTTGTGTGGCACACGTTTTGTCCAATGATCCAGCTTCCCATGCCCACCTTTACAGCTTTATAGCACTGATGTTAGAGGAATATTTTCACAGACTGGCTTCTGGCTTTGTTCATTCCCAACCTTATTCCCCCGCCCTCCCCCCCATTTTTGGATCCTTTAGGCATCAGGCCTCACAACACAGCCATATGGAAACTATGGCTGATAACTTGAGGCCTGGATGTCCAATAGGTTGACTTAGTAGCCTGGTGGGAGGAGCATTCTAGGAAGCTTTCCTATTAAAGGAGAGTATTAACAGTACATGCAAGTGATGGAAACCACACCGTCATGTGTCATAGAATCCAGAATAAATGTTTCTTTAAATCAACTGACGTTGCACAAATACGTGACTAAGCAGACATATTGCTCAGGGCTTTGCTATGAGCCTTAAGCGCCTCATGCAAGCCTCAGGCCTGGAGCAAGGGGCTGTACACTGTGAGGTACATTCAGACAGAACACTGGGGCGTGATTTCCTTAGGGCACACTCTGTCACCACCCCTCCCTGCCTTTACACCTTCTCTTTAGCTGGCAGTCTGAGTTGTGAAAGGAATACACGCCTTGTTTTGCAGTTGCCTCTCTCGGCCTGACTTTCATCTTTGGTTACATGGCTAATAACTACCTCAGGGAGGTGTGGTTAATAATTGGATTCCAAAGGCGGTAAGAGTGGAAGAATCCAGGGAATGAACTCTGCAGCTTTCTGGATTAAGCAGCAGTAGAGGCAGCAGCAGCAGTGGGCGGAATTGGTGGTGGTGAAAGAGGAGGAGGAGGAGGTGGTAGGGATGGTAGAGGTGGTGGAGGTGGAGGTGGTGGAAGTGGTGGGCAGTTGGCTCTGTCCTCCTTCCTCCACTCCCCAGGGTTTGTCAACAGCGTTTGATGCTTAGGTTGGAATAAGGGTCAGAGTTTGGAGGGAGATTTGGGGGCTTGGAGAGACCTAGAGTTCAGAAAACAAACCTCTGAGAAACAAACAAACAAAAAAGCAAAACAAAAAACCCTCACCTGGATGGTGGGCGATTTTGTGAGGTGTGGGGCATGCAGGATCCCAGGTCTACTCAGTTCTGTCCTGCAAATGGGGAGGCATGGGGGAACAAGACCAAACTGGGTGAATCACAAGCTCCTGAAAACATTAACAGTAGGTGAAAGGCAGGCCCTCTAAGCTGGAGCTATGGAATTTGACGCGGTTTAGGTAGGACTTAAATTTTTAGTTTATTTTCGTATTTATTGCATGGAGCTTGCTATAATGGTGCCTAGGCAGGTTTTGAACTTCCTGTCTCAGACTTCTTGAATTTTCAGTAAACTCTCCACGGATCTCAGAGCTCGTGAGACCACACACACACACACACACACACACACACACACACACACACACACACACACACGTCTTCAGGGCTAGGTCGTTCCTTGGTCTAGTCAGAGTCCCTCCTACTGTGAAATTTGTTTGGTTTAATGCAGCTTGCTTCTCTGCAGCCTGAACTCTCATCAGGTTTGGTTTGGCTCCTCCTGGAAACCCGTAGCAGTAACCATGGTAACCTAGGGTGGGTGGAAGGGTCTGTGAGGGAAAACCACTATCCGCGTGGCTGTTGGGCTCCGGTATAGTTGAGCCCTCCTGGGCTCATGGAAAGTAGGTCCTTTAAAGTTTGAGCCTGACTTAAACTGAAGGAAAGCCAAAGGGGCGTATCCGAGGGTCTCAATCTTCAAGAGCCTCATTCCTAATCCTCTGTAGGGCTGGAAAAGCTTGAGGGAAAGGGCTCCTTGTTTTTAAACTACCTTGTGACTGTCCCAGGAATTGGAAGGGGCTGGGCAGGGGCGGGGCTAAAGCGCGAACTGCGGGTTCTTGGTTGCTAGGGTAACGCGTCAGCTCCCGCGGAGCTGGTGAAAGCGCCTGCAGCTGAAGCCGGTGGCAGAGATGGTGAGGCTCTGAGGCTATAGTTCCTAAGTCCTGAAGTGGATTGGGGCTCTGAGGCGGAAACCTGGGGTTTTCTCTGAGAGGCTGGGGAGGACAGGAAGTTCTGGGAGTGAGGACAGGACCACAATGGAAACCGAGCAAAGGAAGTCCAGAGGCGGATTCAAAAGACTTATTACTTACTGGCTGGCAACCTCGGGTGGGGTTGAATGGGGGATGTGCTGCATCTTTCCCCATCCCATTGGGCTGGGTCCTTTGGGTTGTGGGATGTGATGTGGAGAAAAGCTCCGATAAGAAGGCCAGATGATGGTCTCGGCGACCCACTATGCAGCTAACCAGCAGGGTGATCACAGGAAAGGCACCTAATGTTCCAGAAGAGCCTCGGCTCTCACTTGCGTGAGAATGGTTTAGGATCCCTTGGTGGGCATTTGTGAATGAATGAATGGATGGCTGAATAAATGAACGAACGAACGAATGAATGAATGAATGAGGGGGATCCCAGGTTTACAAAATCCTGGGGAATGATTGGGATAAGTCGGACAGTCCTGAGATTTCTTGAGCTGCCATGGTCATAGATTGAGAAGACCAGAGAGACCTGGTAGGAGCCATGAAAGCCTGGGCCTGAGTGTGTTGGTTCTGAGGGGTTAAGGGGAGGTGGCGGACAGGTGTTGGAGCATACAGTTACTGGAGCTTACTTAGAATGTCTGGCAACCTGGGTGGCTAAGTGGTGTAATTGGGTTGTATTTGTGGACACATTTAGACTCAGAGGCTGCCTTGCTTTTGTGGGATTTAGTGGATTTCAGAAGAAGCTGGTTTATTATGAAAGAAGTAAGCCTTCAAGTTGCCAGCTTTTGGGGACCCTCTAAAGTGGAGCAATGGGGATCCCTTTCAGTCGTACATTTTATTTGGTTGTCTCCTCTCAGCACAACAGTGTGTGTGTGTGTGTGTGTGTGTGTGTGTGTGTGTGTGTGTGAGAGAGAGAGAGAGAGAGAGAGAGAGAGAGAGAGAGAGAGAGAGATGACCTGACACCATGCCTGGTATCTAAGGACAAGTGCTAGATGTCAACCCCTGGCTCCTGTTTTAAAAGTATTCTTTCCCCAAGCATTCATGAATCAGTAAGTTGCAACTGGGCTAGCTAGACCCGTGGGCTGCATAGCTCCCAAAGCCCAGAGATTCCCACCCAGAGACCGCTCGGGACAAGAGTCTGGCTCAGTTACTTGACCTTTATAAAATCCTTTGGATAGGAATGGGTATATAGACATGTTGGGAAGGTAGTGGGTTTGAATAATCCCCAGCAGGCCAAGTGTGTATGTGTGTGTGTTTGTGTAGTGCTACTCACAAGCAGTTTTTTTTTTTTTGAGAGCATGGAGGAATGAGAAGAGGTGGTGGTGGGGAGGATCATAGACAGGTTATTAATCACTTCAAAAGAAAATAATTGATAGAATCCTCTAGAGGGAGGGGCAGGAGCCTCAGTACCAACTCTGCTGTAATGTTTAGGTGATCCTCCGCAGATGGGCAGTCTCATCCACTTAAAAATAGAGGACAACCGGCTGGATCACTCAGTGTGAAAGGCAAGGGGCCTGATGTGTGTGGGAGTCCTTCCTTTCTTAGTAGCCAAGTCTACGGAAAAGGATCTGAAGTCTAACTTTGCAGCCCTGTTGACTGTCTGTAAGAGGAACTAGCTCTCAGAGTAGGAAGGGCATCTAAGTTGGTTCAGTTGACAGGTGTTGGACTTACGTCAGGGAAACTCCACACCAACCTATTCCAGTCCCTGCTAGCACTGGCTTGCTGAATTTAAGCCAAATACCCCAGATCCTGCTGTCTATATAAACAAAACTGAGTTCATTTTTTTAGGGGCTGCACTATCTCGCCTTCAGAGTCAGGTGCCAGCCCCACAGTTATACTTGGTTTTCAACTAGGAAGATTATTTTGCTGTTGTTTTTATTTTATTGTTAGGTTTCTTGATCATAAAATAGTTACTTACTCGTTGCAGAAAATTGGTCACTATAAGAAACAGCTTCAGATGATAATATCCACCTGAAGTGTAGGGTGTGGGGGACAGAATTACAGATGTGCGATGCTATGCTCGGCTTTTACCTGAGCATCGGAGAGCCAAACTCAGGCCCTCACACTTTTGTGCAACAAGCATTTTGCAGCTAAGCCAGCCCTCTCTACCAATATTTCCACAGCAGTACTTACATATTTCTTAGAATGTATTTTTTGTCAATAAAATTTTTGACAGTTTTATAGTTATATAATGAGGTTTAGTCATTTCACGCCCCCCCCATTCCTCTCACATCTTCCTCCCTCTCCTATTGAAAAAGACATGTTTCTTAAAGACTTCGTATGATGTGGGAGTTCCCTCTGTGTGCTGTGATTACCATTAATGAATAGAGAAACTGCCTCGGCCTGTTGATAGGGCAGAACTTAGGTAGGCGGGGAAAACTAAATGGCATGCTGGGAGAAAGGAGGCGGAGTCAGGGGGATGCCATGGGTCTGTGGCCAAAGATAGATATGCTGGAACTTTGCTGGTAGGCCACCACCTCGTGGTGATATACAGATTAATAGACATGGGTTAAATTAAGATGTAGGAGTTAGCCAATAAGAAGCTAGAGCTAATGGGCCAAGCAGTGATTTAACGAATACAGTTTCTGTGTGATTATTTCAGTTCTGAGCGGCCAGGATGAACAAGCGGCTTGCTCCATGCAACATTTGTGTATTATGGAGATCTTTCTATTTAAACTCTGTCCATTTGACTTAATCTTTCTGCCTCAGCATCTCCATTAGAGCACCCTTGTTTGGAACAGATTCTCATACTCTTGGGACAAGATGGTTTCTAGAGAGAAAGGGGCTGCTGGGTCACTACGATCAGCATGTTAATGCAGGACCTGCATATTTATCTGTTTCCTGATCAGTCTTCCCCATTGCTACTCCCCCCCCTTCTCAGCTGTTGGCAGCTGGAGCAAACTGCTTTTTCTTCCAACGCTGTCATTTTCCAAGCAGGGGCAGGCAGCTCCTGGCTAGCCACAGCTCAGAGTCATGGGGATATTTATTTGGTCACGCAAGAAATAAAACCAACCCTTTACCTCCTAAGAGGACCACTTGGCTACTGCCTCTGGTCCAGAGGGATCCAACTTTCCATTTCTGCTTGGTTCTTCATTTTTTTTTCCTAGTGTGCTTACACAGTGACCTCCCTAGTTCTTGTTACTCTTGGCAAAATTGGTTATTCTAGCCCTGGGGTAAGGTTTGTGGCTTCAAAGTCAGCGGTTCTCAAATGAGGTTTTCTTAGATACCCAACACTAGTGCTCATACCTTCCCCTGGGCCTGCTCAGTGGCTATTTTTTTTCTGTGGTCATTTGCTTTCCTTCCTCTGTTCCGACTTCTAGGTTCAGGCAGTGGATTATTTCCTGTGGTGACTTCCTCCAACCTGGGTACCAAGGACACAGGAAAGAGGAGACAGTCCCTGCCAGGAGGGACCTATAGTCTGGTACACAATGCCACACACAAGGAGCCCTTGGAAAGAAACAGGAAAACAGATGCGAAAACAATACTTTCCATCTGTACTCCGGAGCCCTTTTATATGCATTATTATCTACAGTGCAGACCGCATACGTGACCTGGAAAACGTGGACTGGTGGAGTGGCTTGGAGTCAGACAAGCATTTCCCAGAGACACCCATCTCAGTCTTGTCTGGACTCCTTGCGAGGTCACTTTGTTTAATTTCTTTCCTTGTTTTGTGTCACAGAGTTGGGTTCCTACTCTGTGCCAGGTCCTGCACTTTTCCCTTAATCGCATAGAGAGCTTAAACTCCACCCTTCGTTATTCTTCCATTCCCCCCACCATGCTTAGCCTCAATCCTATCTACTGAAGTTTCTGTTCATTTCCTCTTGTTCTATTTTCAATGGAAATGGGAGCATGTTCCTCATCGCCACCAGTTAACAACCCGTCAGAGGCTGCTATGTGGCATCTTTGGGGCTGCCATATATATGTATATGTATATGTATATGTATATGTATATGTATGTATGTATATGTATATATTTTGAGACAGGGTTTCTCTGTGTAACAGTCCTGGCTATCCTGGAACTCGCTTTGTAGATCATGCTGGCCTTGAACTCACTGAGATCCACCTGCCTCTGCCTCCCAAGTGCTGGGCGTGCACCACCATCACCTGGCTGGGGCTACCATATTTATCTTTCAATAAATCCGGGCTTGTCTGTTCTGCTGTCTTGAAAATGTAAAGCCTATGCTAGAGGTGCCAAGCAGTGAGGCGAAGGCACATCCGGCTGTTCTCATTGTTTGGTAGAGAGCCAGCTGGAGAATCATTGCCCAGTTTAGGGTAAAAACCTGACACAGGTGCTACAGGGACTGGAAGGCGGTCTTGTTGGTAATGGGAGCTCATTGAGAGTTTGTAAAACACTGGCCAGTGTTTAGTGAGCTGGACTGGACTGTGAAGTCCACGTCTCTGTTTACTCCATCCCCCTTAATGGCTTCTGATTCCCAGACTTGGAGGGACCCAGTGTGTCTAGACCATTTCCCCAAGATATCTCGGCTTACAGCGCTTTGTCGAGGCGGGTGTGGGCTACTCCAAAGTAATGTATGAATCAGCTTTAGATTAAGGCTACCGTTATCCAGAAGTCCTTGCAGAAATGGCTTCCTGGATGCAGATAGCTACTCTCGGGGCCGAGCCAAAGCTGGACTGACCGCTGGGACTGGAGGTTGTGATTAGCTGGGCTCTTGGGTGTAAGCAGCAAAATGAGAACTCTTGTTTAAGTAGGATGGAACACCCTGAGAGGATTTAGGAAAGCCCCGCTGATTTTGCTCCAGAGGGAAGCCAGGTTTGGAAAATAGGAACAGAGGGTGCCTCTTCAGCTGTAACCAAGGCCAAAATCAAAACCGGGAACTGCTCTGGCGCGTGCTCCCCAGCAGTGCTAGCATTGCGTGCTGGTGGTGTCCTTATCAGCTTTGCCCCAGATGCTGACTGTGGCTGCTCTCGCCATGCGTGTCAGAAAGGCTTTGCTTGTTCTGCGTCTTGCATCACCGGTTCTCTAGCCGCTGTCAGGTCGGGGGCATCTTATTGGCTCGGCTTAGGTCCCTTGCTTGACTAGGAAGGCAAATACATGATGTGTGCAGCTTTTGTTGTTGGGAATGAGCTTTGTCTCTCACAGTTGTTAGTGGGTGTGTGTGTGTGCGTGGTGGGGGGCGGTCGGGGAATCTGCCAAACATAGGAAGCTATCGGCACATTGAATGGTATGGTGTATATTACACTTTGGTTAATTTTGTCTGATTGTAGCGGGTAATCAATCATCGTTTATCCACTACCCAAGGTTGCCAGTCATCACGGGCTGAGCCGTGGCCCAAATGAGTCTCTACGTCTTTTATTTCTTTTTGTGGTATGTCCTTAGTGAAGGGGCCCTGGAGCTTGGCTGAGAAGACAGTAGTGAAGAGGGCACGTGCAGCCGCCTCTCAAGGCCATTCTTGTGGGAATTGCCACAGTTGGGCAGGCAATGGGGTACAGTGTTACTCTATTCCTCTTGCGTCTTTTCCTCCATCCTTTCATCTGTATCTTGTGACTGGCTTGGCTTTATCAGCTCCAAAGATGACAGAAATGGTCTTTTATAGAGCTCGTGCACCTTGTCAAGAGATTCTCGCTCCCATGGGGATGTTGTGCCCCTGCATTTCAGGGCCTATACAGATACTTTCTGCAAGAGGTTTCCCCACACAATCACCCTTCGATCTCTCATCACAATCTAGAGAAACGTTTGTGGCCTGTGGTCTGAATGTCACTGGATACTGATGTCCAATACTTTCTGTCTCTCCCTGCAGCCACTAAGTACAGGGGATGCCTCAAGCTCGGCTTCCACTGCTTCCAACAGGTCACGGAACAGGACTCGCTACCGGACCAAAGCCATGAGCTCGGAGGTAGATGAGAGCCTTTTTGGAGGTGTCAAGGTAACTAATCATTGGCAGGACCCCCCTGGTAGCCGCCCCCAGACAGCAGTGGTCTAGACCAGTTTGCTTAGGATGAAGCTTGTACTAGCCACAGAGATTTCACCCCAGAGAAAAAGGGGGAAGTTCTGAATCCCTAGCTGTCCATCTCTGACATCTAGTGTGTCCTAAAGCAGGGGTACCTGGTTCCTCACCCCTGAAAATTCCCACATCTTCACAGCATCAGAGTACAAAACAACACAAACAGTCTCCCTTTCTCGACTGCTGGTGCTGAACTAAAACAGTTGCTTAGCTTGGGGATGACAAGCAAGACTGACCTAGACTAGGGACTAGGACGATGACAATTCCTGGAGTGCAGAGAAGGAGAGGTAGCGAGTTGTTTGGAACAGTTTTGGTGCCTGTGATGGATGATGGGAAGGAGGCAAAAAGAGTGAGACTTGGAGAGCTGAGCAGGGAAGGGGTAAGAGAGAGGAAGAGCCGAGGGGAGAAAGAAGTGATACTTTTGGAAGCGTAGGTGGGCTGGGGAGTAGAGAGCTGCTATCTGTTCCTGCTGTTCATTGGCCTGGCCATGTGTTGAAGACGGCTTTTCAGAGGGTCCCTTGGAAGATCTTCCACTCTGTGGTGTTTTCCCCACTGGTAAAGGCAAGAATCAAAAGGAGGCAATTTTATAATTACCCTTAGAGACTCTTTTTGAGGGGAAGGGTCCTCATGGAAATTTCTAGTCAAAGGAGGGTGGGAAATGGTCAAGTGCTCCAGGATTAGTCCTGTCCTGGCCCCAAGAAATTCTTTGGCCTCATGGGTGGAAGAGAGTCCAGGAAGTGGGCGGTAGGGGGCAGAAGTGGCCTGTGGCGTGACTGAGTTGTGCCCTTCCGGAAGCAGAGATGGACAGCAGGTGGCAGCAGTGCTCAGGGGACAGTGCAAAGCCAACCAGTCCAAGCCCCCCCCCCCGACCCTGGGCAGGTGTCAGCTACAGCAATTATGGCACCTCCATTTTCCTGTGTCTAGAAATTCCCTGAAATGGGTGATTGTATTTTTTCGATTACTCTTCCACAGTTAGAAAAAGATCTGAAAAACATCACACACTTGATCTGTGTTCATTTTGCCGAATCCTTGGTGATCTCCTTAACCACTTTTCTTTTGCTAAGAGTCTTGCTGTGTAGCCTAGGCTGGCTTCAAATTAGTCTTCCTCCTGCCCCTGCCTCCCAGTTGCTGGGATCACAGCTGTGTGCCACCATGCTTGGCCCAAACACTTTAGATTTTAAAGGCAGGTTCCTGTTAGGCCCCTTAGCATGTCTAACTCCCTCAATATGGTTTTTTTTTTAAATCATTAATCATTAGAAAAGATTACAAATTACTAATTCTAAAGAGTAGATTAATCTGTAGCATATATTGCTTCAAACTCATTGTGGTCCAAGAATTTCACAAGACCAGAAATGTTCATAAAGTGATAACTACACATCAGAATTTTTGTTTTCATTTAACATAAAGATAGATACACACTGTCACCCTCCTCTCCTCCCCACCCTTTGGCACAGTCTCTGGCATCCTCGAGAGGAATGCCTACCCAAAAACAGAAGGCACTACAATGCCCTAGCCTCTTGGTGTCTAGCAGTCTCTACCAGAGCCAGCTCCCCTTGGCGCCCCCATGGCTGGATGGGGTGGGAGCCCCAGGGAAGCTACCCCTGAGGTTAGGATGGGTCAGTGGGAAGTGGAGTGACCAACTTCAAAGTCTTCCTTTCTGATCTCATAGCCTGCACCCCAGGGCAAGAGTGACAGCCCCATCGTGCTGCTCCGTGATAAGCATGCTGTCCGGAAAACTCTCACTGCTCTGGGTTTGGACCACAAGCCAAAGACGATCCAGCTCATCACCCGAGACATGGTCCGAGAACTCATGTGAGTCCCCATGGCCTAGTCCTGGGTTCTGGGCTCAGCCATTGCCTCTGTGCAGGGTGATGGGGAAACCAGTCTGGGCCATCCAGCCAGCCCTATTCCAACTGCCTTCCTAGTCACCCCTCTCCTCTTTTCTTTTACTTTTGGGTTTTTTGTTTTGCTTGTCCAGTATAGATATTTTTTAAATCTTTTTTTTTGGTTAATATATGCAGAAATGGGTTTCATTGTGACATTTTCTTATATCTGTATACTTTGTTCTTATTTGTCCTTTCCCCAGTGGTTTCCTGTCCTCCCTCTTCCCTTCTTCAGGGTCCCCTTCCTCCTCCAAATAGTCATGTTCTGCTATCATGACACATATATGCCAATATCCTCTATAGTTCCCTCTTCCTACTTAAAATATCTTCCTTCCTTAAAGTCCTCTATTTCCATGATCACAGGCATGAATGCATGAGCGCGCGCACATCTACATGTGAAAGAGAAAAGAACCATGATGTCCCTGTTTTGTTTGAGAGTTCCTTCTCCTTGGCCTTCCTCTTTTTCCCTTTTGTAGTTACCAGTACACTGCCCTTCACTCCAAAGTTTCTCTTTCCTCCCTTTCTTAGGATGAGCTTTGGGTTCTAAAAGTAACTGGTAGAGGGGGGCAATGCTTCTTGGTCTTCAGTAGTGCACATGGTGAAGGGAAGTGAACCAGATGAGTCACTTCCTTCTGGCTCCATCAGGAATCCAAAGCAAAGGGAAACTGACCAGATGCCTAATTAGTACTCTGGCTCCTTCCCAGACTGCGTGGCTATCAGAGGAAATTCACAGGGCCTCTCCAGGTTCCTCTGGGGTTACATCAGTCTTACTGCCTGTCTGGAGCAGCGCCACTGGACTCCTCCTAAGGGCTCATGTTGAGCGCAGCCAAGGGCCAGGAGCCGGTGCTGTGTTTGGTGGTTTAGCACTGTGTTTAATGCTTCACACTCTCTACCCATTCCTACCACTCTGGCTCCATTGCTGAATGACGAATGACGTAAGTTCCCAGAATTTGAAGCCCTTGACTCATGGCTTAAGTTGAAGAGACACAGCTGGATCCCAGTGCGGGAGCTGGGTTTGACTACAGCCTTTGTTTGACTGAGGCTGGCCAGCTTGAGCATCGGACAGCCTGATGTGGCAGCGGCCTTCAGAGGGCTGGTGCTGCTTCTTGGAGTGGTCTCTCTGCAGACACACTGGCGGTGTTTCAGGTCCACTGTCATAGATCCAGGTTGCTCTTGGTCCCTTCATACCCTTGGTTGTTTGGGGCCACACTGCTTGGTGCAGTGTAGGACCTTGACTAATCTGTAAATCTACTTCTTGGACAACCCCCACTAGTTTTATTAGACGAGATTTCACTTCCTGCCTCAGAGCATCTGCGTCTTCTGGCTATGCAACTGTTAAATGACCTCACCCAGAAGCAGCCTTATTCCCACCTCTCAGCTGCTCCCTCCCCCACCCTTAATGTATGTTATTTGTTTCTAATCATTATAATTAGCTATAGGTTTGTTGAATGTGTTTGGGTAGCTACAAGGAGAGTTCAAGAGACATGTCTCCAGCAGCTGTCGATCAGAGTTTTTAATTAATATTTAGGGTTCAAAGCTTCTATCTGGGCTGGATGGGCAGGAATATTTAGATTTCCCACCAGTATCCATTTCAACCTTGCTGAGCATTCCCTTATACTTTATATATCAGAAATAATATGTTTTCAAAGTTCAATTCAGCAGCTTTATTTTGAGTGCTAAGTACGAAACACTGGGTCAGAGATTAAGGTCGCTGATGTAGTTAAGACAGAGCTTCATCCTGAAGAAGCCTGAAACACTCCTTGCACCATTGGTCCTGATGTGGGCAGTGAAACAGAGTCAGAATGTGGTGGGGTTCAGAGGAAAATGCTTGGGGGCAGGGTGGGTCATGGACAGTTACACAGAGAATGCAGCATATGAGACAGATCATAGAGAGAAAGATGTAAATTTTTGTTTTATCTGCAGCATCACTTGTTTTTTATCTGAAACCCTTCACTCCAGTGGTTCATGAAGTTGCTGACTCTCCTCCCTCAGCATAGTATGGGGAGAAGAGAGCATGGGAGCTTGGAGCCTGCTCTCCTCCGTAACCCTGGTCATTTCTGTGTCAGTGTTCCTACAGAGGACCCCTCTGGGGAATCCCTAATCATCAGCCCTGAGGAGTTTGAGCGGATCAAATGGGCATCCCAAGTCCTGACCAAAGAAGAATTGGAGGCCAGAGAGAAGGCCTTCAAGAAGGAGAAGGAAGCCATCTTGGTAACTTACCTTCATAGCCTTGTGCTTGGTGGATGGTTGGCAGGATAGAAAAGTATAGGCGGGAGGCCAGCTTCTCGTCCCAGAGGGGTTAAACGCAGTTGAGGCATGCTAAAATAAGGTGTGCATGTGCATTTAAATGAGAAATGTTGGACAAGGAAGACTGGAAGGAAACCCCTGAGCTATGGGAGGGCTATGTGGGCCACTGGGAGAAGGAGCAAAGCCCGGCTGTGAAACCTCTCGGCTGCGATACAGTGATGGACTGAGGCTAAATCTTCCCAGGTTACCTGTGGCAGACAAGTTCACAGGGCATAACCCCCGCCAACGCAGGCTGGTGTCCCTTAGGAAGCAGTGACAATCCGCAAGAAGATCATGAAGCAGAAAGAAATGGCCTGGAGCAACAACAAGAAGCTGAGTGACCTGGAGGAAGTGGCCAAGGAGCGGGCCCAGAACCTTCTGCAGAGAGCCAATAAGCTTCGCATGGAGCAGGAGGAGGAACTTAAGGACATGAGCAAGGTGGGTCTCTTCCTTTTATCTGAGGACTCATTGCCATTCCCTCTGTGCTCATAGTCATAGGCTGGACTAGGTGAAGGACTGCTGTGGGTGGGGCTGGCAGGAGGAGGAGGTCTGACCTGCTTGCTGGATGACTAGAGCAAGTCACTTGCCCTCCCAGAGCCTCATTGAGTCTATGTGTAAAATAGTGACGGTAACACTATTTAGCAGAATTATTGACAGTATTAAATAAGCCAAGATGTAGGACAGCCTTTGTGAGCTGAGGTTGATAAGGATCTCGCTTTTATTTTTATTCTGGTAGTTCAAGTCTGGCCCTGATGGTGGTGCAGACAATAGGATTCTTTTTGAAGTGCCCAGAGTGCTTCTTTTAGCAGAAAGCATAAAGATCAGGGGCTCATTTGCAATTCTATTCTGTAATTCATTTGTGTGTGGTTCCCTTATTGGCCAAAAGAAAAAAATGTTGACTCCCAACCCCTTCATCTCTGATTCCCATCTCTTAGGTATTAAATCTTCTCCACTCGTACCTGCTTTTATTTTCCCAAAGTTCTTACTTTTTGGGTCTTAATGATGACACTGTGGTTTTTCATTTCTCTTATGTTGTGTTGTGTTCTTCTCGATTAATAAAAACCTAGTGGTTTGATTTCTGCTCAAAGATCTTGACTCCCCTAAGCATAACATGGTGTTCCTGGGTCCCTGCAAAGGAACTGCTAAAGTCTCATGGAGACTTTGTGTGTGTTTATGTAGGTGAATATCATGATCTTCATCATATTTCAGAAGGCTGATCCATTACCTTTCAAACTCTACAATATTGAGTGATACTGTCTCTCCTTGAATAAACCTTAGTGCCTAATAAGAACCTGGTAAATATTTGAGCTATACTGTGTTAAGAAGTGAGTGAAAAAAAATGCTCTTTTTCTCTGAGCTTGTGATGGACCCTGCCCATGTCCAGCACGTTCGGTAGCATTCTGCTTCCATTTCTGCCCCCTTAGATTTCCACACACTCATAATGCTTCCTTCCTTAACCTTACCCGTAGGCCCTAGTGCCTCAATCTTTTCCCCCACTCCCTAGATTATTCTGAATGCCAAGTGCCACGCAATCCGGGATGCCCAGATCCTGGAGAAGCAGCAGATACGAAAGGAACTTGAAGAGGAGGAGAAGCGGTTGGATCAGATGATGGAAGAAGACCGGCAGAAATCCCTCCAAAGGCAGAAGGATCGGGAAAAGAAGAGGAAGGAGGAAAGATTACGGTAGGTGAAGATGTGAGTTTGACACTTCCCCTTCCTAAGTCCTTCCCGTGTATCTTCAGGCCCAGGTAACCCAGCAAAGAGGGAAGAACTGAGACGTGGTGGTGAGGCTCCAATGTCCCTCATCCCCTATGGAATGCTACAGGGAATCATACAACCTGTAAAGCTTATTTACAGGATTGTAATAGGTGCTTCTCTGTATACTCCAATTCGGTGTCTGTTCTTAGTGCTTCCTGTCATCCGCTCTGCACTCCTCTCTCCCAATATCTAGTCTTTATAAGCAGACCCAGTGAAGGAGCGCTCTGCCTTGTTAGGCAGCTCTAGTGTCCTGACCTGATCTTTACATGGATTGATCTCACACCCTCTTTCCAGGCAACTCCTTCTGCCTCTCCTTACTTCATCTGCCATACGAAGCATTCAACATCTGAATATGAGTTGAACATTTCTTCTTGATTCATATATTTGCCTTGTCTTCTCCCATTCCTGTAGCCTTTACTCAAGCTATAGGTTCTAGAAGATACACTTACAGCACCCTGGGGTCACTTGGCAGGAAGCACTGATTGTAGATGAAGTAGCCCTGTATTTACTGTTGAAAGGAGGGCTCTGCTGAGCGGAGCTCGGGGTTCAGCCCTGTCTATCAGCAGTTGAGTCTTCAGTGTAAGTATGTACACAAAAAGACAGTGGGCAGAGTAGGCGTGAGAGTCAGGTTGGGAGATAACTGAGGAGAAGCACTAAAGGAATTCGAGATCCTGGCCTTTGAAAATCTACAAAGCCCTGTGAAGCTGGGGGAGGAAGCCGTCTTCCCACATCATTAGAAGACTTGGGGGGAAAGCTGGATTCCAGAAGCTTGTTAAATGCTAGAAGGGAGAGATGGGTTAAGATGGAGGGTAACTCCTGGGCAGACAGATAAAGAAGAGGAATCTCAGGCAGGGATTAGAACTAGAACTGGCACTAGAACACAGCAAATTGAGGGCTTCTGGCCCTGAACACTCAAGGGAAGGACTTTAGTCTGGGTGCAGGAAGCGTCAGTGTGCCAAAGGGACACTTGTCAAATGATGCCTGTGAGACCTCCCGTCGACTGCGTGGGTAGAAGTGAGGGTGGAAACTTGGACTCTTGATTTCAGAGCCACTCTGGCCCTGTTTTCTCCCAGGGGAAAACGACACATTGTGGAACAGATAAAAAAGAACGAAGAGGAGCGATCGCTGCTTGCAGAGCACCGTGAACAGGAGAAGGAGCAGATGCTGGCCTATCTGGAGCGGCTCCAGGAGGAGGATTTGCAGGTACCAGGCTACCGGGCCATGCTGAGTTTCACTGCCGGCAGGAGAGCCCTCCAAGATTTTGGGGCTCAGGGTATGGAGTGATTTTCTTCTGACAAGGTACACGTTCATCCCACAGCACCATCACCATAAGCTTCTTAATTGCTGTCTGAAACATTTGTTTGGCCATGGCATCATGCTGGGGATGAGCTGTGATTTGGATAAATATTGTCCTTGCCTCCCAGGGACTTGGGGTCTGAGACTGGCATATCAATGTGAACAGACGCATAAAGGAAATATATGGTTGCATGCTTTGCACAAGTAAACATCGGGATGTTTTACAATCCTTTCCTCGGTTACTGAGGGAAATTATACACTCCACAGATGAACAGTAGCTCAGTTTAGCTTAGTTTCCTGCTCCCTGCTGTTGTCTCATTCAAAGCACACAATATCCCATTGTCATTAATTGTGTTGTGAAGCCAAACCTTTTATCCCTATTAGCTTTGATAAAATTAGTAGGACCATTTAATGAGACAACAAAAACAAAAACAAAATAAAACAAAATGCCCGATGACACACCTATGTGAACCTTATAAGGTTTAAGATGCGCTTTTATTTGCCTTATCTGGTCTGTTGCAATACATGAAGCATGTAACAAAGACATATGCACATATGTCTGTAGGCACACAGGCTTTTGCATGTGACAGACACATGTGTGTGTACGCATGCATGTGGGAAGCCCCAAGTTGATGTCAGGAATCACTTTTCTGCTTGCTTTACTGAGATCGCTCTCAGTCAAGCCTGGTCTTGCTAGCCAGTTTGCTCTGGGGAGCCTTTCTGTGTCTTCTCAGGCTACAATTACAAGCGGACCACCACACCCACTCAGCATTTACAAGATTTCCAGGGCTCTAAACTCCAGACTTCATGGTCCTCACGCTTGTGTGCCAAGCACATTAGCCACCGAGCCATCTCGCTAGCCCTGGAGCAAGCATTTGAGAGCAATTAATGTTTGATTAGTCCCTTGACAATTTTGTACAATATGTTTTGCTCATATTCACTCCTTTGCCCATTTTTTTGAAAACTTTACACACAGTCAACGGTTGAAAGAATTGTAACCATATCCATAAGCACTTCACTTTGGCTTAATGATTAACCTATTACCTTAATATTTGGCTAAACTACTTTTAGCTCTAGACATCATGACACTTTGCTGTTAAGTACTTTGCTCCACATCTTTGAAGGACAAGGGCCCACTTACATAAAAAACTCCTCCGAAGACCCCATAGTATCACCTAATATTAACCTATATTCAATTTTCTTTAATTGGCACAGAAATGTATTTTTCTTTTTCCAAACCAGCTTCTAAATAAGCCTTGCATGCTGCATTTGGTTAAACCTTTTTAGTCTGTTTTTATTTAGAAGCATTTCCCTATTTGTTGATTCATTTGTTTCTTTAGTATATTTTTATTTTTAACTGACACATAGTAATTGTGCATGTTTGTGGTCTACAGTGTGACAGTTCTATATGTAGGATGTGTAATGGTCAGGGTGATGCAAATATCTGCCACCTCAGACAGTCAACATTTCTTTGTGTTGGGAACACTCAGAATATTTTCTATTAGTATTTTCAAATGTGCAATTGATTATTGTTGACTATAATTATCCTGCTGTGCTATAGAACACCAGCAATTATTCCTCCTATCCAACAGCATTCTTGTACCTGATTCTTTTTTCCATGGTGCCATTTAACTCATGGAACACATGGTCTTTTATTTTTGTGTCCCCCGCCCCATGTGTATGGATGATTGAGTTGTCATCAATCAGGAGGACACTGGGTGTTGGTGAGTGACTGGGGACCATTAAAAGTACCATCAGCAGGTTCTCAGAACACCTCCAGTATAAGGACTGGTGTGAAGAGTAAGTTGCAGGTCTCTGGGGAGAAGATGGGGCTTTAACCTCATGAACCGCTTGCAAAGGAGACCAAGAAGATAGATGCACCCAGCTAAGATACTGGCTCAGGGGAGAAGTGTGGGAAAGAGTCAAAAAAGAGAGGTATGGAGAGTTATGGGGAAAATATACAGGGAATGAGATGGGAAGCAAAGACTTCAGCTAGATCTTGGGGAGCTGGGAATTGGTGGGCTTGCTGGGAAGTCCCAGCGGTCAGTGAGTCAACACCATTACACTGATGTGTCACTGTCCTTTGGATGTCCTTCCAAAAGACACTCCCAACTCTCCAGGAAGTATTATTAGGCAAGTTTAGGGTAGAACCCTACCCCTCACCACCCGTAGAGCTGCCTGTCAGCACCCCGGGGAGCAGGACAGCTCTTCTTGCTCTGTTAGCAAGATGGAGAAGAATCAAGGGACTTTTCCTGGGTTGCTTTGAAGGGCTTCCATGACAAGAAACAGGGAAAGTCCCTTCTGTTCCTTGGAAGTCAAATGAGCCAACAGAAACAGCAAACCAAAGAGTAAATACACAGGCAATGAAGCAAATAAATACATGGTTATATAAATGCCCTAGATCAACAGTGACAGCTTATTTAGCTATGAGGATCAGTGTGAATAATGCCTGGGCTACCAATGGTAGTCCTGAAATGGGTGAGAAAAAGATAGAAAGGAAGAAATGGAGAAGGGGGTGGAGGGGTAGAAAGGAAAAACGGTGTGAGGGAAGAAAGAAGGAGAGAGTATGAGAGTCAGGAGAGAGTGAGCCTGCAACCCGCAGAGCTCCTGTGGGGACCTGGTCAGGAAGCTTCCTGGAGTAGGGAAGCCGAATTGGCTAGCTGCTGAATTGGCGGAGAGCAACCCTAGGGGAGGCTGAGGGCAGCAAGGCCTTGGCCGAGTGGATCAAGGCTGAAGCTGGGCTGCAGAGAAGCTGCAAGGCTGAAGATGGGCTGCAGAGAAGCTGCAAGGCTTTGGGGAGGTACAGCTTTTGAAGAAATGGAGCTGGGAGCAGCTTGGGAAGCTGAGCAAGTGGGTGGGAAGACTCCTGAAGCAGAGCCCGAGATCCATTGGAAGTGAAGGGCAGCCAGATGCACAACATTCCAGTGTCTCTGCCCACGACTCAGGAACATGCTGGGTGTGGTGGCCCACGCCTTTAACACCAGCACTCCTGAGGCAAAGGCAGTTGATCTCTGTGAGTTCGAGGCCAGCCTGGTCTATGGGAGTTCTATGCCAGCTAGGGTTATGGTAGTGGGACCCTACTGTATAGTAGGGTTTAAGCCAGTTACAACAAAAACATGTACCTGGCTTAAAAATACCTGAGTATGGTGGCTTGGGGTGGGAAAAAATATAGACTTTCTCATTTATTTATTTATTTATTATGTATACAATATTCTGTCTGTGTGTGTGTCTGCAGGCCAGAAGAGGGCACCAGACTTCATTACAGATGGTTGTAAGCCACCATGTGGTTGCCAGGAATTGAACTCAGGACCTTTGGAAGAGCAGGCAATGCTCTTAACCACTGAGCCATCTCTCCAGCCCTAGGCTTTCTCTTTTAGAAAAGATCTTGACACTCCAGTTGGTGCTCTGCTTTCCATGGCTCTGTATCTTAAGCCTTTTTTCCCATCACATACTACTTGCTTTGGTCTTCGTTTAGCTATAGTTTGTTGTCTTCCTCACAGTGGGCTACATGCCATTGGGGGAGGGAGGGGAATGACACAAGGTCCCTGTCTCTAGCAGGGACAGAATGAAAGAGGCAATCACTTCCCAAAGGTGTGGCACCAGCCTCAAGTGTAGAAAACTTAGAGAGAACCGAAAGCCAAAACAGTCCAGCAAGATTTCCAGAGAGGGCAGAAATGTCAATTTTGGCAGAGAATCTTTACCAGCTGTGTGGCCTTGGGGAAGCCACCTAAATGCTGAACCTTAGGTTTTCATCTGTGGAAGCCTTCATGCCCTCCCCTCCTCCATGCCCTCCCCTCCTCCATGCCCTCCCCTCCTCCATGCTCTCCCCTCCCCCCTTTCCTGCCCTTCAGGACTTGGGAAATAGCCTCTGTTAATGCCTAGTGAGTAGAAACGACTCAATCTGATTGATGTTTATTTTTTAATCATCACTACTGAATGAGATCTCGAATTTGAGTTTCTATAGGAGAAGGAAATTGAAAGCCGGAGGGTGGTAGCTCATGAGGTCACAGGGGTAGACGTTAGCATGGCAAGAGGGAGAGAATTTCGAGAGCTTCTGTTTCCAGAAAGTGTAGAGAGATAACAGGTGTCAGTGGCCATCACCAAGTTGAGTTGGATGAAGATTGCAAAGAGGCCATTTGATACCAAAGTTGCTTATTGATCATCCTTGAAAGACAGCTTTACTCTGGGCTGGTGATGGCAGCTGGACTGCCTCCTGCCTCCGTGTCTTTCTATACCAACACACCAGCAGCTTTCTGTCTTACCGTCTTCTACTCTGAGGCTGTCTTCCTTCTGCTGGCAGGATCTGGAGCGGAGGCATCAGGAGAAGCTGAAGATGCAAGCGGAAATCAAACGGATCAATGATGAAAACCAGAGACAGAAAGCAGAGCGGCTGGCACAGGAGAAACTGGCAGACCAGATGGTGATGGAATTCACCAAGAAGAAGATGGTAGGGACTTGATGTCTGAGGCTGGGACCTGTGTCCACAACAGACCTGAGCAATAATGGGACTCTAGCTGAAGACAGTTGTGTCTTCATTCTAAAATACACAGGCCTGGCTTCTTTTCCTCTTCATCATGGCCAGATAATTTATTCAATAAGATTGTATAGCTTCAGAGACCACCCCTTCCCACAAACCAGGCTGACGTTATTTTCATTAATACCTTCATTTAAAAGTTGGGATCAGGGTCACATGCAGTAAAAGAAAACGAAAACGATTGGTGAAAGTGGAGTTTCTGTGAATTCCTCAGCATATGAATACCCTAGAAATCAAGGGCAGCTTCTTCATACATTTTTTTTGTAAAAACTCTCATATAGGACATCTGGTATTGAGTATTAAAAACAGCCGTCACCCAGGAAGCAATATCTGTAGATAGCTATGGATGGATAGAGCTCCCCAGTGTGTGGAGTCATTCTGGGACAAATTTGGATGGTGGAATGATTGGGGTATGTGGGGAGTGGAGGACAAAAAAAAAGTTTTAAGTATAGTTTAGAGAAAATGTGGATTTATGTAAAAATAGGAAGACGTAGTTAAGGTGGCAGAAAAAATGATTTCTTCACGTGCGGATCTAGTCTCTTCTGCGATTCTGGAGTTCTGTAATGACAGCAGACACATCTTCCCCTATGATGTGTCTTCAGAAAGCGCGATCATCCTCTCGGCACTGCTCCTTCAGGACTAAAGGCAGAGAGTGGTTGTAGAAGCATCTAGCATTTTCTCCCCCATCATCCAGGGCAAGATGAGGCAGAGGAATCAGCTTGACCCAGTGGTGCATGACTCGCAAGCAGGCAACTCGCTAGGCTTCCTGGCAGTCTGGGCAGGTAGAATGAGGGATAAGGGACAATCTTCATGGGACGACCACTGAGTGCGCTTGGGGTCATGTGATCGCTCCAAAAGCAGTGATGGAGAAGCTTTTGGGGGGATATTCATTCTTGTTCTTTCACAGAGGTGGTAAAAGGAACAAGTTTGGATGGTTCACTCTTGAGGTATCTGCTAAGCACTGTGGGATTGCCCAAAGCTTGGTTGGTGGTTTCCCCAGGGGACTAATGAGACAACCTCCACCTGCTGCGTTTTACAAGGCTGGCAGGGAACCACAGGTATTACTTGGCTCCGTAGCCTTGCAACTTGAAATTATCTTCAGAGCGAGGGGAGGAGTACGAAAACCTGGCTCAAGGTTCCTGCATTTGCTATCGTTCTCAGTCTCTGGAGATGCTGCCCGGGCTCTGTAGCAAAAGGCCTGAGAAAGACTCCCTTTACAAATGCTAGCTGTCCTTATGTTTGCGCACTGCTAAGGTCCGGCCCCCATCTCGGATAGAGCGAGGAAGTGGTAGGGGAGATGCTGGAAGGGATGTTTGCTGTGGAGACCCGTTTCTCTGGGCAGAGCTGCAGCCCCGTGGACTCTCCTGAGGGCTGCAGCCCCGTGGACTCTCCTGAGGGCTGCAGTATTATTTTCTTCCTTGTAGGCTCGAGAGGCAGAGTTTGAGGCAGAGCAGGAAAGAATCCGGAGGGAGAAGGAGAGGGAGACGGCCCGCCTGAGGGCCATGCAGGAGAAGGCCCAGGATTACCGGGCAGAGCAGGTATCCGCTTCCTCTTCCTCCTGGCTTTTCTTTGTCCCTCCCACTCCTGTTGCCATTCCTTGACAGCTGGCAAAGTGGCCTACAAATCTAACCGCAGACAAATGTCATTTAATGATGGGATGCACTCTGACAAAATCCATCTGAGAAGGAAGGGTGGGCCTGTCCCCATTGTCCATGGTGGCAGCAGGAGAGCAGAAGTATGCACTTAGGTTCTGGAGAAAGTTTCTGACTGCTACACAAAGAAGAATTTTCAGCTTTAACTAACTAATGAAGCAGAGGAAAATGTGGCATCTCTATCATTAGCATTTTTAAAAATTAGGAGCAATTGTAGGAGTGCCTGGAGGTGCCTGAGGAACGGGGAAAGAATAAAGTTGAGAGAGGCAGGGCAAGGTGACCCCCTCAGGACATATTCTGACCCAAAAGATCTGTGCCAGGATTCCATTTCTTCTTTTGACAATAACTTGCTGTGAGAGAAATCCATGGTGCTTCGCGAAGCAGATTGGAGTCTGTAATCGGTGGCTCTATCTCCTTCTCTTGTACCCTCATCATTCCTTGCCCTCTCCCCTGCCCCTTGGCCTGCTTTCTCAGGATGCCTTGCGCGCCAAGCGCAACCAGGAGGTTGCAGATCGAGAATGGCGCCAAAAGGAAAAGGAAAACGCACAGAAGAAGATGGAGATAGAGGAAAAGCTGCGCAAAAGTCGGCTGGAGCAGGTGGCTTTCAAAGAACACACGCTGGCTGTTCAGGTGCAGCGGGACCGAGATGAGTTCGAGAGGATCCTTCGGTAGGAGGGGCCCACAGAACCCTGGCTTCCTTCTGCTGTGTTGATGAAGCTGTGGAAGGGAGAACAGAGTGTGCTCAGGGGATTGTGTGTGTTGGATGGAAGGGCCCTTTCTGCCATGTTAACCGGCGAAGGTACATCCATCTTGATCATGTTGCCGCAATCATTCTGACTAGATGGATGGCTGAAATATTTCAGAGTCATTCGAGCCAGACATTTTATGATTAGAGAATTGGAAAATAGCATCTGGAAGTGTTTAAGGAACTAAGGGCTATTTATCCTGTATCAGTAAAGATGTAAATAAAGGTATACACCTGGTCTGTTCCGCCTCCCTCTAGATCCCACATTCCCCTGCAAACTAGGAAAATACTGCAATAGGAGAAGCCCAGTGGAGACAGAGGGTAACTCCAGTCCCTAAGGTTTGTGTCACTGGAGCCGAATTCCGAGGGAGTCTTTGCCACTGACTTGACTCATAGCTGTTAGGCAACATGTGTTCAAGACTCTGTCTGGGTATCATTAAGCTCATTATGAGTGAACACTGTTCTTGCTTGTGCCATAGGAAGGCTTTCAGAGATTCCTGGTTGGGTGGACCCCGTCTACAGTCACCTCCCTGGTGCTTGGCGGCTCTTACCTTTACTTTTGATTGCTTGAGCTCAATGATGATTCGGGCATGTACATGAAAGCCCAGGACTTACACTGCTCACTCTTCTGATCCTCCCTCAGAGCATCCTTCTCTGTTGTCTTCTCCCGGTCAGATCTTCACCACCAGATTCACTGCCAGATCCAATCTGACTGGGAACACCTCCCATTTTGCTTTGTTTCAACCTCTGTAGAATAAGCTTAAAAAAAAAAATAAAACCGAGGAAACAAACCAAATAAAATTAGCATTTGGAGGGAGGAATCATAGAAGTTATGAGCAAAGGAACCAAGGCTGATCAGCACTCTGGCATCTTGATGTCTGGCCCCTGGGTCCTTCCTCTTGAACTGTCTCAGTCAGGAGCAAGCCAGGCCAGACTTCCTGCACCCCTGGTGGAGGCAGAGCAGATCTGTAGAACCTCTCTCCCGCCAGAACCAGATTCCTGGACTTGCACAGGTTCTTGCCCCTGCTTGTTCCCGCTGGCTGTGACACCTTGTGGCGCGTCTGCTTTTCCTGCCCCTGGGGTTGTGCTGTGGTCACTGGACACCTGGTAATGGAGACAGCCTCCCAAATCCCCCACAGAGCCTGCCCTTGGGCTCCAGATTGTCTTCCAGATGTCTTCCCCTTCCTCTATGCCTCCATGCCCTTGGACAGCTGTATGCCTTTGGCAGGCACTAATAAATATTAATGGGATGAATTCCAAGTCCTAATTTTGCTGCTGACCCACTTGCTTCTGTTTTGCTGTTTGCCTGAAGCATATACACTAGCCAGCTATTAAACTGGTCCGGTCCTTTGGAGAAGTCCAACTTCACCTGCTGCCCTAGCTTAGCATCCAGACCTAGTGTCTCCAAACCATGTGACTTCCATGACAGACGTCTTCATTTCCAGAGTGTCTCTGCAACAGTCAGAAATTCATATTTTCTTACTTCAAAAGCATGACCTCAAGGACGGCCTACATATGGACTTTCTGCTTCTGGGTAGAAGGTCTTAAACTTTTAGGCTGTTGACTGAGCAAAGAGAGCTAAGTCAGGACCTTCCAGAAACTATGGCCATTTAGTTTGTGGTTTAAACACTCTGGAGCAAGTAGCTTTGAGGTCTCGTAGGTGATCCTAACACGCCATCAGTATCCACGGCTGTCGCCTTCACCCTGTGCCATGACCAGCATGATAGTTACTTTTCTTAGTGTCACGACAACATATCCAGTGAAGGCAATGTGAGGAAGGGTTTATTTTGGTTCATGGTTTGAGGGGATGCAATCCATCATGGCAGGGGAGTCAAAGTGACTGGTCACATAGCATCCATAGTCAAGGAGTGGACAAAAAGCCAGGCGGTGGTGGCGCAAGCCTTTGGTCCCAGTACCCAGGAGGCAGAGGCAAGTAGATCTCTGTGAGTTTGAGGCCAGCCTGGTCTACAGATTATGTTCCAGGACAGCTAAGGATAGACAGAGAAACCCTGTCTCAGAAAACAAACAAGGGGGAGGGGGGAGGCAGACAACAAAGAGTGCTTGTGCTCAGCTCCTTTTCTCCACTAAAACATTTAGTCCAGTCCACAGGATGGTGCTGCCCAAATTCAGGGTGCATCCCTCCCCCTCAGTTAAACCTCCCAGGAAACCCCTTCACAGATATGTCCAGAGGGTGGTTCTTCTAGGTGAGTCTGTGATCTAGTGGAGTTAGAATGTTAACGAAGTTCCTCCTCATTTGGCCTTTCAACTGCCCCCATCCCAGCAGCTCTTGAGTGACACACCCAGTTCTCCCTTTCCCACACTTACTCCTTCACTTAGATGAGTTTGAAACAATAGGAACTAATCTCCATACAGGGGAGTGATGAGGGGGGGGGAAGGGGTACACTCCTGCCCCAGATCTGGGTGGGCTGTGGGGCATTTTGTGTCTAACTACGGAGGGGGCATGGAGATCAGCAATCCCCTCTCTGTATATTGGGAAAGGCTCCGTAGAGGTGTGGGGTTTGGGGGAGACATTTGCGTGGCTAGAGGAGCTGTCAGGACCTGAGAATATTCCCCACGTGGGATGGGTTTTGTAAGGCAGTAAGGAGATGAATAGGTAACAGTGGTCTTTGGCAGTGAGGGGAGGAATCTTCGTTTTGGTACAAGTGAGCCTGTGGGAGAAAGGCAGGTGAGAAGCACCTACCTAAGATAGTTTTACACGTTGGTTTTGATTGTATTGAGAAGACATCTGATATTAGGTTAGATGGCCCCTGACCAAATTTCTTCCAGATGTAAATATATTTCATTTGTAGCTTCTCTGGTTGCCATTATAGATGTCCTCCCCGGTATTAATTAGGGTCTACAGAGTATTCTAGAAGACATCCATAGAAGGAATGTGAAGACGTCAGTCAACAAGGGAACGGGGAGATGTCAGGCTGAGTTCTTGCCTTCTCCCAGCAACTGAAGTGGAGCTAACTTACAGATGCTGTTTCCTTACTTTTTTTTGCTGATGTCGTTATCATCAGAGAGGAAAGGAAGGAGGATAAGTTAGGTCAGCCTGGAGAGGACTTAAATGCATTATTAGCAGGAAGAGTAGGGAGAGCTCCCAGTAGGTGAAACACAGCTACGGAATTTACACAGCTCAGTGAACTGTTAGACGGTGGGATTCTTGTTTAAAACATACTGAGGGCTAAAGAGATGTCTCGGCAGATGAGAGCACTGGCTGCTCTTCTAGAGGATCCAGGATGAATTCCCACCACCCACATGGCAGTTTACAGTCCTCAGTAACTCCAGTCCCGGGGGGATCCAGTGTCCTCCTTTGGTTTCTGAGGGCATTAAGCATAGACGTGGTGCCCAAACACACATGCACGCAAAACACCCATGACATAAAATAAAACGAAAAACACTTTAGAAGTTATTAAGAATCTCAGCACTATGATATATGATAACAGATCTGGTTCTGAAAGAGGAAAGCACAGAGTAGCACTTTTAGTCTGTCCCTGGGGCCTGGAGGTTGGACGGCTGTGGACCTTGAAGCATGGCCAATGAGGGGTCACCCAGGAGCTCAGCCAGTTGCATCCTTTTTGTTCCTTCCCCAGGGCTCAGAGAGAGCAGATTGAGAAGGAGAAGCTGGAGCAGGAGAAAAAGGCCATGGGGTGCTTACAGCACGCCAATGAGCTCCGACGGCAGGTGCGTGAGAACCAGCAGAAGCAGGTGCAGAACCGGCTCGCTACCTTCGAAGAGGGCCGGCGCCTCAAGGAGGAAGCCCAGAAGCGCCGTGAACGCATTGAGGACATCAAGAAACAGAAGCTGGAAGAGCTGAGGTGCACCGGGTTCCTTGCTTTCTCTACTCTTCTACTGTTCCCCAAAGAGGTGGCATAGCAGGCCGGAAAACCGTGACTGGGGAAAGAAGGGGTGGTGCCAGGAGGTGCTAAGTGGGGAGGGCTTCCCGCTTGAGGCTTGCTCTCTGAAGGGGTTCTAGCAGAAGGTTCTAGGACTGCATCTCGTTGGCTCACTGATAGCTCCTTGGCAGTGCGATAGGACCTTGGGCAGAGTATGCTTAGTGAGTAGATGGTAGAAACAGGTTGGGGGAGAGGGTGCCAGGCTGTGGAGGCCCAGGGCCTGCCTTCTCCTGTCACACCTTTGGTGCGGAACTTTACTTATCCATGCCGTGTGTTTCTCCCGACAGAGCAACCGGCCTTCCCGAGAAATACTGCATCGAAGCTGAGCGCAAAGCCAACATCCTGCCAACCACGTCTGCGAACTGAAGGGGAGCATCTATGGTCCTTGGGAGGGCACACATTCTGCCGGTCCCTGGGGCATCTACAGTTGCTGCTAACCTAGACATTTCATAGTTACAGATTAAAGCTATTCTATTCTCTGAGGAACAGCTCAGCTTTACTACTGTGGGCATGGGATTCCAGTGGGCTTTGAAGGCGGATCAAAATAAATCACAGGGGACCTGAACATGGGCCGGCCTGATGCTTGGGCTCTGGAACCAGATGGTGCTCAGGTGAAGTTTTCTCTCCTAAACAGTGAGATCCATTTTCTTGGGATGTGCCTGGCCTTTTCGTAATCATATGCTCTGTCCATTTTCAGTACATTCTTGTCTCCTGGCCCTGTACCCAGTTCATAGGAATTTGGGGCACTGAGGCAGAGTTAAAGATAGGCTTTTGTTAGAGCTGGCGAAGGGGCTGCGGGAGGCAGAGCAGGAGAGGGAGGAGCATGAGTAGCTCAGACTGGCTTGTCCTGGCCTCCCGTGACTCCGCCCACATGTATGGAGGGGGCCGTGTGTGAGCCCCTGGCGCTCTGTTCTGTGCTCAGTCCTCCCGGCTGTACTGCAGCACAGACATTTGCCCTGTTCTCATGGAGGTACGCCCAGGACCCAGCTCCTCATCCAAATGCAGCTAACCCTCACTCTTGGCCCTGTTATCCTCAATTCCCTTTATTTCACGAGTGGGCCTCCTCAAAGCCAGTTCTGTTTTAAACTTTGCCTACTTTGTCCCATTCCCATTTACTCATTCATTTCAGGTACTTACTGAAATACTTGTTATGTCATGTACCATCAAAGCGCTCAGTGTTTACAGTAGACTTGGTCTCCCTTTCCGGAAGCTTCTCATTTGTGCTTCTGATTCTCCCTCAGCTTCACCCCATTTCATATACCTTTAGAAGGTCCTTGGGTGTCAAATTTTCCATTCTGAACTGGAGTGCCACCTTTCAATGATGGAGATAATTCTCTGTCCATCTAAAATCATCACTGTGGTGCCTGTCTCCCCCATCCCCAGGGACTTGCTCCAAGTCTCAGATTTAGAGTCCAGTCTTGCCTTCTTCTGTGCATCCTGTACTAAGGAGGAGAGGATGGCTGCTGGGTGCGTCCTGGGTGTTTACAACGCCAGGTTACAAGGGCCCGGGGCAAGAGTCCTCTTTTCATAGGGCCCAAGGAGAGTCACAAGCTGCTTCCCGTGTTTCCTCTTCCTCGGACCTAGTGGCTTCCCTAGTCACTGTCTCCATCATCCTCAACTGGAAGACTGTGGCTTTCACAGAACTCGGTGGGAAGCACCATTGGATGGGGAAAAGGCTTCTTTCCTTACTTTTGTAGCCGCCCAACCCAATGCCCTCTTACCTAAAGAAGTGTACACAGTCCTCCCTAAAGCTCTTGGAAGATGAGGTACCCAGCCCAGGTTAGGAGGGAAAGCATTGGCAGTGCCATCAAGGACTCTAGCCTGTCTCTAGCTGGCACACTGGCACCACGGATTGTTCAGGTGTTACCCGCTGGGACCCCAGAACAAGCATCATCTATTTCAGAGGACTTTCTTTCTTAGCAAAGCCAGAAACATCCTTGGTACCCAGGATTTGGCTGGTTCTACAACTGCTGTCCTTCCCAGAGCTGAAAAAAAATGGGCTCCTCTGGTGGGCAAGCCAGAGAGGAAGGAGGTTCCATATTTATTACCAACTACTGAGTCTACATAGAGAAAAATGGGCCAGGTTCACAGTTGTGAACCAAGCCTGGCATTTGACCAGGCTACAGCTGGTGAAATGCAGGTCTGTGGCTTGCAGAGAGAGCCCAAGGTTCCAGAGCGAGACAGACTGGACAGGGTCTAGGCCATATGGATAAAGGTCTGCCCCTGGAGAAAGGACTGTTGTCAACTAAGAATATGAAGATAGTTTGTGAGAGAATCACAAAAGATTGACCCTCCTGGCCCATTAACTTTTTTAAATGGCCGAATTGTCCCATGATGTGGAGGAGAAATTTGATTTTTTTTCTGCTAAGATTCATGCTAAACCCTACACAGCTTCCATAGCCTTCAGAATCAGTCAACTCATCTACTGGATCCCAGTTCCTACAAGTGGGACAGTTCTGATAGCTGTAGGGGGCATGGGACAGTTCAACATTGTCATCTTGTACAAACCTTTTACCCACTCTTTATAAGGTATTTTTTTTTTAGTTGTTGGAAATGAATGTGGGGCCTCCCCTATGCAAGTCAAGCATTCTACTATCAAACTACTATCTACCTCTAGCCCCTCGCTAGTCCTCTTCATGACGACGGACAGTGGGACTAGTTCCATAAAAAAGCCACCTGGCTGAAGAAGGGGTTGGTGGGTCCGTCTGTGGCAGCAATGGCTATGCCAGCAGGAAGTTGGGCAAGCACAGTCTGCAGGATGGGAGTGAAGAGCAGCGGTGGCATTGAGGACTCTAGGCTCAGGCATCAGGGATGGCCAGTCTCAGTCCTGGCTCTAAAGGTTAGCTCTTGGCCCTTTGTTGAGCTTTTTCAGTTAAGGAGACTTAAACTGCCCTCATGCTCAGAGACACAAGTAGCTTCGTGTTCCCCTCCAAGCCACTGATCATCAACCTTGGGGTTATCTGGGAGGCTGCAGGGGAGTGTGTGGGGATCAGCAGAGAAGTATGAGGTGGACTGGTGTTGGGGCATTGTCTTTGTTGATGTAAGGTTGTTTTTTGTTTGTTTGAGTGTATAAACTATTAGTAACTTAGTTGTAGCAGATTTTTTTTTTTTTTTTGAGACAACATCTCTCTCCATATCCCTGGCTATCCTGGAACTCACTATGTAGACCAGGATGGCTTCTAATTCACAGAAATCCACTTGCCTCTTCCTCCTGAGTGCTGGGATTAAATGCATTGACCACTATACCAGGGTCAGATTCCTTTATATAGTATATCTATATTGTCTTATATAAAGGTATGTGTTAGCTTCCAAAGATTTCTTAACCTATCTTATGCCTCTGGAATCCTTCAGACTTTGCAATGCCAGACTGGGTTGGTCCAGCCTAGGAAACCCAGAGACTGGGCTCCTATGTATAACAAGCAGCTGCCTCTGGACACATGTGCCCCAGCTGCTGCCTACACCTGCTGGCTTGGGGGCAGTCTCTGAGCCTTTGCACCTGCTCCAGTTGGGCATGACTCAGCTGCTGACTCTGGTGGCCTAGCCAGGTAGTCCCTGACTCAGTGGGGTGCTGGGATGTCCTTCGGTGCTCCGGAAAGCTTTAGCATCCCCGCGTGTGACTTGGGCCACAGCTGGGCATTAATTGGCCTCAGTAAAAGCATTTTGAATAGGCTCCGATGAAAGGGGCTCTCAGAGTTCAAAGCCCCGCATGGATTTGGGGGGGGTGAAGAAAAGTGGCCTCTGTTTAGGTGACAGAAAAAAGAGACGCTGAAGTCTCAGACAAGAAGTCTGGCACGCGGGCTTGGAGGCTTAGGGACAGAGTTCCTCACTTTCTGTTCTTCTAACCACACCTCTCTTGCTATATTCTTGTGAATCCTGGGAGCCCTGTGGTAAAGTCAACTGCTCCTATGTAAAGGTTACCCACATCCCCTTCTACATACTGAGATGCATCCCAGGATATCGTGTGAAGGTTACCTGGCATATCTGAATTTCAAGATTGATTTGTCTTTCTTTAAATAGTTCACCCCCTTTCTCTGCTTTAACGCCCACATCTCCTGCTCTTGTCTCTGCTTGCTGGGTTATGCCTTTTGAGGAACAAACTTCTGCATTTACGCCTACATCCCTCTTGGGAAGGGTGGCCTTTGTCTCAATGGCTTTGATGACTTTGGTGCTGGGACAGTGATGGAGCTGAGGTAGTGGTTTTCTCAGACTCCCAGAAAGAGGAGGTGAGGTGATGACAGGAGGAGGGCCTGGAAGAAACCAGAGTTATTAAGTTATGATTTTTATTTTTTTTTCTACATGACTGCTGGAGAAAGTCTGCCTCTGGGCTGATGAGAATGAGCACCAAATTATGAGAACTAAGGCTAGAAGAGACTTAAAGAGAATTGCCAGCATTCCAGTCTTCTCTGTAAACCCTAGCCAAATGGCTGGACAGTCTGACTCACAATCCCCCCAGAGACAGGATGCCCACTACCTACCTGCTAATGGAACCCAGTCATCCCAGAGCAGGCCCTGCTGCTCAGAGAGCTCAGTCTTGAGTCCACCTGTGTCTTCCTGTGTATCAGGTGCACAGCCCTAGCCTCACTTTTTGGAACTACACAAAACAGGTACAGACTCTCTCTGTAAAATCAAATCCCTCTCTCTCCACTCTGCATAGTGAGCCTTATTGGGAAAGTGCCTGTGGTTTTGGAAACCCAGGGCTCTGCAGAGGCTGCCAGGGGAAGTGTTGGAAGGAGGAACCTGGGGGAGGAGGGGAGGCTTGGGCAGGGCTTATGGCTCTCCTGACAGTTAACCCTTCCCTCTCCAGCCAGGCCCGGCGGAGCTAGAGAAGCCCCGCCTCTCACTCCGTCTTTTATCCTGGTATCCAGGCAACATGAAACAAACAGGGAGGGCAGAGTAAGGGCCTGCCTGGTCAGGCTTAGTGGGGAAAGCTATGAACCAGATACTAGCTTTCTTCTGATGCCTCTCTCCACCTCCTACCTCTCTGGGCAGTTTTTCAGAGCAGGACAGGCCTGGGACCACCCTGGGGGTTGAGGCAACCACAGCTTCCCTTTGAAGATACGTGATTGGAAAGTCCAAATATTGACACAAAACAAAATTTCATTCCTACAAGTTCAAAAGTCGAAGTCCTAATGGGCATATATGGATTAATTCATCACAAAATCTGTCTTCACACACACGGACACGTGGTCCAGGTCAATCAGCCTGAGCTGTAGAAGCTATCCCAAGGACCTGGCTATGATCTCCGTGAAGGACTCTTAGTGTTTGAGTAGAAGGTTCCAAGAGGTTTAGTTCCCAAGGATCTTATCTCCTCTGTCAAAGAATAATCAGCAGCTGTCCCCCCTGGTTTCATTCTTTTGAATCGTGTCTGGCAGGACCCTGGCATACTTCCCAAGCACTGAGACATAACTCTGGTCACCTCTGGGGTTCTCTAGTTCTCTCTATGGGCACATCATCAATAACCTTTTGGATCTCTGCCTAAACATCATTTCCACCAAACAGGACCCTATGAATATTATCAGCACCGTTTATCACATCATGGGCTAAGAGTCACTGGGGATGCTGTAGGAGAGGAGCTGAGTCTTCTTTGTTTCCCTACCACCACCACCACCACCACCACCACCACCACCACCACCACCACCACCACCACACACACACACACACACACATGCTGCATGCAGTCCAGTAGTTATGGAAGTGATGAAGGTCTGAGGAATGGAGATGTAGCTGAATTCTGTGAGGTGAGGACACCTTTATCTTCAAGGCTTCTCAGCTCTCCCTCAGCTCTGTCATTAGGATTCCACACACTCTTTATAAGGGATGCCCTCTCAACTTTGCTTGTCCCTCTGACAATTTCAACTGATGATGTCCAGTCAACCACTCTTGGCTCTGCTAAAAGTGGTAGGTCAGGCCACTCCTTCAGAAGTCAAGGCTGTGTGAACCACCATCAGCCGAAGGATACTGCTTGATGGGAGAGATTTGGGTATACTCAGGGTCCCTCTTGCAGTTCCCCTCTTTCTGAGGTGAGCCAGTGAAAACACAGAGTCTCAGGAGTGGGCCATGGGCCCAGATAATCCTTGGGTCATCTGTGTTTCAAGCTATTGCTTGAAGACCTGATGTGAATTTCAATCCCCAGCCCCACCCCCATATCTTCAAACTTAAGCGCTCACACTGATCTTGCACCTGTCTCTAACCCTCCTTGTCAGAACTTACAGTGATCCCCTTATGCCACCTGCACAATCTCTGAACCCCTGCCCTTGGCCTCACCCGGTTACCTGTCCTTCATCCTGTTATCTTCACTGAAATCCAGTGGGAAGTCAGCAGCTGCTGTAGCCCCTTGGTATCCAGAATCCAGCTTCTCTGTAACCATCTTGCTTTGAGACCTAGATAATACAGCTCTCTGTGGTAGTTCCTAACTCCTGCTCCCAACCTCCTCAGAGACTTTCTCTGATGGGTAACTCTTCCCTAGATGTTCTGGGGTGAGTGCTAGGTCTACATGGAGGCATGGAAGAGGGGGTGGAGGGGCTATGAGAGAGAAGGTCTAGAAGGGGGTTAGGTTGTAGTCCTGAGTCAGCTGGGGTCTTGATCCTGTACCTCGGGAGCCTGGGGAGAAGCTGGGGCAAGTCAGGCAGGAAGAGAAGAGCGAGGGGTTTGTGTGGAATTCTAAAGGGACCTGGGTTGGATTGTACCCCATCTAAGAAGCTGGCTCTGGCTTCTCTGAATCCTTGTCTGGCCTCCTTCATTCCTCACTGTCTCTGTTAGGTTTTCATCTTTGACTTTTTATTTCTGTCTAAGAACAGAAGTGAGTGTGGTTGCTGCTCTCTCCTGGCACAGAAGTCCAAGATTTTCTGAGATCAGCCTGGACCTTTATGAGATTTGAAAAGGAAGTGTGTGTGAGGGGTGAAAACAGTTAGTTAAGGGTGGAGACAGATGGTGAGGGCAAGGCAAGGGAAGAGTTAGAGTAGGGTGGCTCTCAGGAGCGGCACCCTTCTCCTTTGCAGAAGGTGAGGCCCAGTCTCAGAAGGTGGAAACACTAGGCTGGACCTGTATGCCTGATTCCCTTACTCCACCACCCCACCCCCGAACCCCTGTGGCATAGGGCAGGAAGACCTACAGCTTTGTTTATAGGCTCCAAATTGCAAGCAGGTGACAATTAGGCTTCAGTAGGTCAAGGGGGACCAAAGTTGATGCTCTGCTTTTTCTGGCTTCGAGAAATCCTGTGATCCCCTCAAAAGTATTTTTCTAGAAGCATCGATTTATAGGACCTTATTCTTTCTCAACCCCTCAACTTCAGCCTCTTTGAGATTCCACAGTCCCTTCCCCAGTAAATCCCTCTGATGGGCCTCATCTTTTGGTGACAGAACTCCACTGGTTACTCATAGCTTCCTGCATCTGGAAGCTTCCTTAGGCTGTGAGCAGGTGGTAGAGCAGGACTTCAGAGGTTACATTTGTTGTGGGATTAAGTTGCTTCATCCCCTTTCTTATGGCTCATGCACTTTTGAGTCCCTCCCTCAGACATGGGGTATACCAATATGTACCACTAGTATGTTTCCAGAGCTGAGTCAAGCTGGGATTTAGCAAGAGGCCACTGGTATCTTTCGATATCATAAAATCTCATTTTTGATTACCTTGAACCCTCTTGATCATATATATTTTCACCCATGTTTTAAGCATAGCTGCATTATCTTTTGACTTAAATCCCAAACTTAATTCAAACTCATTTGTAACAAATCTTAGATCAATTTCAACCCAGCCTTTGATTTACCTCAACCTGTATCCCTAAGCATATCTACAAATGACACCAAAAAATGGATTCTTATCATAACACAGAGCCCAGCCTTAACTCCAAGCTGCACTTCTAGCTGTAATTCTAACCTTAATACTGGCCTTAACTTTAATCCCAACCTCAAATCTGACCTCAACCTCACCCATAATTTCAAATAACCTCAAATTTAACCCCAGGGGCAGCCATCATGGCACATTAACTCAAATCCAGAGCTCAAATGAATCCCTACACCTCAGTTGAGTGGAACCACAGCTCTCTCCCTTTCCATTTGGTCTCTCTCTAATCCTGGCCCTTCCTGCTTTCCCCTCCACTCACTACTGGCTTCCTGCTCTTCCCCTGATGTGCAGTAGTCCATATGGCTATCAAGCCCTCTTCTGGACCACTCGGGGCTGAGAGTCAGGATGCCTGTCTATCCCCTACTTAACCAGTAGCTGCAACTGAACCGAATCTTTGCTTTTCTGGGCTTCTGTGTCCCTACCTGTAGAATGGGGACAATGACCCTTGTTTTCCAGAAGGCTCAGGACAACCCCTTAGATCCAAAAATAGTTAAGGAAATGAGGATAGCCACTGTGTACATCTGGTGGGCCCTCGAGCAACCTGTTATTGTTGGCAGTTTGGGTAAAAGGATTTGGGACACAGAGCCGCGTGGACTCCTGTGCTTCCTTATTGTTCTGTCCTATTCTTCCAAGGAGGTGGGCCCTGACAACATTCCTGAAACCCATAATTCTCCTGAAGACTCTTCCCCCTCTGCCCTTCCTGAGCCCCAGGTCAGTTGTGGAGAAGGCTCATGGATCCCTTGAGGGAGCCAACCTATAGAATGTGGCTTTTTATGTCCAACTTGCCATCTGTTGGACAGTCCTGGAATCCAGGGAAGGTTAAGGAACTGTTCTGAATCCATGGATCAACCAACAGTGGCTGGCCTGCCCCCTTCTGCTGACAAAGACTCTCTTCTACCCCAACTTCAACCTAACTGCCTAGAACTGCGATGGATACCCTGGTGACTGTAGTTGCCCACTGGTCAGTCCTGGTCTTTGAGGGATTATGACCCCTGCTAACATGGGCCTGCATTAAACCATTAGGGCCTGGCTGAGAGTCCAAGAAATCCCTAAAGAAAGCACACAGTGGGGCTCAGCTCTCCTACCTTCATATCTGTGAGAGATATACACACTCACATGACCTCTTGCCCTGCCCACCTCAAACATCCCCTTGTCTTTCACAGTCCCTCTCTCCCACCAAATGCCCTGACTCCTCTTCCTTCTTCTTCAAGCCTTGGTGAACTGATTTAGATTTATGTGGAGGTAGGGATCTAGACCCATCATAGCAACTCCTGCTCTCTGGGATCCTGGAACTTGGGGATGACCTTTGTGTCAGCAAGGATGGAGAAGTAGTAGCAAGGGAAGATCCTGTTCTTACACACACCCTTTCTTTCCCTCCTCAGCCCAGGATGTCCCACTTTCTTTCTAAGGTCAGAGAAAAGCTACATTCCAGTATTCCCTTCATCTGGGCTCTCCCTCCAAGCTCAGGTCCCATCATGGGAGAAGCATCCCTTTTCTGGTACACTATCTTTTAGACCTGACCTGGAGCAGTCTCCCTGGAAAGCAAGGGATGCTTGAAGGGGTTTGGACCTGGAAATCTGGGTCTGCAATGGGGGCGCAAACCAGGCTGCTCTGGGGTGTCTTTGGTCAGTAGTAACTCTTCAAATCCTGGCCATCCTTTCCTCCCCAAATCTTGCCTCTCCTTCCTCTTTCCCACTTCCCCCCCCCAGGGAAGCAGGCAACAAATGAGTGGTGAGGGGAGCTCCGCGGACGCTGTAAAATGGGGCGACTGTTGTCACCCTGAGGACCTGGCCAGGAGGAAGTGGAGGTTTAACAGGTGCCTAATTACAAGTCCCGCTGGTCGCCCTGCACAACTCTTGGGACAGGGAAGAGCTTGGGTGAGGGCTGTGTAATGCCTGGGTAGGCCATCCTGTCACCCTGCTAATTAGGGCTACTTGGGCTCCTCCCCTAGGCGGGGACCAGGCCCCCTCCCTCCTATAGAAATAACTCCGGCTGCTCCTTAGCCTGGCACTCATTGCACCTTCCTGCCACCCTGGGCAGTGTCTGGGCCCTCCGCTCCCCCTCCCTCCACCTGCCCCATCCACCCACCACCACCACCACCAGCCCACTGGAACCCAGCTCAGGCGGAGGAAAGATCAAGTCTAGAGACATGGGAGTTCGAGGAGCATTCCATCTACTACTCGTGTGCCTGAGCCCAGGTATGGGACTGGGCAGGGGCAGGGATGCTCAGCATTATGCTAGAAGGCCAGGGATGAATGAGGGCTCACAGAAGAGCCTCAAAGATGGCCAACGAGGCACTGGTAGAAACTGTCTACCTTCACTTTGATGCCACTGATTTGGATACTGCCAAGGGAACTTCTCCTCAGGACAGCCTGTGCCTGAAGGCTTGGGACAGTGTCTGTGTGCAGAGGCCTCGGAATAGATCTTCTTGGTGTCATTGACGGCTTGTGTAGCCCGTATATGTGTGCAGGTGCCCTCTGTGATGTTTCCATGCTGTGAGATGGAGACAGGGCTTTGCTTGGAGATGTGGAGTTAGTTGTGGGAATTGCAGGCGGGGGATGAGTCAGGTGAGCAGCAGCTCTGGATGGGGGCTGGGGAGGAGCCTGGCAATAATCCGTTTTGTTCAGACTCTTCCCAGGGGAAGGGCCAGCTCACCCAAGCCAGAGCACTGGGCAGGAGAGCTGTTTGCCTTATGCTGGGCTGTTTTAATCATAGCCAGTAAGAACCCAGGCCTAGGGCCGCTGGTCTGTGCCTTATGTTCTGTGAGAGTCCACAGGTGATGCCTCTCCTGGGATGAGGTTGAGAGAATGTGGACAGGATGGATAGTAAACTCCCCTTCACCTCTCTGGGGCACTACTGGAAGGCAGGGCTCAGGTTTGGACTGTGGCTGCCTGCCCGGGACTGGGCAAGTCTCAGCAAGGGACATCCTATTAAGTATTGAAAATAGCTGAAAATAGCACGGAGCCCCTTGTGGGGTCCAGATGTATGATGAAGGGTATGAGGAAGGAGACCGAGAAGGGGGACTGTTTCATTCTGCTTCTGGTATGGGAGTATGCGTGCCTGTGTGTGTGCATATGTGTGATGGCTGCATTTCTGGCAAAATGCCTGCTGCACCCTTTCTCTGCTGAGGGCTTCTCAGGGAGTGCCTACTCAGGAAGCCCTGGCTGTGCCAGCAGAGCTGGAGACATCTCCGTGTGTGCTCTCTGTGTGAGGGTATGTGGGCTAGATGCTTGCTGTGTGGAGTTGCGTGCCGATACTTTCTGAGCTGCCTTTTTTTAATTCTCGCTTCCCTTTCCAGTCTGAAATCAGCTTGAAAATTTAGGATAGTTTTCTTAGCTTAGAACAGACGCTTGCTGAGGTGACATTCCCCACAGAAGGTGGCCAGCCCTGGTGATTTTGTAAGGGACAATCACCAGTTCCTTGGACAGCCTCTTGACTTTCCAGTGGCCCTCTCTCCCCAAGTCTTGTCTAGGACTCTTTCTACACTGATTTGCATAGGCTCTTCTCTCCACGCAAGCTGCCTTCTTCTCTTACATTCCCTGGAAATCCTTCCCCAGTGTTACAAGATAAACCCAGGTGATATGCCAGGAACAATTTCCCAAGGGGTGGGAGGAGGTACAAAAAGGCTGGAACCCTTGGGAGGAGGCTGAGAAAGCATCTAAGGAGGTTGAGGAGCTAGGGCGAGGCTCCACAGCCTAGGACAATTGGAGCAAGACAATCTAGCGTGGGGTGACGATATTCTTTTCCAGCTTGTCCCTTCTCTCCAAACCCCTTTCTCTAAATACTTACCCTCTGTCTGGCTGACCTCCACGGTGTAGGTAAAGGGAATCCTCCCTGTCGTCATCTGTTTCCAGTGGCTCATCCCGGGGTGGAGCTGAATTCTGGCTCATCCCTGGCTTGCCTCTTGCTGCCTCAGGATCTGGCAGATGGCATCAGGATCCTTATCTTAGGAATGAGCTGGTATTCTCTTGGCCTAAGGCTGGAGGAGGCATCTCCAGGTCCCGTTAGAGTCGCACAAGCCAGACTGCCTGTTGGAGGGTAACTCAGAGTCTGTTGGATTAGGACATGTTTGTGGGCTAGCCGTCATTTAGGAGGGGCAGGCCTGGTGATGCTTGAGATGTTGGGGGGAAATGTAAGGCCCTCGCTGGCTTCTCCAGAGACAGGCTACACACAGAACTCAGAGCTTCTACAGATATGTCTGGTCTTGAATGGACGTGCAGGAAACCACAAGAGCATGCAGTGGGTGTGTCTTAGATTAGTGTGTACTCTGCCTGTAGATGTGTGTTTGTGTATAGATATAAAAGCTTGTGTGTAATAAAGTAGGGACTGTATGGGCATATATTCACATTTGAGGGCTTGAAAGAACATATCTGTGTCTATTTGTTTAGCCCAGGACAGTGTATTCCTGTGTGAGAGAGAGAGAGAAAGAGAGAGGGAGAGAGAGAGGAGTGGGGTGGGGTGGGGTGGGGGAGTGGGGAGAGGCTTCCTGAGTTTTGGGGATGAAACCCAAAGAGCATACTTACTCAGAACTTGGCCATCAATAGAGAAGCTTGGTGAGGGGGGGAGCTTGTAGAGAGAGTGCTGCAGACTGGGGAGGCAGGGAGCTGAATGTCTAGGGTGGAGCCCTGGGTTCACTCCCCCCCTTATTCTTCTCTAGGTCTAACCGGTTGGGGCTAGAGCTTGCCTGAGGCTTCAGGGTAGGGAGGTGAAGGGGGGGAGGAGCTCACTTCTAAGCTTCCTGATCCTGCTTCAAACCCTGGGCTTCTACTCTGACTCAGTGGCAGGAGGGGCCCCAGAGGGAGCAAGCAAGTGGGAGCAGCTACACTGGAGCCACACAAACACACAAGGACGACACACAGTCTACAATGGTACACTTTGCCATACAAGGATTATTCTACATATACAAGCTGCCATAGACAAAGACATGCACAGGAACATGGCCAGGCTCTAGGTTACAGCATATGCTGTCACTTAGAACACTTACATAGCCAGCATACATTATCATGCATCACACACAAACAGACACACACAGAGCACATAAAACATACCAATACACACAGAGAGACCTAGTCTTATGATTTTCAGGATGGAAAGGGATGCCAGGAGTCATTGTATCCACTTTCCTGTTTCTGGCTGGAGCACTTCACTTGACCCAGATAAGGCTCAAACCCAGCCCATACAGGTGGTTTTTAAACAACCTGTTTCTTCTAAAAGAACATTTAACAACTTTGGGTGTTTCACGCATGCACATGCACAATTGCCTACACTATCATGTAAATATGTAGGTAGATATACTACAAGGTTATGTGCATGAATATTTTTGTAGCTACAAAGACTAATAAACATAATGCACATTTGTGCATATATTCATATATTCAAATGCACCATTGTGTGTACACATAAATATAACACAAGAGCTATATGTATGTAAACAGTATTCAAATGCACATCTACACAAGTCTAGAATATATACACAAGTTCACAAGGATGCCCAGAGACTGCCATATGAATAAACTAACAATATTAAGTATTGCTAATGCCAGTACACACACATACACACAGATACACACACAGGAGACACACAGAGATATACAGACAGGGACACACAGACACAGAAACACACACACAGATACACAGTCAGGGACACACAGTCACAGACACACACACACACA
>PVIU01000281.1:0-47141 GCA_004026605.1 Ondatra zibethicus | reverse complement strand
ATGTATCTGGCAGAAGGTGATAATGTGAGGCTAGGCTGCCCCTACATCCTGGATCCTGAGGACTATGGTCCCAATGGTCTGGACATTGAGTGGATGCAAGTCAACTCAGAACCCTCACATAGGGAGAATGTGGTAAGTGCTTGGCACAGGATTCTCTGTACTCTGTATACTCTGCGATGTCAAAACCTGATGGGAAGGCAACATCCTGAGGGAGAAGGAAGCAGGCAAGTGAGGAAATCAAGGCCTCGAACTTCCTCCAAGATCTTTTAGGGAATGAGGCAACAGGGATTAGAGCTGTCCAACTGGGAATCTAGCCAGCCAGATTCCATATCCCTCTATCCCATATTAAGAGGGAGATTAAGTATGCCCCCCGACTTTAGAAGTTCCTGGTCTGACCTTATATTTCTCTAGAATATCTAATATCATGAGCTTTCATTCATTCATGTAAGAGATCAGTGTGCCTGACACCCTCCTTCCCATTTGTTCAGTGAGAAAATTGAGTCTTAGGGAAGGTCAGTGAATTGCCCAATCAACTTGCATGACCCTCCTTGGCTCAGTTTATCTCAACAGCTCTCTCTTTCTCTTCTTAACAGTTTCTTACTTATCAAGACAAGAGGATCGGCCATGGCAACCTCCCTCATCTGCAGCAGAGAGTCCGTTTTGCAGCCTCAGATCCCAGCCAGTATGATGCCTCCATCAACCTCATGAACCTGCAAGTATCTGACACAGCAACATACGAGTGTCGGGTAAAGAAGACCACCATGGCCACCAGGAAGGTCATTGTCACTGTCCAAGGTATGACCAGATTATTCTGGGCTCCCCTTCTCCAGGCTTCAGAATGGGCTTGCCATTGTGAGCCTGGGTCTGTCTTTTGGCTGGGTCTGGGTTTATAATTGCCTGCCTTGTTACAGCACGTCCTGCGGTACCCATGTGCTGGACCGAAGGCCACATGTCAAAGGGCAACGATGTGGTTCTGAAGTGCTTTGCCAATGGAGGCTCTCAGCCCCTGTCCTACAAGTGGGCCAAGATCAGTGGGCACAGCCACCCCTACCGAGCTGGGTCCTACCACTCCCAGCACAGCTTCCACTCTGAACTTTCTTACCAAGAATCTTTCCACAGCTCCATCAACCAAGGTGAGGGGGCCTAGCCAAGGGAGAGTGAAGATAAGTAGAGGATTGGGAAAGGGGGCCTGCTGGGTCTTCCATGGCTTGACAGTGGTACCAAGTCTATGAGACTGCTCATTTGGGCATATCCCAGCAGCTGCTATTGAGGGAAGGAGAGAAGGCATAAGTGGGATGTCAGTCAAAAACAGAATGGTTAATTTGGAGAGAACAGGGTCCAAGGAAGAGCTGGGCTTGAATCCTGGCTAGGATGCTGATTGGTGGTAAATCTCAGGCAAGTGGCTTAACACCTCTGTAACAGATGAAAAAAGGAATACTTACTAGTAAGTACCATTCACTGGGTACTGTGAGGCTCCTAGCACTTAGAGAAACTGAATAATAGAAAGGTAATAAATAGAATAATAATCAGACTCAGGATGTATTTCCCTGAGGTCACAGAGAATTAATGGTGACTCTGTCTTCTTTCTGAGAGAGGGGTCCTTCTTCCCTGTCTTTCTGTCTCAGCAAGGGGAGTATTTAGAGTGGAGTGGAGTGAATGTTTGCATACACCTTTCTTGTTTTTTGTTTTTTTTTTGAGTGGCATTTCATCCTTCATCCCGCAGGGGCTGGGCAAGGTGGGAGCTCTCAGAGATCAGGCTTCTGTCTCACTATCCCTCTGATGCTCTTCCAATTTTAGGCATGGGCAATGGGGACCTGGTGTTGAAAAATATCAATGCAGATGATAATGGGCTGTATCAGTGCACAGTGGCCAACCATGTAGGCTACAGCGTCTGCGTGGTGGAAGTGAAAGTCTCAGGTAGGTACCTCAGCCCTGAGAGTCCCCTGGCTGGGAGGGTTGGATTGCAGGTACCTGGGGTTGTTGCCTCTGCCCTGCTGTCAGGCTAGGCCTTTGTCTAGAGCAGCTGGAAGCCATCTGCAGATTCGCTTACCCTGCACCTTCCCACGTCTTCTTCACTGGGCTTCCCGGGGCCCTGGGTTCTTTCCCACAGACAATTGCCCTGGCATGTGCCAGGTTGTGAGAAGCCTGATTGCTTCCGCTTCTCTCCACAGACTCCCAGCGTGTAGGCATGATCATCGGTGGAGTGCTGGGCTCTTTGCTCATGTTGGCCTGCCTGGCACTAGGCATCTGGGGGCTCATCGCCTGCTGCTGCGGAGGCGGCGCGGTTGGTGGTGGCCGCGGTGCCTTCGGCTACGGGGTCGGCGGCGGGGTCGGCGGAGGGGCCTGCGGCGGCGACTTGGCTAGTGAGATCAGGTAAAACCTGATGCATGCTGCATGCTGCTGCACGGCGGGGGACCGGCGCCCTGTCCTCTTCACCCCTGTTTGCCATCGGCCGGCTGGGAATCCCACCCCAAACCTGCCCGCCATCGCCATGGAGTGCTGGGACTACAGCATGTCGACCTGCCCACTCGCCGCATGGCTTTTCTGTCTTTCCCCTTCCCGCTTCCAGTCTTCACCTCTGCTCCCTGCCTTCCCTTTTCTTCCTGTCGTCTATGCATCCCTCGGTCTGTCTGGCCTAGACTGTAAGCTCCTGGAGGGCAGGGACCGTGTCTTTTCACCTTTCCCTTGTATTGCGCCGGCAAAACCCTCAACATGCCTATTTAAGAAGAGCTAACATCAGTAGTGCTAATAACTTATATTAGAAGCAAAGTAGAAATAAAAATAGAACAAGAATAGCAGTGCTAATGATTGCAATGCCTTGGGGACGGAGGGAAAGAAGAGCGAGGGACAGGAGGCGATGAGAGCTTGCCAGAGCGCAAGGTGAGGGTTAGTCAAGGAAAGGAGAGATACAACTCCCGGATTATTAAGACTCCCTTCCAGCCAAACACTAGAAAGGGGACCGAGGGCGCCTGATTGAGGAGCCCTGGGCTGGGACACAAGCGGGGTCTGAAGGATGGGGATAGTGGCATGGGGGCGCTGCAGGGTCCCCGCCCAGGAATGTACAGAGAGGGGGAGAGTAGGTTGAGGCAGAGAGAGAGAGAGAGAGAGAGAGAGAGAGAGAGAGAGAGAGAGAGAGAGAGAGAGGGAGATGAGGGGCAGGTGGAGGGGGGCGCGGGAGATGAGAGGTTGCCAAGAGCCCCCAGCTCTGCCCAGGCCGTGCCAACGCCGCGCCGTGGAGGAGCCAGCTCACGCGCCCGCCTGTTGTTTTCCAGAGTGGACGCCGAGGCGCCCGGGTGCAAGGCCAGCGGGCGCGGCAGCCGCGTCACCCATCTCCTGGGGTACCCGACGCAGAACGTCAGCCGCTCCCTGCGCCGCAAGTACGCGCCTCCGCCCTGCGGCGGCCCCGACGACGTGGCCCTAATGCCCCGCACAGCCTCCGCAGCCTGCGAAGCGGGCCCCTCCCCTGTCTACATCAAGGTCAAGAGCGCCGAGTCGGCCGATTGCGCCGACTGTGCCCAGGTCGAGCAGCGGTCGTGCAAGGACGGCCTCTTAGTGTGAGCGCGCAGCACCGGGCTGCGCCCCGGCTGGGAGGCGGTTCGGGGGCTCTCAGCCCGCAGCTGGGGACAGGCTCGGGCGGGCGCAGACCTGGCTCTCACCGGCCGCCTGGCGGCAGAAGAGTTCAGGGGAATTTCCCTCAGAGATGCCTAGGGAGACAGAGCCTCCTGTGGCTCTGAAGTAGGAGGGGGCGGGGGACGGAGGAAGACAGTTCAGAACCGTCCCTCGCCTCTGGGCTCCAGGGAGAGGAAGGGAGGGAAGCATTTGGTATCCCAGAACCGCAGAGGTACAAGCCAGGTGTCCCCAGCCAAGGCAGAGGGCCCCCAGCCCTGGGAAGGTGGGGGTCAGGACTGAATTGTTCTGTGTGTGAGTTCTGAGCTCCGAGGCAACAGTGTTAGCACAATAAAGAAGCTTAAAGACGACACCGAGGTGGCTGTCCCGCGTTCCACGGAGGGCTGGGCGTGGGGTGGGGAGCCCTGACAAGTTGTTCCTTACTGCCTTGCCTCCACTCTGAATCCTCCGCTTCCCCTTCCTATAGCGGAAGCCACAGCTGGAAGGGGACATCACGTCCTATTCCTTCACAGTACACATGGGAAACTGAGGTCCTTCAGAACAGATTTTAAAATTCCAAACCTTGTTTCCCCTTTTATTCTAGAAGAGGGAACGAGCGGGGAGGGGGCGGTGGTGGTGGATGGGTGTTAGAGGTGACCTCTGCACGTTCTCAGCATCCTCTTTTCTCCATCCAGCTACCTAATCTGAACTTCCTTATCTTTCCCAGGTGTACGCCTTCCTTTCCAGCAGCCAGGAAGGGATCTAAACTCATTCAGACTCTGGAATAGGAAGATCTGAGGATATCTAGCTCAGCCCTGTCTTTGATGGGAAGGTTAAGTTTATTAGACACCCAAGAAGTGCCAGGTGCTTTCAAGTGTCTTATTTTACTTACCTCTTAACTTTGGTTCTGTGAGGCTATGTATCATTCCCTTTATACACAAAAGAAACTGAGGTTCAGGGATTAAGCATTTCAACCTAGGCAAGCAACAATTCAGGATCTGATCTAGGAATATTTGACTCCAGGACACCAGGCTATTCTCTGATAACTGAATTCCTTCTATAGCATTCCTGATGAAGGCTATCCCAACCCCTTTCTTACCTACCTTCAATGGCAGCTCACTGCCTCCCCATACATGACCCTTTGGCTGTGAAGATCTCTTAGGAAACTTCTATTGATTGTGTGTACCTTTTATTCTTTTGTCCAAGAGAATCCTATTTCGACTCCGCTGCCTCTGTGGACCACATGGTTGTATTCCAGGATACTTGTCTGGTGTTAGTGGGTTAAGGATCTAGTTTTGCTTGCCTTTCTCCAGCTACCTGCTAGTTAAGAGCCTAGATTCTTTTGTTTCTCCTCTCCTCAAAAGAAACTGGTCATTCCTAATTGTCCTTCTCCTGTCCTAGGGCCACATAAAGTAGATATGCATAAGGCTTAGCGTATCCTGCTTGGTAGTAAATTACCTGAAAACTACTGAGATGGCTTGGGGTCTGTCAAGGGTGGTGGCGTTGTCCGTTCTGTCTTGAAGGTATTGGCAAGACAGATGAGAGAGAATGAATGCTAGGACAAAGGGAATCAAAGACTGCTTACCTAGGAACTGGGGGGCTGGGCATTGGGGGTATATAGAGATGCAGGGGAAGAGAGTTAAGTAGGGAGGGAGTAGAGAGCTCCAGAAGCCAGCAATCATTTGGTCATGTTTATGAGTGCCTTCCAGATGATTTATTCATAGATAGAGTTAGCTTTTCAGCAGGGCGCTGTGCCAGGCACACTTTGGCCCTAAGGCAGGTGACTGATGAAGCTGACATGAGGAAAAGGTGTTCCTACTCTGAGGAACTGCCAGCCCAGCCTGCTGCAAGGTGCTGAGGGGCTGAGGCAACCATGTGGCTTACTGGTTGTGTTGAGGGACATCGTTATCCCTGTTCTGGGAGTGGGGGAGCCATGCTTAGACTCAGCGTTCATTTGAGCAGTGGTGATTTTGAGGCTCTGGCAAAAACAGAGCACTTCTGTTAGGGTGAGTCATCTGGGACATGAGGGAGGTTTCTAGGTGGACAGTGAGGGAAGCTTACTTTTCCAACAGTTGATTTTACTACAAGAACATCTGGGGTCTTTCTTCTGCTTGTAACCTGTCTGGTGTGGGAAGAGGGTACGTGTGGTGGTGATACACATTGAACAATGGATTTGGGGGTGAGCTGGACTGGAGCAGGGGTCACGGAAGCTTTGATCTGTAGCTGGGTTACCAAATTTAGGTGGGCCACATCACCGTTCTTGCTAGTAAGCTTTTATTCATTGTGACAGATTGCTGAGATAATGAATTTTGAAAGAGGAAAAGCTGATTTTGACTCACAGTTTTGGAGATTTCTGTTCATGGTTGCTTGGCTTCCTCGCCTTTAGGCCTTTGATGAGACAGCACATAGTTGTGAAAGCACACTAGAGGGAGGGATTGGGCATGCCCAGAATGTCTTATCTTCCTCTACTAACTTCACCTTCCCCCAATCCTGGCACAGACTAAAATCAAGTCCCTAACACCCAGGACCTTGGTCACTCATCTAAACTTCAGTGTCAGACAAACAGCAGGCTGGGCCTAGATGCTGCTTCCAAGAAAAATCTTAAAGATGGTGCTGATTCGCTGCTGTTTCTCCAGAGACTCAAATAGCACAAAGTTACCTATTTCCACTCCTCTTTCCAGTTCTGTCTTTTGCACCTCTTCCCAACCTTGCCAGGACTGAATTCTAGTTCTTTGGGCCACTGAAGAATTATGTAGATAATCGACATCTCCTTGGCTACACACACCCTTCTCTTGATAGCCATTAGAAACTCAATTCGGAACCCACAAGATTTTCTTGAGTTTTGCCTCCCGCTGCATCTGATGGTGGGGCATCTCTGCTAGAAATGCATCAGAGTCTTCATTTACTCAGCCCCTCTGATATCCCTCCTCAGCTCTTAGAGGGGCATAGCGTCAGTTCCCAAGCCTGTGGGTAGGAGGGATCCTATGACTCACCTACTTATTCCTCTGGGGTAACCATGGCCACACAGGCTGACCACTGCATTTTTACTACCCTAGGTCAAATCTAGGTCCAGCCAAACTCACTCTCTGTCTTCAAAGCTTCCTAGGACATTCCTCCTGTCTTGGTCCCCTGATTTAGTGGGAGCCTGGGAAATTCTACTCTGTTTTCCCATCTGAAACAATAATTTCATCTATTCCTAGTATGAGAAAACAAAACCAATTCCACTCAGTTCCTTGTTCTTATTTGTTAAATTAATTTTTTGTACAATAGCCTCTTTTTATGTAAAATTGTAGAGGCCAAACAGAAAGGGATTACACTGTATTTCAGGTAATATGACCTAAATCACAGATGGGCAGGTATAGCTTGAGGGTCAAATCTGGCCCATGACCTGATTTTATATAAAAATCTTTATCAGCATCTCTTTGTTCTCAGTTGGAGTGTGCTGAAGGGCAGGTGAAGTAGCAACTTTGGGAAATCTGGAGAGCTTTGGATTTGGTCACTGTGCCCACTGGTGGAGAGTAGACAAGATGGCCTGCTGGCCCCTGTGGCCATTGCCCTTAGCACTGGAACGGACAGAAGTGCTGGACAATAGCAAGGAACTAAGCAGAGGAGGACTGGGGTCAAATTACTGAACTTATTTTCATAAAGGCCCAGTACAGTGTTGGTGGGTCCTGTGTGGATTTGGGTGGGGGTAGGAGATAAAGAAGAGGAAAAGAACAGTTGTAATAAAGGTTTGCCTTTATTACAATAAATAACAAGTTTGTCTTGTTCACCTGTGCAGAAGGAGCCTGTGCTTTTAGAGTCAGACAGAACTAGATACATAGCTACTGAGCAGGTTTCCAAAGTGTCAGTTTCTTCATCTGTGAAATGGGACACAGAGAAAGTTATCTGATGTGCATAGCACACACACACACACGCACACGCACACGCACACGCACACACACCGCTACATAGGCGGGACTCAACAAGTGATTGAGTCCTCTATATCTAGTGTGTATCCTCATCTTCCACCAAAGGGCAGGCCTGGAAACCTAGGTCTAACCATAGAGGGGCTGGGATGGAGGCTGAAGTGGTTGGAGGGGCCACAGGGAAGGTGATGTTTTGGGATTGAATTTAGAGACAGTTCGCCACCTTGGAGGGACAGGACAAGGAATTCTGTGAACAGCCAGTAGCTCAGCAGGAGGATGGGGCCTAGCCTGTGAGGCCTTCAGTCCACTAATCCTGACAACAGTCCTCATTAGTAACAGTGATACTCATAATTACAGGAAGCACTTGAAACACAAGCTTGGCAGGGGCCTGGACCAGCTTCCAGAATCCTCTGGTGCCTCCCCGGACCAGGGTGTGTCTTCCTGTCACTTAGGCTCACAGATGCTGCCCTCTGGGGTACCCACTGTAGCCCTGAGTGACAGCCTCTCCCAGGTGGCCCATTCCTCCTGAGGGTTCTTCACACAGCTTTTAGCCAGGAGGAGCCTTCCCAACAGGGCAGGGTGGATGAAGATCAGTTGCCAATGCCTTTATCCTCCCCCACTTCCCCCGAAAATCAACTCAGTTCAGAACTGGGCTGCTTTGGTCATCACTCAGCCATTCCCTGCTTCTTCTCTGGTCAGTCTCCTCAGCATTCTCTGGATTGCCCCTGCCTCTCTTCTACCAGGATGCCAACTGTCTTGAGACCCTAATCTCCAAAAACTCCTTGCTCTTGCTATAGCCCCAGACCCTGACTTGCCTCAACCCTTGGTCAAGGCCCGTTCTCTTGCTAGTAAAACTTCCCTGCCTTCTCCCTTGACCCCTTTCTCAGCTGGACTCACAGGGAGCGGGTGGGACTAGCCCCGCCCCTTCATCTTAGCCTCTCCTCTCCTGCTAGACCTGGGGGGAAAGGGTGTTTACTCAATTATCTTTTTCTGTTTGGGGTGTGTCCTGTTGTTCTCCAGCTCCACCAACCTAGGCTTCCCTTGAGGGCCGTCTCCTTTCTTCCTCTGGAGCGCAGGAGCTCAGCAAATAGAAATCAGTGTGCTAACTGCTCCTCTCCTGGTTTGGTAAAGACAATAGTCAAGGCTTTGTGATTATCTCAGAGAGGTGGTGTAGAAAGGCCTCTCAACCCCTTCTTGAAGGCACCTGGGAACTTAACTCTTCCTGAGAGAAGGGGATGAACAGAGAAGGGCGTGAGTGGGGAAACTGTTCCTAGTGCCCTGGGCTTCCAAGGCAAGTGCCAAGCGCCCTGTCTACCAGCTAGGTCGCATGTTCTTGTCTCTAAAGTTCTTCCTTGTGCAGCATGTAGGCTTCTCATTTACAGCTTGTGAAGGACTTGAGGAAACACCATGCCTGTGATGGCTGCTATAAAAAATTGAGCAACTGGCCCTTGGTCCAGAGTCTAACCTGCTATTATCACATTGCTCCTGTGGAGAAATCTGATTCCTTTGTTTCAGTATACATTAAGCCTTTCCAGGAATGGAGCGTTGGCTCTGAAAAGGGGAATAAAGGAGTGGGCAGTTTTCTCCATTGGTACCCTTCCTCTCCCGACCGAGTCACCTGAGAGCTGCACACCAACAACACACACGTTCATTTACACACCCAGGACAGACTTCTCTGTGTTGCCCCAAAGTTAGCATGCCCCAAAGATGCCTATTGTCATCCCTAAATCCATCTTGCTACTTCCCTCTTCCAGCAGATGGCAACTCTGTCTGTTAATTTCTTTCTCATCTGTTGCCCTACCATCTCCCCCTGGTCAGGAGATCCTGGTTTTGCCCTCAGAGTAAGTCTAGAACCTGTCATAATTTACTCTTGCTTTGTAGTTCCTGAGCACTCTCACGTCTTGCCTGGCTTACCTCAGCGGGACCCCGGGTAATTACCCTGCTTGCTTCTCATCCACCACAGCTTACTGTCTGCAGAGGAGCCAAACTGATCTTTGAGTATAGAGTCAAAGTTCTTAACTGTTCCAGACCTTTTCTGTACGTCTGTGACTTGAGTTATTGTTCATCTCCACTCTCCAGCTCTCTTCACTCCGGCCACATTGTATCACCTTAGGGTTCTCACCCTGGCTGATCCCTTGGCTCTTCCAGATTGCCCAATGGAAGTTCTCATCTTCTTCAGCTCTCTCTGAACAGTGGTCCTTTCCAGTGTGGTCCTTCATGGCCACCTTGTTAAGACTGCATCTTCTGCCTATGCTCGCCCTCCTTCCTCTTCACCCCTTTCTTTAATTTGCACACCATAGGCAGTCTTTGGGGCATGCTGTCTCACATCCCGTCTCATTCACTCGCGATTGCTGGCAATTGATTCACCCTGCGTTGTCTCCCTCCCAGCTCTACAAGGAGGAAGTACAAGAGAGGGATTTTTACCTGCTTTATTCACTAATGTACTTAAACTCCGAAAACAGCCATGAGCGGGCTTGGCCAGTAAAGGAGCTTGCTGCACAAGCTGGACGATCTCAGTTCAATCCCCAGAACCCACATAAAGACGGAAGAAGAGAACCAACTCCATAAAACTGTCCCCTAACCTCTACATGTGTGCTGTGGCACATGCACACCCCCACCATACACACATACACAAATACATTAATAAATAATATTTATACAGTAAATAAGTAAATGCCAGGCATATAGAGAATACTCAATAAATATTGTTTCTAGGAAAGAAAAGAGATGAGGGTACAGATTGCTTGAGGCAAGAGGAGTTAACCTTTGGTGTCAGTCCCCAGAGAGGTGAGAAGTTAGGGGATAAACGGTCTTGTCCAGGATGCAGAGCTTCGCGAAGGCTCTAGAAGGTTCTCTGGGTCCAGACTATTGACTGTGCAGCCTGGAAGGGGAGACAGGGTAGTAGAACATCCCACCTAAGACTTGGCTCATGCAGCGGAGAGACTATGTGGCAATGGTTATGTCTTGTCCACCTGTCTGCCCCTAGTTCCCCACATTAACCTCCTAATTAATAGGTGTGCTTTGGGAGATGTGCTTAATATGTGCAACAGGACAGGGATATGAGGCCGATCCTTTCGGGAGCAGTCAGCCTCCTGAGGGAGATGATTAAGTTCATTTGGAAAATTTATAGAATGATGCCTACAGCTGTTGATTCAGCGGATGGTAAGCTGGGAGACCGGGTGCTGTGAGATCATTTGGGGAAAGGCTTCTGCAAGTAGGAGTGCCCAGGGCTGGGCCTTGAATCACTTGCTCGCAAAGCAAGACGGATGAAGGATTGCATGTCAGGTTGAGAGGGATGGAGGAGTGCCTGGATTAAGGGATAGAGCGCCGAATGTGTCAGAATTCTCAGGTAGATAAGAGCCTTGCTTGTCTGGAATGGAGGGTGTGAGTGGGTTCCGCTCACCATCGTCACCTTCATCTTAAGGCTGTACCCTCTATTTTCCAGTTTCCTGACAGGCAGCAATTCTTGATGTCCTCCTCATGAAAGGATACTGTAGTGCCTCTGACCTGGCCTGTGTGACACCTTTGAGGGACAATCATAGCACGGGGCAACACAGATGCTTTGTAGTAAGTGAAGCACCAGCCTTCTGTGTCTGACTTAGCTTGGCTATGTCAGTACCATTGCTTGGAAAGGCTTTCCACAGGGACTCCATCCAGACAGTCTATGTGTGACCCCAACACTGCAGGAGTCTCTGTGGGTAGGTTGGAGTCACAGGACATTTCCTCATAGCTTGTGGGGGGAAGGTTTGTCTGTGTTAGCTGCTGTGCACCCCAGCAGGGGATCCATCCTTTAAACTGGGCCCTTTTATTTCTTTTGCTGCAAACAGTCCTCTGAAGCTGCATTCCACCAGGGTTGAGGGATTCTGGCTTCTTCTGCATTTTCTCTAGACATTCCCAACCCAGACAGTATAAGGAGACCCTGCTTTAGTGTTTAGAACCCAGCTGACTCAGCCTCCAGGAATGAGACCTAGCTCTGAAAACAGCACCGAGGCTGGGCTCGTACTCCGAGGCAAGGGGACAACTTGGTAATGGGATGTTTGTGTGTCCTTCCAACAAGAAGCACTGTGGTGGGGGGGGGGTAAGATGTCTGCTGGGATAGTGACGGCTGAGTGGCTACAGGGTCAAGGCATAGGATGCAATAGACCACAGTCTCCTCCGTCCAGATTTGGGGTAGTCTTGAATCCCTCTCTGTCTTCCCCTTCCCCAGACAACTTGTTAGCCCTTGGAAGTGACTAGGGCATCTCTAGGCCAGAGTGACTGAGCATCTAGTGACCTGGCTACTTTAACCTTGCTGTATGCAGCCAGTTGCCAGCCATCAGCAGGCTGGTACCGGGCACTAATCAGCAGTGAGCTCCCAACTGCCTTTCAAGAGCATTTTGCACCCTCTATTTTCCAGTTTCCTGACAGGCAGCAATTCTTGATGTCTTCCTCATGAAAGGATGCTGTAGTGCCTCTGACCTGGCTTGTGTGACACCTTTGAGGGACAATCATAACATGGGGCAACACAGATGCTTTGTAGTAAGTGAAGCACCAGCCTTCTGTGTCTGACTTAGCTTGGCTATGTCAGTACCATTGCTTGGAAAGGCTTTTCACAGGGACTCCATCCAGACAGTCTATGTGTGATCCCAACACTGCAGGAGTCTCTGTGGGTAGGTTGGAGTCACAGGACGTTTCCTCATAGCTTGTGAGGCAGTTCCAGCACTCTTTATCATTATGATTTCAGGTCCTGAGTGTTCTTGGTTTTTCTGAAAATTTTAAGGCCGGATTCAGGCTAGGAGAGAGGACACTGTGGGTCTGGATGAGTTTGGGCTGAAGGCTTTTTGGGAGCTGCTTTTATTTTAAAAATACCTCATAAACCACAATTCTCAAGTTCATGTCTAAGGAACCCGGTAGATGTGCAGTGTAAAAAGTGCCCGATTATGGGTATATCCCTTTGATCCTGGGTGGGTGTAGAACCAGAGCGGAGGAGGGATTTTTCTTCCTTAGGCTGACTTATATTGAAATTACTAGATTGAATTCTGTGAAATCATCTGTATTGCTTGTATCTCTGACAATTTTCATATGATCCAAACCAATATATTTTTCATCCTTTTCATATTTTTTTTGTTAGCTCCTGTCCCCTGATAATTAAGGATGAGGTAATTCTTGACTCTATCCTGCAGCGTGCTCAGCTCTCGGTATTGCCAGTTTTGATGAATGACACCCCATCTACCCATCATGTCTACTCAGACCAGATACCCCCGTGGTGTCTCTAGACACAGAGCCACGTCTGTTCTAGGTGCGGGGTGCCTACTAGAGATAGCTGCTTTCCCCACTTCTCTGCATCCGTCCGGTCGAGGCTGCACTCCCTTTCTGCTAGGATCACTGCGGTGGCTTTGTCTTTGGGCTTTTATTTCTCCCTTAGCTCCATTCGTCACACAGGGCCAGTCAAGCCTTTTAAAAATGCAAGTCGGATCATGTCATTTCCTTCCTTAAAGCTCTCCAGTGGCCTCCTTTTACCTTTATAATTAAAATTTAAGTCCGATGGTGTCTTACCAGACCCTGCCTGACCTGACCTCTGCAATAGGCTCTTTTCAAGGCCCCTCTTGCTCATTACCTATTGGCCACAGGACCTTCCCTTAGAGTCAGAAGTTTAGACATTCACACATATCAAACTCTTTCCACTCTGTCTGCTGGTTGTGGCTTGAACATCCCTTCCTCAGAGAGGCATTTTGCGAGCTGCCTTCCTGCGGCTATGTTTTGCTCCCTCCGTTCTCTTTCTTTCTTGCGGTTCTCAGTTATTTTCTTCTGAAGAAACTTGGTACAGCTCTCAGTACCCGTTTGTGCTTATTCGTTCCGTGCCTGTCTCCGCCTGGCGGATGCCGCTCCCTGAGCACAGTGAGAGACAGAGGCATGTTTGTCTCCTTGGCAGCTGCTTTCCCAGTGTTGCTTGCTTGGAAGTAGGCACCCTTTAAAGGCACTCTGAGAGAATGAATCCTGAAGATAGACAGCTCAGCTGACGGGGACATCAGAGTCTGCTGTGCCAAGTTCGAATTCACAGCCTTCTATTGTGTATCTTTAGGAGCTGTAGGCAAAGATGGAGTTTTGCCTATGGTTATGGAGATTGGCTAGGAATTATGACAGGAAAAAAAGCCCAAGGGGAAGGGTCCTCCCGTGTAAGCCCACTCTTAACATTTGTAACTGTAAATCGTCAGAGAAGAGGGAGCAGGAAGATGGTAAGTGTCAGAGGTAGGGGAGATCTGCAGTGAAGTTGGGCTTGCTGGACAAGACGCCACCATTGCACAGGTGAACTCACATGTGAACTCACATGTGAACTCACAGTGGCTTTACCTGAATGCATGCTTCTTGCACATGATCAAGCAAGCCAAAAATCTCAGCATAGATCAAGGAAGGGCTCGTGAAGTCCTGTCCCTGGCTGAGGAGCTATTGGCAGTTGGTGGCTTCTTGGGGAGGGTGAGTCAGTTTCCTATGAGGATCCGGCCTGTGAGAGGGCACTTACGCTCTAATAGATGGTCTCATACCACCCACATACAGGCAACGCTAAGTGGACTCAGTGGGCTTGAAAAAAAGTGAGTATATGAAATTGGGAGGAAAAGTGGTAGGGAGGATGTGGAAGGATTTGAAGGGAGGGGAATGTGGGCGAGTTTAATCAAAACGTATTACACACATATATAAAATTCTTAATAAAAATGTTGTTCCTCAAAATTGTTATTTTTTTCTTTCAAAGTGATTGGGGAGTTTGGACTAAGCAACTTTGGGGTTTCATATCAAAGCATAGTTATAGTCATTCCTTTTCCTTGGGATCGCCAGCCCGCAAATACTACACAGAGACTCATTATTAATTATGAAAGTTTGGCTTTTAGCTTAGGCTTGTCCCCCTAGCTCTTATAACTTAAATTAATCTGTGTCAATTAATCTACATTCTACCACATGGCTCAGTTACCTCTACTCTGTACTGTATGTCTGACTTCTTCAGTGCCTCCCTGGCATCTTCCTGCTGCTCTTCCTCCCAGAGTCCTCCCTCTCCCCAGAAATCTTGCCTATTACCTCCTGCATAGCTATTGGCCCACATCTTCATACAGTGCAAACAAATACTCTACGACCTACAGTGGTAAGGGAAAAGCTAGCTCATTGTCCTGGGCCTGAGGGTGGACCCTTTATTTTCTTACCTGTAACTACATCTTTCACTGTGGAGGATCTTACACACATACACACACACACACATACACACACACATACACACACACACACTCACAAGCTGTGAATAGTTACATTGCCCTCCCCCATAAAAACTAACTTCAGACATAGGGCCACATATATGGGTTGTTTTACCTGTCTTTGGCAGGGTGAATCCAGAAAAAAAGTCTCAGAATTCTTGTGTAGGCAGAGACTTCCTGGATCTTGAATTTAGAGGGAGAGTGAACTCCAGGTGGTGTCCCTTATCTCCTTGCTGGTGGAGGTGAGCCAGGGAAGGCCCCCAGTAGCCTAGACTAGAGCAACTGCCATCTAGATAAAGTGCAGGGTGATATTATTTCTGAGCATGGCCTCCTAGGGGTAACTGATAGAGAATGGGTTGGCAGGCATTCCACTCCTTTGTCCCTTTAGGACATAGCTTCCAGGGAACAAAACTCGGAGTTAGCCACTCCCTGAACTTGGCTGACATTCTGGGTGGTAGCTCTGGCCTTTGATATAGAATTCTCTGGCTGATGAGTACACTGATCTGTCTTCTATTGACTGCCCAGGCTTCAGGCCTCCAGATAATCTGTGAGCCTCCTTCTGTTCTCTGTACCCCCTTTTCTTTTTCCTTGCAGTCGTCTAGTCTATGGTCAGGCCACATCCTCTCTTACCTTCTCATGCTGAGGTATTACTGCCTGTGGGATGTGTGCTCAAGGCTTAGGAAGAAGCCCTGGCTATGTGGTGTGGTGGTGTCTGTGTGTGGTGTGCTGTGTTGTGCCTCTGTGTGTCTGGTATGTGAGAGTGTTGGAGGATGGGACTGTTAGGTCCCATCTGGGTGTTAGACTGTAAGGCTACTGTTATCAATAAGAGCCAGGAGGATTCCCCAATATTTGAGGGCTGGGTGATCACAGGTAGATGATGGGTTGTAGGGCCGGGGATGATGTGTTCCTGGGTCTGATGGGCAGGACTATGGTTCAGTGCCCAGTGTTCTGAGCTCCCACAGCTATGCTGGCAGCAGGTGGGCAGGTGGTGAGTAGACTAGCCAATGGCCAGGCAGAGAGCAGCAGCTGGGGTGCTGCCCACCTCACTTTCCGCTTAAGCCTGAGTTTCATTGACTTTACCTGACCATGAAGATCCCCGAGGAGCCCCCGTAAGAGAGAGCAATAGGAAGGCTGCGTGATGGGCTTGAAGGCAGGACAGTGAGGCAGTGTCTCAGTCCAACACACCCAGGTCACAGGGTCACCCTGCGCTGGAAGTGTGGCTCTGGCCCCAGCTTTTCTGCCCCGTTTGGAGAGGAAGCTGAAGGTCACTGTCAGCCTGTGATTTCTCCATAATCTGAGAACGCAGCTGACCAGCAGCCTTGCTTTGGGAAGACCTGTCCAGGAAGTCTTCCATGCCTGCCAGCTGCTCCAGGCAAAGTTGTCGTTTGCCGTTTCTCCTGGGGACTGGACTGACCCTTACTGGGGACAGAGGTCAGACAGATCAGGAGACAGCTCTGAACTCACTGCAGGGCTGTATGGCTGTCCTGGTACTACTGCTGACAAGGAGACCATGAGCCCTTTGAGGGCAGGGTGTGATGTGTTTTACTGACTGATGGGTCTCTGCTGTGGTGCTGTGCAGCAGATGTGCAGTAAAGCTTATTGAATGAACAGATGGGTACGTTTCCTGTTACACAGATTCCTGTTCATGTTTTTTCTTAAAACTTTCTTTTGTTAAACCAACTATTGCTTCTGACAAGATGTCAGATACCACTCTTCTGTTGTCCCGGAAGGAAAGTCCTTGGCTTCAGCTAAGTTGATCTAACTCTACTGATTTTGACTCTTTAGTGAGCAACTGGGATGCAGAAAGTATAATAGAATAAATAATTCTGGGGCTGGAGAGATGGCTCAGTGGTTAAGAACACTGGCTATTCTTCCAGAGGACCCAGGTTCAATTCCCAGCACCCACATGGTAGCTCACAACAGTCTGTAACTCCAGTTCCAGGGGATCTGACACCTTCACACCAATGTACATAAAATAAAATTTAAAAGAAAGGATAAATAATTCCATGGAGACCCCAAGTCTGGTTAGTATTTTCTTGGAATCTCTGAGCGAACCACAACTTTAGGATGAATTCCTTATTTGCTTTAGTTAAGGCCAGAGAGGTTTGTTTTTGCTGTTGTTGTTTTTGCTGTTGTTGTTTTTGCTTTTGCATAGATCCAGAGAATCCTGAGTAATACCAGTGTTTTGCTTTTATTCTTAGACATTCTAAAAACATGACGGTTTCAATGGCTGTGTGTATTATTCACTTGTTTGTATGATTGCTGGTTTGTGTTTCTTGGTAATAGTGTAACTATTTCCCATTACTTTCCCCTTACAGTGCTGATATTTCCCCCAAGCAACACGCTGAGAAAAATGGAAGCAAAAGAGAAGCTAGATAAATCTTCCTCCACAAAGCACGGCTGCTTTCCAATTCCTTAGCAGAACCCTTCCGCTGGCCTCTTTCATCTCATTGCTTATTCATTCATTCTTTCCTTAGACTGTAATGAATTCTCACTATTGGAAAGGCTGCTGCAGACTGTTCGGGGCAGGAATAGCAAACAGTTTTCATCCCAGCAATCAACTTTGATTGGTAGGGGTAATGTCAACATTGCATCTAGACTCAGTGGGATAAGTGTGTTAGCATCTATGAGCTGGGTCTGACATGGCCCTGGATGACAGAAATTTGTCTATACACCAATGCATTTCTCACTCCTAGTACAACTTCCTAATATGAAAATCTCTGGTCTATGATCTTGCTCTGCGACAGTTTCTGCTTACATTTGTTGAAGAAGCTCATTTCATAACTGTATTTCATCATCAGTTAGATAGTTCTTTCCTGGTGATGTAGTGCAGTCTGAGGGGCAGAACTGATTTAAAAAACTAATTTTAGAACTAATTCTGACTTTGCATTGACTAATTCCATCTTTTTGGCTTCAGCTTTCCACCTAAGAAGTTGAACTGAGTAACCACAGACCTGCCTCCTGGTTGTGATATTCTATTTTTCACATGGGTCAATATCTGTATCTTGGTAACATGCTCCATTGTCTCTGGTTACATATTCTGGGCTTCAAATATTTGTATATCTGGGAAGTCGGGAATGGACTATTGAGAGATCAGTAAGAGCGGTCAACGTGGCAAGGTACTATGTCATAAACATGGAAGAAAGGCTTGCCACTGATGATTGCTGTAGCTTCTTTCACCCCAATTCTCTCCCTCTTTAAAACACTGAGTATTTATATCTCCATAAAGGGAATGAAGCTCTCTTCAAACTGACCCCTGCGCTGCACTCTCCCCCATTCTCTCATATTAGTTTTGAGATACAGGCTGGCTTTGTACTCACTAGATATCCTAGGCTAGCCTTTAAAAGTCACAGCAACTCTGCTTCAGCCTTTCCAGTGCTAGGATTTCAGGTGTAAGCTACCATGCTCAGTTATATTCTAGTATTCTGTCATTGGACCTCTTGTTCTCAGCAGATCTTGCGTTTATCCTTTATATAAAAAAGAATAAGTTCAAATGCTCTCACTAAAGATAAAGAAAATGAGAACAAAGAAGAGAAAAGGCAGTCTGGAGAGGGTTCTGGTCTGACCGTGTGCATGCTAGAAACATCCCCCAAAGAGACTGATACCTCATTTCACTGTCCCCTCTGCCCCCCAAACTTCATGGCTCTTACTCTTTAGATCATGAGGTCCTACATGAGGTGGCCCCAGGCCACATCTCTGGGCCTTTCTCTTTTCTCCAAGCATGTACCCTAAAGCCAGCCTGCCTTATCTTTTAAACAGAACCTGCCAGTACCTATCACATACTTAACAATTTATTTATATTCCATCGAACATGGAACTGGACTCTACTTAGCTTCATCTGAAATTGATTTCTTCAGTGCCTCGAAGAGTTCTCAACATATGCTGAGCATCCAGTTCATACTTGGGATGTTGTAACTTTTGAAGCATCTTTCCTAATGTCTCTTAGAATAAGATGGGTCTCCCACGAGCACTTTGTGTTTTCCAGAGAAAGGATAATAAGTCTACTAGTTGACAAGTGAGTCACTGGGGATGGGAGCAGTAGCTTGTTTGAGTAGCATGGGCCTGTTCCAAGAGTTCCCTCCTGAAGAGAAGAACTATGCTTGGATTTGAGGTGAGGCTGTGGGAATAAAGAGAGGGAAGATGGGGGACAGCGTGTAATTTTTCACCCCAGAACCACTATGTCTCATCACTATATCCTGGGCTTCCCTTTTCACATTGTTTTTAGGGACAGGCTGCTTTTCCATGACTTGGGGAGAAAATGCCTATAGGTGGCAGGGGAGGGCAGCCCAAGCTGCCAGGTTGAGTGGGCATGTGCCATGTGCGCTCTGCAGGAGGAAGTTGGAGGAAAGGGGATAGAAGAAAAGTGAGTGTGGGAGAGAGAAAGCCAGGGACCCCAAGAAAAGCCAGCAAGAGGGGATCCAGGGTAAGTGGAGGGGAGGTGTGTAGTGTGAACACAGCCAATGGACTGTGTCCATCATTTGTCCCAGGTAAAGTGACTCTCTTGGCACTGGGGAGAAGAGGAAAGGTGCCAGGGCAGGAGTGACTTCCTAGGTGGAGAGACTGAAGACACCTAGGAAATATATTCTAAACTACTTCTGCTTCTTCAGTGCTTCCTTCCTCTCTATTATCAAGGCCTGGATGGGGCCCCAGGATAAAACCCATTCCGTTTGGATGGGAATAAGCATGAACCTTGATAGCTCTACTCCCCAAGGATAAGTTTAACTTATTAAGTGCTTTGTTTTCCCAAGCAGCAATAAAGAGCCAAGACATTTTCCAAACAGAATCATTCAATGGCAGGATACATTTTCCAAAGATGGCCAGAACAATATTCTCTATGGCATATGTCAAAGCGACCTTGACAATCCTACAATTGAGTGGTAGGGACTTTTTTTCTCCCCTTGAACTTAGGTGGGTCTTCTACACTTGCATCTGAAAATGAACGTGGCAGATTCTAAAATGTCTCTGTACCCTTCCCTCCAATTTTCTTCCGTGTAGCTTTTCATGGTTCTCCATTCTCCCAGTTTCAGAAAGACAGACTTACCCTGAACTTAGCTGCTTCTTTTGTTGTTGTGCAAGACCTTACTGTTGGCTGGGTCAAATTCTCTCTCTCTCTTTTTCCTTTCTGGCAACTGTGTGTATAGAGAGACCCTCAAACGCCACTCCAGATCATGAAGGAAGCATGAAAGTTAATGGTGATGAAGATGTCTATTAATAGGGTGTTACCAGAAAAATGACTTTCAGCCGGGTGATGGTGGCTCATGCCTTTAATCCCGGCATTCAGGAGGCAGAGGTAGATGGATCTCTGTGAGTTCAAAGCCAGCCTGGTCTACAGAGTGAGTTCCTGGACAGCTAGGACTGTTACACAGAGAAACCCTGTCTCGGGGTGGGGGGGAAGAAAGAAAGAAAGAAAGAAAGAAAGAAAGAAAGAAAGAAAGAAAGATGACTTCCATCTCAAGATGGCATGTTAGCTATTCTTTGTCATTTTAATAACCTCAAATTACCATTGAGGGACCTTGAACTCATATGATCTGAAAGTCCTTCAGGCCAGAAAGAAAAAGCCCTGCCTTCCACCTTTCCTTAGTCTGTAACTTTTCTTATGATAACATCTTGAACACAAGGATCTCAGAGACTCTAGGGGCTGGGGTTGGAGTTGGCAGTGGTTAGCTCAATTTCCCTGTTAGTTCTAACATCTGATATTTTTTAAGGCCCAGTACCTGGCCTAGAGGCAGTCTCTTGATAGATAATTTCTTCTATATAGTGCTAGAAGCATGAGTGCTTTGGGTAGACAATGTCTCTGTGGGTTCTAGAGAATGTCCAGGGCTCTTAAGGAAGCAACTTCTCAGTCCACCTTGCCCAGAGAAGATCCAGCGTGTGCAAAGAGGAGGGAGGGGAGGAGGTTGGAACCAGGGTGATGGCTTCCTTGGCCATCCTCTAGCAGCAGACGGGAGACTTGCAGAAGTTATGAGGATCCTGGAAGTTTCCAGGTGCGGAGCACCATGTGACTGGACAGAGCCTCGCATCATGATCCCAGGACCAGTTTACGTTGTCTCTCATGACGTCTCTTACACAAGGGGATTCTCCGTCTCCGGAACCACTCTGTCAGAGCTAGCATCCTTCTTTTTCCCTGGTGAGAAGATCAGAAGGTTATCCCTGCAGTGTTTGGCCTCTAGGCATACTTGGCCTCAGACCCTGAACACTAGATGTCCTGAGCCCAGTCACCCCTCACTGGAAAGGAGAGGTCTGTTAAGAACAGGACGTTCTTCTTAATCTCTACACATCATCTGCACCCAAACCATGAGTCAGGGCTGTGCTGCGCTTGGTTACATGACAAGACGTCACGTGGCCGAGCTAGGGCCAGTCCCTGGACATATCGCGTGGAGCTTTTACATTACCCAGGTGGTCACACTTGTTCTTTTGTGAGCCTCTATGATGTTAGGTTAAGTGAGAGGAGCCTATCACAGAGAACCACATAGTGGGGTTCGATTCATGTGAACTGCCCAGAATAGATAAAGAAAGTAGACTTGTGGTTGCCTAGGGCTGGGGAAAGCACAGGGGAGTTGGCGAGTGTTGACTAAGTGGTTATAATCTTCTTTTTTGGTGGGGGAGGTGAGAGAAATGTTCTAAAATTGGTTGTGGGTTGGAGGTAAAGCTCTGGATTAACTTAAAGCCATTAATTTGTCCACTTTAACTAGGTGAATTGTACAATGTATGGTTTATAGCTCAATAAAACAGTCTTTAAAAACTGATCTTTTCTTGTCTTCTACCTTCTTACCACAAATCTTGGGGAGCAAAGGATGTGGGACAGACCCTCTTCCTCACAGACGGGACCCCCTAAATGGAGTGCAGTCTAAGCTGTTCACCTCCACCTCAACTTCCCTGCCTCTTGAGAAAAAATGTGCAAGTCCCTGTCACTCCTGGACCCAAGGCCTGGTCACAGGAGAAGACCCTGGTCTTCTAGGACACAGCTAATATAGTAAAGCCACCAAGTTCAGCCAGAAAACAGCCATGAAGCCTGTGCCATCTGAGATGCTCCTTCAGGGGCAAGGTAGAGGGCATCGGGGCAGCTGCAGGGATAATTGTCTGTGTAGAGACCCTAAACCTGAGTTGACCAGGTTTTCTTCACTGCTCTTCTGTAGAAGTTGGTGTTGTCAGCCTCTGGCCAGGGGTGGGGGGTGGGGGGTAGGTGGGGGTGGGAGGTGGAGGTGGGGCTTCTCTTGGGTGTTCCTTTCCTAAGAATGATTGACAGGGAGCTTGGCAGAGGTGGCACATGCCTTTAATCCCAGCACTTGGGAGGCAGAAGTAGGTGGATCTCGGTGAGTTTGAGGCCAGCCTGGTCTACAAAGCGAGTTCCAGGACAGTTATGGCCGTTACAACAGAGGAACCCTGTCCTAAAAAACCAAAAAACCAAAAAAAAAAAAAAAAGGTTGGCAAGAAGAGAGTAGGATTCATCGATTTCATCAATACTTTCCCTCAATAACCATTCACCATTGCTGTTCCTGTCTCAGGAGCTATGACGCTCAAGGGACCTCCCTTCCCCCAAACCTGGGTATGTTTCCTCGTGACCCAGCCTTTGCTTTGGTGAGGCTCAAAAGTCAGCAGGAGCAGACAGGTAATTAGTCCTTGGGATGGCATTAGTAAAGACGATTAAAGGAAGGATATTAATCAGACTGAAGAAGGTAGGCAGATGGGGGGAGTTAGGGAAGGCTTCCTGGAACACGCTCACCTTGAAGACTCAGCAAGAGAGGGCTGAATGGAAAGGGAAAATCACAGAAAGTGTGCTCTAGGCAGAGAGAATATAGTGTGCACAGGCCTGTGGGGAAGGCGAGAGAGTGGCTCCTTTGAGGAACGGCAGAAGGAAGATCAAGTTGTTCTGGTTGGAGACCAAAGTGTGAGGGGGAGGGCCAAGACATGAGACAGGAGATGCAAAGGGGCAGGTCTCTGAATCTAAGTGGGAGGAGGCCCAGCCCCAGCTTCTTCTCCCATGTTCTGCACATATAAGACTCCTACCTGAGCAGACGCCATGGTGCCATGCCCCAAGGAGACCAGCTAGAATCAGGAGGAGCGAGATTGGCACGATCACCAGCAGCACATCTTTGTAGGAGGCCTTCCCGGAGGCTGCATCATGGAAGGTAGAGTCAGAAACGGCTCTGATGCACCATAATCCCCAAACTATTGCCTACTGGTCCTTAGCGTACCTGCCTCATGATGGCAGCTCTCCCAGGGAGTGACTGTGGCCTTATCCCAGCTGACAGGGTTGGAGGCAATGCAGGTATAGGCCACATCTTTTTCTCCCAGTCCCAGTGAGACACTTAGCAACTGTCCATTTGAGAAAAAGCTGTGCAGTTCAGCATCAATGTCCATTGTCCTCTCCCGTCGCCAGCTATAGGTTATGTCACTGAAGTTGGAGACCCAGCAGGACATGAAGACTTGGCAGGTATTGGGGGGTTGAGCCTCTTCCATTGCAGCAGTGAACACTTGAACCACGGGCTTGGGTACTGTGTCTGTGTAAGAATGGCAGTGGGTTAGAGGGCTGCTGGGTGGAGTCCACAGCTCTGTGTCTGGGTTCTATGCCTGGTTAGATGCTTCTTTTGTTCTTCAATCTCATTGACCTTCCAGTTACTGATTCTTTAGCTTGGTATCTAAAGCTTTGATGGAATGATATATGTCAACCTCTTCAGCTACACTCTCTGCTGGTCTTCCTTGCCTATTCTATTGGTTTGCAGTTCTCCCAACCATGAGGTGCTGTTTCGTACATTTCATGCTTTTGTGTGGCTTGTCTGTGCACATAAATGCTCCCTGCCTCCTCTAAACGAGGTCTTAGTCTGTATCCTGGCTTGTCCTCTCACTCATAATCTTCCGCTTCTGCTTTCGGAATGCTGCAATTGCAGGGCTGTGCCACAAAGCCTGGTCCTATTCTTCCCCTTCTTGCCCACCTAGGGACCTCCTAGGCATCCTTTAAGAGTCCCCCACTCCCATCAGACACACTGCTTTATGCCTTGACTGTGACACCTTCCCTGATAGCTCAGGTGTGACTCAGAACTCTCCAGGCGCTCTGCTCATGTCTCCTTTCACAGTGTGCCAGTCAGTCAACAAGGGATGACAAGCATTTATTAGTTCAGGTAAGAACCCACATTCCCGCACTTTGGGAGCTTACAGTTGGGTAAAGGAGACAGACACTGACCCGTGCTGATGAACAAGAAAATAATTGGAAAGGCATAAAATGCAGTGAATGAGGAGCCTGGAGGGAGGGGCTCTGTCATCGCTACAACCTTTGCTCTCTAGTGCTGGCAAATTGGTGTTTGATACCTGGGCTGCTAACAAATTAGTGTCCTGGCATCCTAAGCAGTGGCTCCTCATTTCTTTATCGATTGATGAGTAAATCCCGAGTCTCGAGCAGTGGACCAGTGGGAGAGCATTATAGTGACAACAGGAGGGCCGAGTCTCTGACAGCATTCCAAAGTCAAGCAGAGTAAAACCTCGTTAATGCCAGCTCAATCTGGTGGGATTTGTGATATGAAAAAAGAAATGATTTGCTGGGCATACTAATAGTATAAACAGAGATTACAGGGGGGATATTTACACCACTTAAGAGGACAAGCTGCCTCCAAACACGATCAGGCACAGTAGAAACACCCATCGACATTTCTGGTAACCGATCCGCTAATTCAAATCATTCTTATCTATTGTCAAAACCGAGCTCCTAAGGACGGCTGCTTGGCAGCTTCCTGCAATTAGTTCTAATCACGCTATGTATTTGGAAGCAATAAAACAGCAATTTCCTTAAAATCTGTAATTCAGATACCGAGAACAAGGCATTTTAGGGCTTAGTGGTGTGGGTGCTGCATGCATTACCACACTCAATGTCCTTGTTTCACATGTGTGGCAGCTGAGACATGGAGGAGGAGAGCGGCTCCAGGGCCTGCGTGGCTGTGGAGGTTATTCCCTGTACAAGGGCACTGGGGTAGGCGGCTTCATAGTGCTGAAATCCAGCCAGCATTCTGCCTGCCGAGATGCACAACTTGCTTCAGGCTTTCGTGTTTCTGGACGTGCACCCTCTAACTGTAAATCAGCATCCTGACCGGCTCGCCCAAGGGCAGGTAAGACAGCTGTCTCCCGGGCTTTGAGACTCTTTCCCAGTTTGCTTACAGCATCTCCCTCTCCTGCCTCCTCTTTCCGGCCCCTATCCTATCCCCCCTTTCCATCCTTGAATTTGGACTCTCTGCAACCTTCCACATTTTTGAGAGTTTACTGAACCAGCGGTGTGGGGCCACTCACATTTCTGTCTCAAGCCAATAGGTAGATTAGATGAATGGGAGTTAAAAAGGCCTGGAGCAGCAGAAATGGATGGAGATAGTGGAGGAGAGAGAGAGGGAGGAAAGAAGATAGGGAGAGGGAGAGAAAGAGAGAGTGTGAGAGGGAGAGAGAGGGAAAGAGAGAGAAAGTGAGGGAGAGAGGGAGGGAGAGAGAGAGAACCCATTCTATCCTCAGCTAACTCATCCACTCCAGCTGCAGGGACAATTGCGGCTGCACATGATGCAATGCTGGCATTGTGCAGTAAAGTCACCCCAGGGACCCTGAGAAATAAAAATAGTGACCCACAGCAATCCTCCTGCCTCAGACTCCCAAGTGCTAGTATTATGGGCATGTGTTATCTACCGAAGACAACTAAAAGATCTTTTAGGAAAAGTAAGGCTGGGGGCGGGGATGGTCTAGATCCCTGTTAGAATTGGTTCTTAGTATGTACAAAACCCTGGGCTGAATCTTTAGTGCTAACTTTAGAAGAACAGAAATAAGAAGAAAGAAAGAAAAAAAGAAAGAAAGAAAAGAAAAACAACAAAACAACAAAAACTCCATAATGGGAGTGTGGGGGTGGGAGAAGGGAAGGCGGAAGGGGAGAGGGAGGGGAAAAGGGGAGGGAGAAGGAAAACATGAGGGAATGGGATGGTTGAGATGGGGGAAGGACGGAAAGGAAGAGCAAGGAAAGAGATACCTTGATTGAGGGAGCCATTATGGCGTTAACAAGAAAGCTGACACTAGGGAAATTCCCAGGAATCCACAAGGATGACCCCAGTTAAGATCCTAAGCAACAGTGGAGAGGGTGTCTGAACTGGCCTTCCCCTGAAATCAGATTGATAACTACCTTAATTGTCATCATAGATTCTTCATGCAGCAACTGATGGAAACAGATGCAGAGATCCACATTTAAGCACTGGGCCGAGCTTCCAGAGACCAGTCCAAGAGAGGGAGGAATGATAATATGAGCAAAGGGGTCATGGCCTCATGACCATAATGGGGATACCCACAGAAACAGTGACCTGAGCTAGTGAGAGCTCACTGACTTTGGACTGATAGTGTGTGTGTGTGTGGGACCCTGCATAGGACCCAAACTAGGCCCACTGAATGTGGGTGACAGTTGTATGGATTGGTCAGTCTGTGGGGCCACTGGCAGTGAGACCAGGATTTATTCCTAGTGCTTGAACTGGCATTTTGGAACTCATTCATTTTGGAGGGATACCTTGCTCAGCCTAGATAAAGGGGGCAGGGCCTTGGTCCTGCCTCAAAGTGATGTGTCAGACTTTGTTGACTCCACCTGGGAAGCCTTACCCTCTCTGAGGAGTGGATGGGGGCAGTGGTGGTGGGCGGTGGCGGTGGTGGAAGGTAAAGGGAGTGGGAACTGGGATAGGTATGTAAAATGAGAAAAAGATTGTTTAAAAAAATAAATGTAATTGAAGAAACAGAAATATAGAACAAAAATTCTAAAATTAATTATAGTTCAAGTTGAATTTAACTTGTAAGTAAAAACTATTTATGTCATATGCCACATTTTTTCTTTTCCTTTTTAGTGGCAAATAAAATAATAGTACCACCTGTAGTCTATGATGATATCTTAGAGTGGATCGACTGGCCGCTTTGCCCTACATACCACTGTGCTTCGTCCTTATGGGCACTGTACACAGAACGTGTTGTAAGGCTCGCTGTACAAATGAGGGAAAAGGTGACGGTCTGGTGGGTAAACATCATTTCCAAGCCTGCTGAGCCAAGGAAAGAACGAACGGCGTGCAGATGAGGTTGGTGGCCTGGTGAAGCCGGCTGCTGCGTGAGGTGCTCCCCTGGGCTCTGACTTAGCATCATGGCAAAAGGCCATGCCTTTCTGGAACCTAGCCCTCCCCAGCTGCCATGGCTCCAGGTGCTCGGCTGGCAGTTTACAGGAGAGTCGGGAAACCGGCTTTGGGTACACTTACCGTACACCTTGAGATGCAGGGTCTGGGTCCAGGTTTGACCCCCCATGTCCACCATCAGCACAGAGAAGTTGCCGCTGTCTTCAGTTTTTAGGGGCCCAAGCTCCAGGCTGAGGTTGCCATGTAGCTGGACTCGGCCCAGGAAATGGGAGTGGTACAGAGTCTCCAAGGAACCCCGAAAAAATGTGGCCAGGAGCTCCTCTGATGGCCAGAGAGATCGCCAGATGGCCTCCCGCACTTGGAAGCCAGGAGGGCACTCTGCGTCCAGCAGCACGGAGTCTCCCACCTTGCTTAGCACTTGGACACTGATAACCACAGTGGGAAGGAGTGCTGTAAGGACAGAAACCATGGTGAATCTACCGTGTAGGTATCTTGTCCTACTCCTGGCAAACAGCAGAGTTGCTTGGAATTGAATTAGGCCCCCCACCCACTCAGCAGCTGCACTGAGTTGAGGGTGTAGTAGTGTGTGTCATGGATAGGGGAACAAAACAGGAAGAGAATCTAAGTCTCTGTTCATGGAGAAACCAGACCTCAAAAAAGCCACTAAAATAAATTAAGGATCATGATGAGAAAAAGTGGCTGAACGCAAGTAGGTTAATAGGGGTCCTCACCCAGCCTGGAGCAGCCTTGGAGAAAAAACAACCCGAAGGAGGAATAGGAATCAGCCAGTCAAGCAGTGGCTACAGGAATAGGGATGGAGAAGGTTTACAGGCTGAAGGAACAGCACCAGGAGCAATACAAGGGAGAGAGCATGGGGAAATGAAATTGGTTCTGTGGAGGGGGAGGAAGTAGGCAGTGTCACCAAGAGTTGGCGGGATCACACTATGTCATGAAGCAGCGTTGGTTTCTGGGCTAAAAAGCCTAGAACAATTGTGTACAATTGTGTGTGTGGTGTCTCACATAGGTTTGAAATGAGAAAGCAACATGATGAAATGCCAGCCTAAGACGGCCATGGCAGGAGGTGGGGGAAGTCCGAGGCTGTTTATATTAATGCAAGAGAGAGGTGATGGCAACCTGAACAAAGGAAGGGAACTGTGGGGATGGGGAGGATTGAGACAGAGAGATGAATAGTGTAATTAGCAAACGCTGGGATTAGATTAGGTCTGGAGAGCGAAGGAGAGAACTGAGAACTCAGAGCGTGTACCCAGGTCTTTGGGATCCGTCGCATGTCATTGCATCTGAAACAAGTACAGAGACAGACAGGAGATGAGAGAGCAAGATGCTGGCTTTTCTGAGGAGTGGTTTGAGTGTGAAGTATGAGGAAGACAGCCCTTCTTGAGCTGCCCTCTTGACTCTTTTTCTGCCTTGTTCATGCTTACTCTGGAAGATCACCATCACCTCTAACCTCTCCTGTCTCTCACTGCAGGTATACATTCTTTCTGTTTTCCCACAGTGATCAGGGATCAGCACCCTGTCTTATTATTGTCTGTTTCTGAATCAGCATCTCCCACCAGGACATGAACTCTTTCAGGTCAAGAGCAAATGTCTTCATCCATGTACTTGCTGTGCCTGCTTTAATACCCGACTACAGGAGTTCAGTAAATTGCACTGAGTTTGCGGAGAACTGACCTCAAGCCTGGCATAGAAGGCAGCCTTTGGATGCAGAGAAAGGTTAGGGATGATATGTAATGTATCCAAGGCTGGGAGTTGGAATAAGGAGACCTGTTCAGCCTGGCCACTCTGCTGGCTGCAACTCTAGTCCTTATCCACTTCCTTGTCTCTGGTCCCAGCCATCTCCATCCTGACAGGATAAGTGTTAATGGCAGATGTCAGTTGAAACTGAGGTTCTCTCGTGTCCTGGCTCTGCCACAAATCAGCTGTGTGACCTTCAGCTTGTCACCTTCCTCCTCTAAATAGGACGGGGAGGCTGTATCAGTGCTAGTGTGCCATCCTTTGTTGCCAGTAAGATACTCTCTAAAAACGATCGAAGGTCTGAGAATGTGGTGAGTTCTTGTTTAGTTCTTATGAGTCCCTGAAGGATGCAACAGTGTCTTAGGGTCCGTAAACTCCATCCTGGCCCTGCAGGGGCTGGCCTTGTCATGTTGACTACTTGTTGATCAAAGAGGGGGACTTAGGCACAGATGGATGAAAGGGCCACCGAGTGTTTGGAGACTATTCTCAAGCCCACAGGGACCATGTTTAACCTGCTGTCATCTCTCCTCTCTACTCAATGTCCATCTCTCCTTGTACAGGATACAGAGAGGGACCCTAGCATTTCTTCAGGCTGATAAACACATTCCTCAGACCATAGGGAGCCCCACTCTGCTTTACCCTCCCTCCTTCTCCCTGGGCTGTAGAGTCACCATGCGCCAGTACCGACAGATCCCCATCATCTCTGCACCCAACTTTCTCTCAAGACTGCCATCATCTTAAGCTACTCTGGGTCCTAGAACAGATGGTGTCTCCTGGCTATAGATGCCACTAATGCTGCCACCGCATTTCATCCAAAACCCTGCGTTAGGCTGCCCCCGACTTTGCTTCATTCTCCATTTCTCCTTAGTTTCTGGGTTCTTACTTGGTTTTGAGAGGCCGCTGCCTAGAGGTCTGATGAGGGCAGCTGGGTAGGGCCTTTCAGCTCCCCAGATGACAGGCTGTCTGTCCATCTGCTCCACTTACCTTCACAGAGAAGAAGACCCCAGAGGCACCACATGGCCGACGTCCTCCTTCGGAAGACTTCCTCAGCAAATCAGGATATCCTGGGCCAAATGAGTGCAGGGCAGGAGCTGTGGTCCCGCCGGAAAGTCCCATGTTCAGAAGGAGGAATCTTGACTCAAAACAAGATGTCTTGAAAGTGAAAGCATCCCGAATAAAGTGGAAGTTGGCTTCGGTCCCGGCTGGGCCTAACTGGGCTTTCAGGAGCGGATTCTTGTAAGTCAGCCCTTTTTTTGGGCATGTGTCTTGCCAAAGCATGGTGACAAGCACACCCACACAGCCCATGTGCTCCTTACATATTGTCACCAGGCCTCTTTGCATCCAACCCTGCCCGTGGTTGTGTCTAATCACCGTCATTGCCACAGACAGCCCTCTGAGCTGCAGTTCTGAGCACCACTTCCCCTCTGCTTAAAAATCTTTGAAAGCCTTCTGCTGCCTACTGGATAAAGACTAAACCCCGAGCTTAGCATGCGAGGCTCTCCTGCTTCTCCAGGCTGGCTGCCCACATCCCTAGTCCTCTCTGGCCATCCCAGCCAGATTGCCTCTATTTAGAACCACCCGTTTGAGATTTGGGCATATTGTATTGACTTCCCCAGCAGGCATGCTCTTCCATCTATCCCGGCAGACCCAGGCCAGCTCTGCACCCCGTCAGGCATCCTTCAAGGCTTCCTGACTACAGCAGAGTGACAAGCCTCTGTACCTATGTGCACTTGCTCTCTCCTTATGCCCCCGACACGTTGCTGATCGTAGCTTCATAGTTTCTGTAGGCTGTTAAGCAGCAACGCTTGCATTTGTTTCTGTGCTGGACATACTCATTATTTAATAAATAGCTGTTAAATGAGCGAATGACTGCTAGACACGGATACCCCTTTTGCTTTTATGTAAGGCTAAGGTCCATTCTCAAAGTTGAGCTTCTTATAGTCCTGGTGGAAGTATTAGTGGAGAAGGAATTTAAAGCCAGTGTGAGGTTAGGCAGCTTTCTGGGGTCACAGCAGGGCTGAGCATGGGTCTACTCTGTCACAGTCACCCCCTCCTCACTCCACTCTTATTCTCTGCTTTTAGTTATTTAGCTGATCCTCTTCCTCCTCCTCCTCCTCCTCTTCTTCTTCTTCTTCTTCTTCTTCTTCTTCTTCTTCTTCTTCTTCTTCTTCTTCTTCTTCTTCTTCTTCTTCTTTCTTCTTCTTCTTCCTCCTCCTTTTCCTCTTCCTCCTCTTCTTCCTTCTTCCCTCAGTACTAGGGATGGAATGGAAGGCCTCAGGAATGTTCTACTACTGAGCACCCCTGCCCCTAGCAGGAAAGTTTTCTTAAGATGTTGCCCTTGAGAAAGATTCCAAAATGTTCTGGGTGTGGATCATTGCGTGTTGTCCTGCATAGCCTCTAGCTTCTCAGTCAAATGGGTATCAGGCTTTGGATAGTTGAATTAGGAGTTAGACATATAGGATGGGAGCTGGTGAGCAGGAGGGTTTGGGGAGAGGGTCCCTGCCTGTAGAAACAGACATGCCAGGAAGAGTGAAGGCCGCTGGCACACAGGCAATCAGCATTGCGTGAGGAGTGAGGGGAAGGTGTCTGTGGACCTGGCCAGCGATTGTGTCCTGAGCAGGAGACTTTGAGCATGATTTAGATAGGAAGAGAAAAAGGAGACCAGAGGTTCTGATGGGCCTTGAACACAAGAAGAGGGTAGAATGTGTGAAGAGTCTGTAGTGGGAAAGTACCAAGTAGGCTCCAGGAACGACTAGGGGTAGTCTGGGAGCAGTCTTCGGAAAGCGACAGGGAAGAGTGGAAGGGGACATTGGAGTCTGATTATGCACGTTGAACCCCTGGTTCAGATATTCTGGAGAGCAATGGCTCTCCTTGTTAAATACTCAAGTTCCCAGGGTTGCTGGTTTAGTGGGTGGAGATGAGCCCAGGAATCTTAGTTCTAATAAGCATTTCACCAGGTGAGCGTGCCACTGATGGACTGAAGGAATGCCGTAAGAAGCTCTGGTTAGAGGCAGGGGACTGTTTTTGTGCAGAGCAGCTTGGGAGAGGAGGAGGAAGGGAGTCTGAGATACAGGAGGGCCTGAACTAGAAAGGAAATGTCCAGAGAACCTAAGGTCTGCTGGACAGAAGTCCCAGCAGGGCTTGGGAGTTTCTGGCTGTAGGACAGAGAAGCCAAGGGAGGGGACTCATTTATGGCTCTCTTGTCAATTCTGTCATCTATTCATCAAGCATTTATTGAGCATCTATTTAGCTGCCAGGTGCTGGGGACACAGAGATGAAAGGCTTAGCCCCTGCCCTTAAGGAGTTCGAAGTTTAGAGGAGGAGATGGGATGTGTAACCCAATAATTACAATCAATGCAACGTGAACAATGCTAGAAGTGTGCACAGGATGCCCTGGGCAAGAAATGTCTGGCCTGGCCTGGGTGGCTGGAGGATTGGGGAGGCATTAGTTGAAGGAGGGGTGTTTGAGTGAGCCTTAGGGTACAAGCCAGATAGGGGTAATGGTTTTGAATGCAATCTCTAGAGTTAGTCTTGGTTCCAAGTTTGGCCATGACACCATCAGAAAAGTAACTTCTGTTCTTCCATGTGCTCACCTGAGGGATGTGGGGGGTGTGTGTCAATATCTAGATCTCCCTCTTAGTGTTGGCGATGAACACCAGACAAGAGGCCAGAGACAGGAAAGATGGCTGCAGAGGGAGACGGTTTGATGTTGAGCAGGAGTCCCGATCTCATGAGAGCAGGTCTCTCACTTTTCATCTCCTGTGCTGCCAAACACGGGCTTTGTGTGAGCTGATGATCTGGAAGCGTCCGTCAGATTGTGCGGGATGATTCTATAGTGCATGAGACCAGCATGGTTTGTGGGGTGCAAGAGTGGAGCAAAGCAGGCCGGATCCTTAACTCCTTTGGAGGACACGGTGGCCCTTAGTGGTCTTCTCACACTTCCCCCTGCCAGCTGACAGAAAATAGCCTAGGTCCCCAAAGGGTACAATTTATCCTTCTGCTATGTGACAGTGGAGAAAGGCAGACTCAAGAAGGAGGCCTTCACTGCTTCCCAGGTGCCGGGAAGGGTTAAGTCTCAGGCAGGCAGGTTCTCCCTGGAACTGCTGCTAATCACTGGTTCACACCACATTAATTACCCAGCCACAGGGGGGAGTGTGCTAGAGTAAATTAGCAGGTGAGTTCAAAGGGGCCACTCCCTGCATTCCTTAATTAAGAGAGCAGCTGGCAGCCAGGGCTGCGACTCCTGTCTCCCTGGGGCCTTTCTGGGAAGATGGAGTCAGGAGGAGTCTGCGCACACTGAGGATGGAGAGAAGTAGCTGCCTCTGCCCTGGGGTGCAGTCTCGGCCTCACCATTAGCCCATTTCTACCACTGACCACAGGAAGGGTGGGCAGGTGGCCAAGCAACTTGCCTGAACAGAAGCAACAACCCATGGCTGCTTGGTGCAGAGATTCAGGCTGGGAGGGATGGGATGAGGGTGAGCCAAGTTATGTTTGAAATGCCCTGTCTGCACAGGCAGCATGGGGCCATGCTTCTTCTACAGGAAGAAGTGAGAAGGTTGAGAGAAGGCAAGTTGGGGAGTGGGGGGCTATGCAACCAGGAGAGAGGAGAGCCAGGCAGGGAAAGAGGCTAAGGCAGAGTGGCTGTCGGGGCGGAGGCCTTCAACAAACTCCCAGGGAACCAAGGGTGAAGGAAAAGGACCCCGGTGTTACTGCAGGATGGGCTAATCACTGGTTCACATCACCTCTAGATGTAGCTCTGAGGGGAAATGTACAATTGACAATAAAGATGGCAGACAGAACACTACTGCTCCTCCAAACTTTAAGGAGGGCGATGTGGATTGTGATCCTAATCAGACCAACTCAGATTGCAGTTATTCCTACTAGGCAAGTTTCTCAAAACCAAGACATCGTTTAATTAGTCAATTGAGGGAGTCTAGTTTAAGTTGTCTCCTGTGTTACAGGCTGGCCTTGAACTCACTGATAATAAAGGATGACCTTGAACTTCTGACCCTCCTGTCTCTACCCACTGAATGCTGAGATTACAGACAATGCCCATTACTTCCAGTTTATGGGGTACTAGGGGATTGAACCATAGGTTTTGTGTAGGGTAGGCAAGCACTCTACCTAGCTAAGGCCCAGCACAGTTTCAATCCTATCGGGACTATAACTTTTGAGATGTCTGATTGCCCTTTTCTTCCTCCTTATCTGCTTTCTCTGGCTCTTTCTGTCTGGGGAGCCCATCTCTCTCTGTGTTCAGCTCATCAGGCACCTTTACTAATCTTCTGGGTCGGTGGGTTGCTGCTCTATGAATTGTTAATAGATCATCTATCCAGGTTTGAAGTTTTCTTTTTCAATACCTTGTAAGCCACACCTGTGAGATCTGTCAGCCGATGCCAAGCCTCTGAGCCCCAGCGGCCTCTCCCTGGCCAGCCTTCTTGGGAAGCTGTGGTATGGCAGGAAGGTTGAGACTGAGGCAGAACACACTGGGACAGCTCTGCTTCAGCCACTTCCTAGAAATAGCCACTGTCGCTGTTCCTGCGTGTCTGTATTGGCTATACCCCACTGGTCATCCCCGAGATGGTCCCCGCATGGTCTCCTTCAGTTCTATCACATCCAGCTTCTTCCACCTTATCCTGGCTCTAGCTTGTTGTAAAGGGGCAGAAGGGACTGTGGTACCCAGGTGGGAGAGGAGGAACAAGTAGGAGAGGACACCTAGAGGAGAGTGGGTGGGTGGGGTGTCCATCTTAGGGCCCCTTTACTTTTGAGGCCTTGAGGTACCTTTCTAGAGAAACAAAGCCACCACGGAGTTTTATTGAGGTAGAGAGAGGGAACTGGAAGCTCATTTATGCCTTCACCCTTTACCAAACACTTGTCGGGTTCTCAGCTTGTGCAGACCAACGCATCAAACAAACACTTATAGAGCATCCAGGATGCATAATCCCTGTGACGTCATGGCTCACAAACTGGGTGGCAGCAGTCTTGTATTGATGAGGAAAGTGACCACCACTATCGATGTGCTTCTCGTGAGAAAGGTTGAAAAAATAAGTAGACATGGACTGCTTTCTGAACTGACTGAGGAACTCTACCTAGTCTCTGCTGAAGCCCCGTCAGCAGTGTGTGAGGCAGAGGCAGACTTGCTGAGGGCTGTAGGTCCCCAAAGCTACTGCCGCTTCCAGCAGTGCAGAAGGAACTGAGACCACAAAGGACATAGAGCTGCTCATTAAAACAAAATGTAGACCTTATTTCATAGCCAAATCTAAACCAAACCGGAATTGAAAGGGATATCAAGTCACGCAACCCTCTTGGTTCCATTTTGTCTTGTAACTAAACTGTATAGCCATGTACAAAACAATGACCAGGTATTATATTATTCAACTCTCTCCCTCCCTCTCTCTCTTTCTCTCTCTCTCTCTCTCTCTCTCTGTCTCTTTCTCTCTCTCTCTCTCTCTCCCTCTCTCTCTCTCACACACACACACGCAACACACTTTTGAGGTGGGGTCCCCTATAGTCAGGATTGTTCTGGAACTCCCAGTGTAACTGAAGATGACATTAAGCTTCTGATCCTCCTGGGTATACTTCACTAGTGCTGAGACCTCAGGCGGTCATCACCACATTGGTTTCTGAGGTGCTGTCAGGACTTTCTGCACACCCAGCAGTACCAACTGAGCTGCACCCCCAGTCTCCCCATTTTAAGATGTCGTTTTCCCATGAATGGGTCAGTCAGACTGAGTGTTAGGTGGCACATAAACGCTCGAGTGTTGGAGAGGGCCAGCAGAGGGCAGCCACGCGGCTCCCAGCTGTGCGCTTCCTTCTCTCTCCTTTAAGGAACAGTTTCAGGCTGCTGCACTCAACCTCCACCCAGACACTGAAGTCTTGTCTTCCCTGTACCCTTCCATGTGCCCTTATCCTGTAATATGAATCTGTGGAGCCCAAGTTACTAGAAAAAGCACAGGCAACACGTTCATCTAGATACAAAAAGGTTTGCATTTAACTCCGACTTGGAGAGAAGATGTTTCATAGCGCAGAATGTGCGGAGGCTGCAGGCGGGCACTCCTGTGATCGGTGACATCAGCTGTCTGTGGCATGTGGCAGCCTCCAGTACTCTCCAGTGTCCTTCCTCAGTGTCAGCAGGGTCTGTCCTTTGAGAACAAATGGCATCCCTCCCTTTCCCCCTGTGAGATACACCCCCCCGCCCCAGGACTGGATGTGGGGCTTTGGCCTGGATGCTAACATCCCACAAACCAGGGGCAGCACCGGCTAAAAAGGATGGGTATCCTCAGATAGCCCTGCCCTCTGCACTTTATTTTTTCTTCTTAGTAATGGTTCATTTTTTAAAAATTGCAGCTTATACTTCTCTAAACTAAGGGAAAAGGATGTTTTCAGTTTTTCAGTTATGTCTATAAAGACAGATACCAGGGAATGAGCAAAGTTTCTGAGTAGCCAGAAGTGTGTGTGTGTGTGTGTGTGTGTGTGTGTGTGTGTTGGCCCCTCATTTGTCTGAGCCAAACAACCTGTTTTTAGTTTTTTTCTTAAGTTTTTAATCCATTGTGGACTTGTACTTTTGTAGACTATAATAAAAGTAAATTACTAGAAAAAACGAAATAAAAAAAGACATACCTACCAAATACAAGCTCTAATTTTTTATGATTGTATTAAACAAACATAAAATTACTGTCAGATTGCTATAAAAGATTCTAAACATTTGCTGTAATTTTTGTATTTGTTGCAGTTTTCTTACAGTAATTCACAGACCGGACCCAGCCCGGGTCACTGGTGTAGGGGAAGTTGGACAGCTCAGGAAGGAGGTGGCCTATGGTCCCTGAGAACAACTGGAAGGGCTGGAGTATTCCAGGACCTTAGCAACAGTGTTTTCCTTCCTGAGCTGACACGTCTGTGTTTTGATCTTTTATGAAGGGGACAGTTTTTCTATCAAGGGAGTAGTAATGGCTTGTGGTCTGCAGGCACACTCTGGCTGACCCATAGGGGTCCTCTGCCCCTAGAATGCTAGACTTGAACTGCTCAGCAGCCTTTCTGGAGAGTAGCAAAGAGAGAGGGGCGTGGTGTTTCCTGGATTGGTGATAGGGAGGGAAGGGGCTGGGGTGGGAGAAGGGAAGGAGGAAAACGGAATAGAAGTAAAAAAGTAAATGATAGCGTGGGTGGTCTCTTTAGTTCCCCATCTTCAGGGCAGAACCTATGGAGGCAATTACGGGGATGGATGCCTTTCCATAATGCGTTTTGTAAACAGATCAGCCCGTTTGAAAGCACTTGCAAATTGCCTGGGGATCATATTGAAATTCAGATTCTCATCCAGCAGGTCTGGGGTTGGGTCTGAACAGCTGCCTGTCTATAAGCACCAGGTAGCTGCAATAGTGTTGATGTTGGGGAGCCCAGGGAGCCACTATATAAGATATTAGTGGGTCTGTGATGCCTGAAAGATAGCATTGATATCTCCTTCACAGGCAAGACAGGTGGAGGTCTGATGTAGTTCCTTTCTGTAAGTCAGATTCTGTTGTCTGTGACTCTAACACAGGAGCCAGTAAATCTGGGCCAGGGCCTAAAAGAGCTTGTGTCAGCATCCTTTACTGAGTGGATACCTCAAACCAACAATGAACTGTTAGGTGCTTCAAATGACCGATATGAACAACACTCAACAAATGTATGTATTTCTTTTAACAGAATAGATTTTACAACCTTTTTTTTTTTTAAATCAAGAGAGCAATGACAGACTTTTCTGGTGCACTCTTCAATCTGGAGCTTGGGGCAAGCTGAGTTCTGTCTCTGAGCTGAATATGCTCAGAGCTGCAGGTGAAGGCAGAGTCCTTGCTGGTTTCAGGGCTCTGGCTCCATTGTCAAGATTCTATGAAATTATCTGGGCAACCCATTTTCTGGCTGACCTTGGTCTTGCTGAACTTTTAGGCCTTTTAGTCCTACAGTCACAGCTTCATCCCTTCCTTTTAGGATAAAGGTAAGCATATTCTCTTTCTGTATAAAATCTATTTATCTGTCTGTATTTATCTACAGACACACGTATCTGTCTGTGCTTAGTTATCTAGTATCTTATCTATCATTATTATTATTATTATCTTTTGTCAGTTATGTTATCTATCACTATATATCTATGCATCTATCATTCATTTATCATCTATCATCTATTTATCTCTGTCATCTGTCCATCATCTATCTGTCTGTCTGTCTATCTGGAAGAAAACCCATTTTCCATTTGCACTGAAAGAAGATATCTGTGGCTCTGTGTCCAATGTTACTTCTGGAACTCTCTCTCTCTCTCTCTCTTTCTCTCTCTCTCTCTCTCTGTGTCTCTGTGTGTGTGAAGGTGGGAATTGTTCACTCACACACTATTACCTGGTTTCCCACTCAGAAGAGAACCCACAGTTCAGAAGCCCTGGCCAGGAATAGGGCATAGAGGCTCCCCCACTGTGGGATCAGGAACTGAATGACTCACAGAAAGAGCTAGGAGTAACTCAGGAGCACCAGGGAGCTCTTGGGAGCAACTGGGGAGCGTTGGGGGCTGGAAGCTGGGAGCCGAGGCTGGAAATGGACATATGTTGGAGGGACACATTGCACTAATAGGGATAGCATCATCAGACACTAAGATGGTCTTGGTAGGTTGTGCTGTTTGGATCCAGATCGCTGGTGGCAATGTCATCAAGCTGTGGGTTTTTTCTCCTTTGCATTGATGTTATATGATTGTCCTGCAGGAAAGTTAGGTCAGTCCAGGGAAGCAGACATAAGACAAAGGGTGAGGAAGGGCAGGGTTCCTGCTTACTTATTCTTCTGTGGTGAGCTCCTCAGTTCTGACTGTGGAAGGAGAAACATTCAGGTCAGGGTGTCTGCACTCATCTCTGCCCACCTCCTGTCTAGTGCCCTTCCCCAGGAGAGTACAGACCCATTTGCTTCTAAATAGAATCTGGAAACAGGAAGAATTAAGGGTTGGGATCTGACCTGGGAATCTGACCTGACTCTGTCTTTCTCCTACCATGGAGAAATGTCTGAAAGCAAATGTCACTTGAACAGGTTCTAGACTTTAGATGAAAAAGAAGGAGGAGATAATGGAAAGTTGGATGGATAAAACTGTTATATTAATAAAAGGAGAAGAAGCTAAAGGCTAGCCCAGACCCTAACTGGGTATCCAGTAAGTGAAGAAATCAGTCCTGAGCTTTGAGAGAGCACCATTCAGGTTCCTGGACTAGCCAGAGGGGAACATCTTGGATTCGTGGGGGTGGTCTACCTTGATGACTAAGTAAGCTTCCAGAAAGCTCATCAAAACTTTCTTAGTGGAAGGAGCTACAAACTTGAATAAATACATCTTGCTTTAGAAGTCTATTAAATCAATCACTTTTGCCCTAGACTAAATAGAAAATAAAAATATTGTCCCCATGGAGGGAGAGGTGGGTTGATTTAAATATCTCTAGGTAGATTTAAAGACCTAGAAACAGGGGCTGGAGAGATGGCTCAGTGGTTAAGAGGTCCTGAGTTCGATTCCCAGCAACCACATGGTGGCTCACAACCATCTGTAATGAGATCTGGTGCCCTCTTCTGGCCTGCAGGCATACATTGAGGCAGAATGTTGTATACATAATAAATAAATAAATCTTTAAGAAAAAAAGACCTAGAAACAAATTGGAACTGATTATCTTTGAAACTGATAGCTGGTCCTTTAAGTGTGGCTTGGAGTAAATGAGGCTTCAAGGGGGACTAAACATGTACATGTGCAAAGTGATTATTTTGAAAGCCAGCATTCATGCTTTAAATCTCATCACCAAGAAAAGTTACAGAGAAGCTCATGGATCTCAAGTATCTGATCTTTTTTTCTTCTCTACAGAATTGTCCACATCAGAATTTCTAATAGCCTTTTCAGAAGATAAACATGGGAGGAACTTGGTGTATGATCTGCTTGTCTCAGAATGGAAACTCCCAGACAGCCACTTATGGACCACTTGAACCCATTACTTGTAACTGTGTTTTATCTCATTAATTTGAAGCCTCACAACGTCCCTGAGAGGGAGATAATTTGATGACTCTTAGAGAGCTCTGGATTAAGCTACAGAGGGGCAGGGTTGGGCGTTGGCCATTGATCTGTCCTCTCTATCGTCTTTCCTTTCTGATGTGCTAGCATCCAGTGAAGACTCCCCCTGGGTACCGCACTGTTCAAGATGGGTGTGAGTTATGGACCTGTGCATCCCAGCTCTTGTTTGCTATCCATCTCTTAGCAGACTTGAGGACTGCTGTGTTTAGTGAGAGAGGCTTCAGGCCTTCAGCTTTTTATCCCCTGCCATATCCAGTGCCACAGATTATCTTTCCAATGTGAAGGACACAAATATAAATCATATCGACCTTAAAAGAATCCTTTGGTTCATGCTTCTATTCACGCCTGCATGTGTAATGGTGGGCTTGTATCTCTGTGACTGCATTCGTGTGAGGTTGTGTATCTCTGTGTGTATACTGAAAACTCTACATGTCCTTCTGAGTGCTTCTTTGTGGAACTTGGGAAGAAAAAAAAATCTCTCTTCTCACACGGGACTTAGGTAATAAGAATGACTATGTCTGTCAGGCTGTGGCTTCTCAAAGGCCAGAGATTTAGTAAGTAAGGATCAAAAAAAAGTTACTAACCATGTTTTTTTACAGGGCCTGAAGAAGTGAATTAGAAACATAGCGGCAAGGACCATCCCACCAAGCGGGCTTGCAGGTAGCCAGGCAATTAACCAGTTGCTGTTGGTGGAGGCAGAGAAGACTTGAGAACCTGAGAATGGGAGGTAACTATGTGTATTGTAGAAATTCAGAAATACGTCCTAGACTGACACAGGAAACACAATGGACAGCTTTGGGGCAAAACCAAAACAAAACAACAGAAACCAAAAATCAAACCATATGGCCTGGAGAAGCCTTGTAAGTGGGGAAGAAAGATAGCTCAGAAGGTGTTAGCCTGATTGATCATGTTATGGATGGCCATGTAGCCCTCCGCCATGGGGCTCCCCACCCGCTGTCAGTTCAGAGGACAGACATTCCACAGGGGTCTGTGGTCCAGGGTAAGCAGAGCCTGCCACAGGCCATTATTGCACTATATGTGGTAGGAGGTGACAGAAAAGTGAGATCTGATTTCTGGCAGTCCCTGGGGCTCGGAGATGGTGTGGGACAAAACAAACTGGCCAAGGGGAACTTCTCTGGCTCGCTCCTCTCTCTGGAGCCCTTGTTTTTAGCTTCGCAGGAACAGTTCTGAGCACTCCACTCTGACTTCATCGAGATGAGGAGCGAGGCCACTCCATCAGCAGAAGCCAGGAATTCCCCTAGGACCTCTCCATCAAGGTAGAATGAGTGCAAGATTGGAAGGGAGCTGCTCTGGGTCTCACAGAGAAACTCCACGGGGTCTCCTACAGCAGGGTTGGTGGCTTCATGTTGCAGAGTAACCACCGAGTTGCATACAGACACTGGATGGCACATGGGATGGAAGAGTCTGGCGGACTATCCTGGGTCCAGTTTCCCTTCTCCCCTGGAGCCCCTTACCTACTCCTACGGAGGCCTGTTTCCTGACATCTGGACCCCTCAGGAGAGCCTCCCTTCCCTCATTTACTTACCCTGTACTTAGATCTCCAGATGTTGACTTTGTTTCTGGATTAGGTCATCCTTAGTGGCCACCATACACTGGTAAAGCTCAGAGTCTTCCTCCTTGACTTCTGAGGTGTGGCAGATTGGACTGTGACTCTGGTTCTGAATGACATGACTGTCCTTGTGAAAAGAGTAAAGGACCACAAGGCTGACTTCTGGGGGTGCACCTCTGACACCACAGGAGTAGCGGTCTCCGCTGTTGGAGGTCTGGAGGGAGGACAGAGCTCAGCACAGGAGTATGGAACAACTCTGGGAGACACAAGCCCAAGGCTCAGGAAGAAAGTCCCAGACAGTGTAGCCCTGGAGGCTGAGAACTGATTTCCATATCACTCAGGTTATAACTCTGAGATCCAGAAGAGAGTTTAATCCTCAGAACTTGTCCACTGTCCTCATGCAGTGAGTCTGAAATGATTCCTACAAAGCCAGGTCCTATGAGAACCCCAGAAAGTCAGAGCCAGAAGAGCCCTTAGTGTTTGTGGTCCTCAGAGGGGAAAAATGGGTAGATGTGCTGGTCCAGGACTCTTCCAAATTCCTTGCATCCTCTAGCTACATGTTGGTCATCACTGTGAATACCTCAGGGTCCAATGAATTGGCTCATCATCATCTAAAGTGAGGGGTCCTAGAGAGCCATTGGCCTCCAGGATCCCTGAACAGTACCTTAATGTCCCACCAGACCCCTCCAATTGGCAACTCACTTTGGACTTCAATCATGGCTGGTTCTGAGGCTTATTCAAAATGCACCATTTGCCCACTGCAGCTGTAATTCCTGCTGTTTCTCACTGTTGCTGTCTTTATGGACAGAAGGCTGTTCACAGAGAAATTAAGGAATTTTCCATCTTTGTAGAACTTCACCTGGGACAGTGTGTGGCTCATTGCCTAGCATCATAGAGTCAGTGTGTCTTCTTCAAACACAGGATTTGGCCGGACTTGGAGATGATGTACCCTAGAGGTGAAACATGGGGACAGAACCAGGAATGACAGGTTCCATTGCTTTTACTGTTCTCTCTCTGTTCCAGATGTAGGCCTTGCACTAGGGACAGAGACTCTTGCACAGTGCCTTTGTTTCTGCTTCTTCATGCTGGACCAGGGTGGGGCAGGAGTTTGACTTCCTTTTCTTCTGCTGGCCTGCTCCTTACCAATCCCTCTTCAGTCCTCTGCTTCCCCCTGACCCATCCTCTCCTGTGTTTTCTCTCTGGCTTTCTTCCCTCCCATCTTCTTCTTCCCATTTTATTTCCTCCACCACACTGTAAAGTTTTCCAAGCTGGCTTCATCCTCTCCATTGTCTGTCTTCATTCTTCTTGATTTTGTTCTCACTTTCCTCTGTTGGTTCAAATCCCCCATTTTCTTCAGCTGTGACCCCTAATGAGAGTTACATAAATGCCCACCAGGAAAACAACAACAACAAACAACTTTTTGTCTTGGCTTCCCAGACCTAGTTTTCATCTCTACCCTGAGAAGGGAGTTCCATCTTCCGTCAGTCTAGGAGAGATGTGTTTTCTCTGTCTGTCCTTCTAAAAGGCACTCTGTGCTCTGATGTGGACAAGAGAAATTAGGGATTCTGACGACAAGACCTAGCCTGGGTCTTCTTTGCAAGTGAGTGCCCCAATGGTATTGTCATATCCCTTCTCATTAAAATGTTGGTCCAGGAAAATATTTGGAATCAGGAGAGACATGGATAGGACTTACAGTTTGTCCCAATGCAGGAAACTGCAAGAGAACAAAGTGATAAAATTAAATTAAGTAGCGGAAAAACTTCTTCATCAACAAGTGGTATTTATGTCATTTTGAGCTACCAACCACCATCTCCCAAGACACCCAGCACCTACCACTCATCCACTTAATCACTAAGCCACTAGTCACTTCCCCCAGTGATTTAACTAGCAAACATTTATAATGGACACACTCCCTGCGATCCTCTACCTTGCACCTGGTCAAATTTTGCCCTCCCAGACAGGCCTTCCCTCATCTACAATCAAAAGAATTCTCATGTTCACAGAATCCTATCACATCACGATTGCTCACTCAGAGTATTTTAATTAATTTGTGAGACAGAGTCTTACTCTGTAGCCCAAGGTGCCCTCTGGCTGGCCTCTGATTTGTGGAAATGCCCGTTTCAACATCCTGGGTGTTGAGATGACAAATCTTAGCCACCACATCTGGTTTGAATTTGTCTTATTAAGTTGCCAGCCCACCATTGCTGAGACTCCTCTGTTTAGAATGTAATCTGACCATATGTCTTAATGGCTGTGTTCCTTATACCCAGGACCCGTGCCTGGAACACTGAATTAGTAGTAAGTATTATGGCTGGATTAAGGATTGCCCAGGAGATTAGTAGAACACACCTCTAGGTGTGTCTATAAGGCCATTTCCAGGGATAATTAGGTCACAAGGGCTCTGTTATAATGAATGGATTCATTCTTTGATGATTTAAAATATGACAGCATTATCGGGAGGAGCCAAAAGTAGGAGATAGAACGTATGGGAAAAGTAGTTCACTGGAGATATGCCCTGGAAGGGGATATCTTGTTCTCTGTCCCGTCCTTGTCTACTTCCTGGTTCCCATGAGGCAAATGTCATTCCTCCATCGTGTTTTCCAACCATGGTGAGCCTCCTTTACCACCTAAAAGCAATAATGGATCCAGTGGACCATACACTGAATCCTTTGAAGCCACAAGCAAAAGTAAAGCAACCTTTCCTGCCTTAAGTCAAGTTTCTCAAGTGTTTTGAACGTGTAACTAAAAGACAACTACTCTAGGGTGGTGGGTGAGCAACCCGCATGCTCGTGTGCCACCTGCTGTCACCTCGCTCTTCATGGCACTTTGGATACAAATGGAGGATTTCAAGTTAATTTTGTATTCAGCTCAGGGTCAGCACATTTATAGGTTTTCAAGTTTTTGCAGACCTATAAAAGTCTCGTTCCTTCCATCTCCCCGACCCTTCTCACCTATGAGCTTGAAGTTGTAAAAACGTAGGCAGGATTTGGAAGCAGATGGCCTTGGTGGATTTACAAATCTGCCTCTTTCCGTGTGAGCTTGGACAAACTGCCCAGATTCCAAGAGCTTTCAATTCCTCATTTTGTCACATCATATAATTGGGAATGATAATAGTAATTTTTTTAGAATAGTAATTTTTTTAATAGGTGGTTGTAAAGGTTATATGGACCCACTGCTGGGAGGCTGGTTATCACATGCACTGAAAGCGGAAAGAAGGTTTGACCTCAGAGTAGATGAGAGCCGGCTCTGTATTTAGGCTCCCCTTCCCTTTCTTTCTCACTGGAAAATGACCTTGTCGTTACAAAATGCTGAGCAAACAGGAGTGAGAGTCCCGAAGCTTATAACAAAAGAGGACTCATCTAGGCAGCAGAGTCACTTAAGTGACCTCATTTCTCCAAGTCCCAATGACTTGTTGCTCCATTGGACAACAGGACCTTGGAGTTATGAGTGTGATTACAGAGGCCTCTGTAATCAAGATGGTAGCCAACTGGGACCATACTGAGTGACACTTGCATGCATCAGTTCCTATGAAGAGGGCCCAGGGACCTTAGATGTAGGCTGAAGCTGAGGTGACAATGTGACAAGATATCTAAGAGCTATTGTCAGACTAAGTTGTATTATGGAGCCCCGAACCATGGAAGCAGCTGAGGGTTTCTTGCTTCGCAGTGGGAGGAGGAAGAAAGCTGAGCTCCCAGCACACCAACAGAGCACATCAAGCAAGGCAAGGCAGATGAGGGTGAGGGGCAGGGTCTGGAAACCATCTGCATTCATTGGAATGCTGAAGGGTTTGGAAGGTAGTTATCTATAAGGATACAATAGAGCACAGACACAACAGTGGCTTTCAGTCATTCTTCTGAAGAGAAGGGGAAGATTTATTGTGGGTTACTTTATGGACAGAAAGGAGACGGATTATTGAAAATTAGAGGGACCAGGGAGGCAGATTTAGCTCAACATGAAGAACTCTCTCACAGAGGGTCTCTTCTACGGAGGAGCACGCTGCTTTGTCAAGCCACGGCTGCCATGGTGTCGAGGAGCCTGTGGTCCATTGACACCTGCCGTGGAAGCTGTGTGAGTACATGGGAGGTGGCTCCACGAGGAGAGGGAACTTGTGTAATTATTGGCTCAGAAGAAAGCTAAGGACCATCCCTCAAGCTTTTCCATATTTAATGTTGAGGCATAGCCTATCATGCTGGATGCCTGAACCTCTAGCTTTCTAGACATCTGATAACTGATAATCGCTAATTGTTGCACATTATCGTGACTACACCCCACATGTTATTTAAAATGAATTTCTATTTTCTAGTTTTTTTACTTTATTTTTTTAAAGTTTTATTTATTACATATGCAGTGGTCTTTCTGCATATATGCCTGCACAGCATAAGAGGGCACCAGATCTCATTATAGATGGCTGGGAATTGAACTCAGGACCTCTGGAAGAGCATCCAGTGCTCTTAACCTCTGGGTCATCTCTCCAGCCCCCCTATTTTCTAGTTTGCTGATTAGAACCCACCTATGTCTAAGCAGGAAGGAGGGATGGGAAAAGCATGGGACTCAGTCTCTAATGGGTAGGTGTTGGCATTCCTGTTTTGCTCTTTTTAACTCCAGGAAGATTTCTGAGAGCCTTAGATTTCCCCATTGCTCTAGAAAATTCTAATGGCTAGATACTACAAAGCAGACATTCAGCGGTTTTGCTCTGTTTTTCTTCTCCGTCTCTCTGTCCACGTCTGAGAGGAAATAGCAGCTGTGCACTTACTGCAACTGTTGCCACATGCCCACCCCTCGGGGTGTGTGTCTTAGGATGTTTTCCTGGGATCCCTAGGCAACAAGTGTGGGCTGCTTATGTCTAGGTCTCCACTAGCACAGAGTGGCAGGATGGTGTAGAAGAGAGAAGAACACAAAACAGAGCAGACGGCTTCCTCTCAGGCTTTTCACAGACTCTGCCCAGGAGGAGGTCATAGTTCACGAAATAAATCAGACAAACAACAAAGAAATAAACAAGCAAATAGACCGTTAGAAACAAGTTCACTTTCTTTCTCTCCCTACCCCAAAAAGATCAACTAAAAAAAAACTGTCAATGGAAATAAAATACATACACAAGTTATGGCTTGGGGTACAGCAGGATGAACCTAGCTGAGACTCAGCCGAGTCTAGGGGGAGCAGAGACGCTCTGCATGGCGGTCTTTGACTTTTGGATCAGTCACAACATGGCTGGCTAATGTGGCTGGAAAAGTGGAGAGGAGAGGGAAAGGGATTGATGACTTCACACCAGCCCCAAGGACCAGAAACGACCCCAAAGCTCACCATACTCCCTATAGGGAGACAAAGTGGGCAGAAGAGAAAGGCAAGCTTGGGAAGAGCTCTGGATAGCCAGTGTGCAGGACTTTTGGCCAAGTGAGAAGCCTGGTCTTCAGTAAGCGGTTCTTGGAGAAAGCAACGTCATAAAAGATGTTCCAAGCCTCGCCTCCTGTGGCTGAACAAAAGGTGTGGAACTTACACCCCTGTCTTTGATCTCCCCCCCCATACTCCCAGGGGACTCCTTTCCTTCAGTAATTGTTTCTTTTTGGGATAGCCCCCAAAATCATTTCACAGGGTAAAAGTGACTTTGGGAAACACCGGAATCTCAGAGTCTGTTTCTCTAGTTTATTTCTTGTCTAGTTTATTTCTGATGATGGGCCTGCTTTGCCAAGAACCTTGGCAAAGGAGCTAGGAAACACTGCAGAAAATTCCACCCCGTACCGCTTCCCTCAGCTTGCCAGTGTGCACACACTTTTCTCAAGTTCCAGGCACTAACTGTGAGTCTGGAAAAGGAATGGTTAGGAACCATGTCCCAGAGACCACTTGCAGGGAGCAGCAGAACCGTCCAGCACCGCATGGTGCCTTTCCTGAGGCAGAGCAGGCCAGACAGCAGGCAGACCTGAAAGTGGG